>JAPDEK010000019.1:0-384117 GCA_027569065.1 Aspergillus cavernicola
TGAATCAGACCTCATCTCATCGAACCAACGTACCTCATGGAGCTTGCCTCTATTCGCCCGTTTCATCTGTCTCTCTATCATCATTTAGTTTGACCCCAATACCGCATCTCTGGCGACCGGCTCAACAACTACTACTATACTAGGACTTTATTCAGTATAGTTAGAGCCTCCTATGTGAAACAATCGCATACTAGTAGTAGTAGTTCCTTCCATCTAGTCTCCACGACCGACACCAGTTTAGTCATTCATAGCGAGCACATCCTTCCTCTCCCTCCATTGTTCCATTCCAGCTAGACCAGACGATAGTTATTAGTTATTTATCCGGAGTATTTTTAGGATCCTCCAAACATCTAACGGTTCCTGATCCACCAAGTCAACGGTGGACACGCTAACATACTACTAGTCTACTAGTAGGCTAGTAGTTAGAGCTATGTTCGAAGGACTCTAGAAACTTAAAGACGGTGCGACGATTCGGACATCATTCGGACATTTGGAGTCGGATATTCATGGTAAATTTTTAGAGGTATAGGTTATTAGGCACAGCAATTGCGGTACTCCGCGGACCCCGAGATGAGCTGCAGGGCGCGCGTTGTAACGCGGGCTTGGGGCAGTGCAACCTCCAATATTCGCCGTGACAGTGCTAGGTACTAGGTAGCCATTTTCCTTATTTGTCTGCCTAGTAGAGTAAATACTAAGATAGAGCGGGAAGCGTGATCTTCAACACGACCTTTAGAGGGTCTACTCTGGAGCCTATCTATGTGTTTTCTGAGTTCAGGGTCTTTTCCGGGATGAGCTTTTAGATTTCACGAATTAGGATAGTAGTACGTAGTAGCCAAGACGAATGCAAGCATGTAGCTTCTTCTATTGGCTCTCGAAGTGAGGCTGAGCAGTCGTACTCCGCTGCTATCTGGTCAACTTTGGTCGTTTTTGGGAGATGTCGAGTCATTCTCTCCGAGGGAAAGAGACGACAGGTTCGAAAGCTTTGCTCGATGTCTCAGGTTGGGTTGTTGGTTTTGTTATGGCACTATTCAATTCTTTGTTCGCCTGGTCTATCAGCCAGCCACAAGTGTCTCTGACTCTCTACAGCGTGCATGATATACTAGGCATCTATATTCCAGTGTACTCGCCTCGGGGTAACTGTATCCGGCCTGTTGTCATGATAAACCTATTGACTGCTCATAGGGCGGTTGAGAGGCAAGTTGGATATTAGAGCCAGGGTCAATCTCGCCTTCTGCTAGCACACATAATAATGTCGCGAATATTTTTTCATAATGAGGGGAAATGCAGGATAATATAGCTGAAGGATAGATCTGCGACGTAGGAATGCTGAGCGTTTCCCCTCTTTCCCCGCTTTCGTACAACATCCTCACCGGAATCGTAAAATCACTGTCCCTCTTCAATCATTCAATAGTATTTACAGAATCTTCGCAGTACATACGTTGCAATGGCTCGCACAGCGATCGTTACCGGCTCAGCTCGTGGAATGTAAGTGTAACCTTACTGGGTTGTGAGCGCCTCAGAGTCTCCGAATGAGAGGCATTTAAATGGGTCTAGACTCTGGAGGCGCAGGAAGATCCGGGCTAATCAGCCATCATGAGTCCATGACTCTAGTGGAAAAGCCATTGCTCTTCGGCTCGTCCAAGACGGATACGCCGTGTGCATTAACGACATCCCCAGCTCGCAGGCGGCCATCGACGCCACTGTGGAAGAAATCGGCAACCAAGTCCCAGACTCCCAGTGCCGGGTGATTGGCATCGCAGCAGACGTGACTTTGTCTGCAGAAGTCGAGCGCATGGTCAAGGAGACGGTGGAGAAACTTGGCCCATTAACGCTCATGGTGGCCAATGCTGGAATCGCACAGGTGAAGCCGCTTCTCTCCGTCACGGAGGAGGATATCGATAAAGTGATGTCGGTGAATCTCAAGGGGGTCTTTAATTGTTATACCCATGCGGCGCGACAGATGATTGCCCAGGGGGACCCACAGGATGCAGCAGGCGTCAAAGTCTACAAGATTCTCGGGGCGGCCTCGATTGTCTCACACAAGGCCTTTCCGACCCTCGGAATTTATTCCGCGAGTAAATGGGCGGTTCGTGGTCTGACCCAGGCGATGTCGATGGAGATGGCGCCGCACCAGATCACCGTCAATGCCTATGCTCCGGGCATCGTGGACACGGCCATGTGGGAGCATATTGATGGGGGACTGGGTGAGCTGGAGGGGCGCGAAAAGGGCGAAAGCATGCGACTCTACTCCGACCGATTCATTTCGTTGGGTCGGACCAGTAGGCCGGAGGATGTGGCGGGCTTAGTTGGAGGGTTTCTGGCGGGCAAGGACTCTGACTATGTCACTGGACAGACGATGTTGGTAGACGGAGGCATCATCTTCACGTAGATGAGGAGATACTACTCTGGAGACTGTGTGAGGGATTTGCAGCTAGGCAGAAGCATTTGATAGGATCCGCTGTGAGGGATAAACTCACTGCTAAGCTTTGGGCAAATTTCCAGGATAGCTCCGTAGAGTCCGCCCTAGGCTCTGAAATGGGTCCCTTGCACTTGGGGTCCAAAAATAGGTGCGTTGTGACAGAGTGAGACATCAGCAGTCAAATTCCTTTCGAGTTCACGAGCTGCCGGCAGAATCAAAGCCACGAGCAGGACGCGCCAGCAGCGATGATCCCTGAGAGGGAAGGCCCTTGACTGGATGTTGGCTGTGATAACTGGGCCCAGCAGGCAACCATGATAAAGCACGACCAGTCAACCCTGCATTTTAGTTTGCCGCCGTCTCCAATAGTGACTGGCTTGTTTCCTTGAATTGGGTGGAAATGGAGTCATCTCAGGAACAAGGGTCTCGGGCAGAGTATACGCAGTAATCTTTGGTCGGACCAAGCGATCGGACTCCATACAAAATTAGAATCTCAACATTCTTGCTCTTCTTAGCGTCAATGTTGTCATGCCGCAAGCATCTTGAAGCCTCTCGCCTTATATTTGCTGCCCTTGCTCCCTTGCTTCCCCCATTCCTCTCCTCCCTCCCCTCTCCTCTCTTCTCTCATTTCGGAGTATCTTCCGTAAAATCCTGACCATGTTGCTCCGATTCCTCTCCATCACTGCCCTCGCTCTGAGGAGCTTCACCGTCTCGGCTGAAGATCCGGACCTCTACTCGGCCCCCTCCCTCTCACCCGCTCAACCCTATCACCTCAACCTCTCCTGTGCAGAATGCGCTTTCTCCTACGGCGACTGCTCCGAAAATATCCATCCCAATTCCTTCCTCGTACGTCCTCCCTTCCCCAGACCCATAAAATCGCATCAAACTAACGTTCCACCAGGCGATCACCTTCTCCACCCAAGATGACTCCCTCCTCGCCAACGGCGACGTCATCTTCCCATCTCCCAACCCCATGCAATTCCACGCAAAGCGACACTGGGCCTCGAGTTTCGAAAGCGTCCCCCTGGCATACGAACTCGACATCCAACCCCTCCCTCACCAACCAGGCGCTATCCTCGGCGACCTCTACCGCCTGAAACTAACTCTCATGGACCTGCAAGGCCGTCCCGCGACCGTGAGCCCCGTAACCGTCGGCTTCATCCGAAGCGACGAGGGCCGGATCGAGATCATCGAAGTCGAAGAATCAAGTTACCATCGCTACCATCGTCAGCTCTCGCAGGGGAAAGGGACCGGAAGCTGGTGGCGCATGAAGACCTGGAAATCCTGGTACATTAATTACCTGCACAGAACATCCAAGACGAAACCGTGTGCCGCCAACTCAGCCACCCACATCCGCGCCACCTCTGACTGCCGTGCCCACGACCGTCTCACTGATTGGGCTGGTGACCGGCACTATCTCAAGCTCGTCCGACCGGCTGTCCTACCAGCGCTTCTGGGCTTGACGGCGGGGATTGTCGCCTGCGTGATTGGATTCCTAATTGGAAAGGTTATCGTCGCGGTATATTACTACCGCCGGGATAGAAGGGCGCTCGCTTTGACTGACCCCGAGAGTGATATTGAGGAGGATGTGCGATCTGAAAAGGAGAGGTTGATGGACATGTATGGTCATCCGGCTGATTCTAACTCTATACATTCATTATGAATTTCCTAGTCTCAATATATGACATATAGACTCTTACTTACATCATTAATGTGGCCTGTAGGCCTATGAAACCTTGTTCAGTGTTCGCCTCAGCATTTCAGCCACCTCCAAGAGTAGGGCCCATATGGCAGTGACATATACATCGACCTCTTTGGATAGGGAATGCTATCTCTCTAGCGACGGTCTTGGCCTCACTTATCTACAGGCTCTTCGTCCTAGCCATATATCTCACCTTATCCAGTGCAGCCCGACTATTTTTCTAACAGCATTATCAAGCGAGGTTAGCTTTATCTAATAAACATCCATCAAGGATCTCTAGCACCCCGCTAAATCTAGCGTCTGGCATTAATGGTGATGATAAACCCGTCGGATCCATGCGTATCTCTACAGTGAATAATACAGCTCCTAGGGTGAACCTACCGACTACCGATCCATGGATCCCCCAATGCCTGACGGTAAACTTATGACTCTTCAACCTGAACTCTATGACGCCCCGTCCATTTCCGTCGCCTTTTCTTCTATCTAACCTTCCCCACCTTCATCCATCCCCTCCAAACACCCCGTTTCAACTGCCAACCAACCACCCAGACTACATCCGAAATGCCACTGTTAGTGGCCCCCATAACAATAGGAGAACTAAGCTACGCCTCGGGCAAAACCCCAACCCCAACCGCATCCCAACCCCAACCCAAACCCCCAACCCAAACGCGCACCCTACGAACAACCCGCTCCTCAACCAACACTCCCCCACCCCCTCCCACATGGGACGGGTACATCGAGGAAGATTTTCAAGCTGGTGGCCCGCATTTATGCAAAGCACCGTGCGAAACCATCTACCGCCTCCAGGGGAATAATAATAATAATCCTCAAGCGACCCTCTTCAATGACTAGACAAGAAGTCCCGATGAGAATATCTAGAGGATCTTGATGTGCGGTATTGCGCGCGGAGGTCGATGTTTGAGCCAAGTCAGCGGCTGAGGTTAACGGTTTTGGTTTCTGTGTATCGGGATAGAGATGTGACGAGGGATTGGGTTGGGATTGCGAGGGATATTAAGGCTTTTCTATCTCAGGAGGGGAAGGGGAAGGGTATGGAGCATGTTGTTGGTGGTGGTGGTGCTGGTGATGTTGCTGTTGAGATAATAGATCCCCGGTTCGACCAGTGTCCTTGTCTCCTACCCTGTGCTATGTCAGATCCGATTTCCCGCGTGTGGCCGAAGCTAGGCCCGGCGATTGTGGACAACATCGACACAACTGGGGTCTTAACGGTGGGATGTTATCGAGTCGCAACAAGCGACAAGAGGAGTAATCCGCGCAAATGTCCCGTTACGGTGATTTTCGGGGTTGACTATTGGGTTGATCGCGACTGGAAGAAGGTCCGGGATGCTGTTGTGCGAAAGCTGGATAGCGCTGGTCTTTCTACTTTCGGGGTCCTTGTTCGAGTGGATTCGGCTGTGGGGGGGGAGGGTGGCTAGTGATACTACTAGGTGGGCGGCGGACTTTGAGGAACCGGGGCTTGGGACTGGTCTTGGTGGTCCTCATCGTGGGGAAAGGACGCAGGAGGGTACACTCGGAGGTGGATTAAGCTACGGGATCTGAGGTCGGCGAAATGTTTACCTGTTGCATTGACTTGTTGCCATTGTGTTTTGCCACCTGCGGGAGACCACCTTCGCGCGCAAGATAGACGGAGTAAGTTGTGTGCCGAATTCGAGACAAACAGAAGGACTAACATTGATTTAGTCATCGATCAATGGAAAAAGGACGGCATACCATTGAGGGATAGCAAAGCCGCCGAGTTGCTCATGATGGATTGCCCCAGTCGCAAGGATCTAAAGAGCAGAACCAAGGGGAAGGAGAAGATAATCAAGCAACTCACGCGCGATTCTGAAATACGGAAAAGTGGAGGAGGCGATAGCGAAGGACAAACCCGTGACCGAAGGCCAACAGAAGCAATGGCGGCATATCGACGAGATTGCGAGTAGATACCAAGAGGCCCGAGATCGCCTGAAGGAGATATTAGACAAGAAAGAGTTCGTCCTGGGCCCGGTGGTTGCAGCTTCGTCACTGAATCCAGGATCTCACTCTTCAACTAGGGACTGGGCGCTTATCAGGCCCAAGAACCGGGAGGTACCTGCGGTTAATACGGTGGAGTCTTCAATGAGTTATTCCACGACACTCACTGCTTTCTACCCCGGCGAATTTTCCTGTGAGCGCACGCTTTTCAACGTTGGCTATGCTACTGATGCTACCGAGGGAAGCTACGGTAACCTCCAAGAGTACGTTATATCAAGGACCAGGGTCGACGGCAGGGAAGTAGAGGTGAAAACATGGAACATACGATGGTGAAGACTACTCTGGGATCTGGGGTAGCCGGGAAGGGGGATTCCGGCGCCGTTGTTTTTGACAGGTTGGGTTGGGTCTGGGGGTTACTGTTCGGTGCGACGGTGTATGGGGATCGTGGGTTCTTTACTGATATTGTCCATCTATTGGAGGATATCAAGAGGGTTACTGGGGTCGAGGAAATACGGCTTAGAGGAGAGGATTCTTGAGTTATGCATTAGGTATACTTGATATAGTCTAACAAGCACTTGATTATCGATCAGGATATTATGAGATTCCTATAACTCTCTGAACTCACTTCACGAATGCAATGAGCATGGACATGAATGGCATGGACGTGGGGACGTAGACATGGTTATCCCTGCGTAGCTTGATTCCTTCCTGCTGTCGCACTGTACTTCGGCAATAGACATAGACGAGAATCATCTTTATTCAACGAGCTACTGACTGTCTATAAATTAAAAGAAGAAGCCTGTCTAGGGATGAGTATATTGCACCAGACTTGTCTCGCTGTGACTGTACTCTGGGTAATAGACTTCTGTACTTCTGACACGTGGGACTCGGCTATCGGACTTTGGTCATTCCCCAATCATAATCATACCTACGCAGAGAACGTGATGGCTCGAGATGACTGCATTAGCCTGCAGCAAGACGAGACGAGAACGGGAGGGACCGAAGACAACCGCTCAACATCACCGCGATCTCACTCGTGTCCCAGATCTTACGAATTCAGAGTCAGGTCTAGTTATCCGAAGCCAGCTGATGACATACCTGTCATCGCTGTTAACACCCTCGGCCGTAACCGACCCGCGCCCGTTAGCTGCCGTAACCTGTTGCAACTTGCGAAGCGATTGCCAGATCATCTCCTAGTGTCTCTTTAGTGTGAATCCTGGACGCAGACCAACAGAGGCACCCCCCGCGTTTCTCGCTTGATTTCTGTGTTCAAGTGGTCCCCCCGGCAGACGTGACTTGACTTTCCATTCCCGACACTCAACGAAGCAAACAACCCTGCGTGGCCAGGTGCAGTAAAATGGCGAACGTGCGAATAGACGATGCAATCCCATTGGAGATCGCAATCGACGAGGATGTCGCTTCAGTAACAGCCACAACAACCAATAATAGCGAAGATGGAACATCATTAGCCTCAAGCGTGTTACAATACGAATTTAAATATGGCCGTCGCTACCACGGCTACCAAGCCGGGAGCTATGCATTTCCCAACGACGAGCCCGAGCAAGATCGACTGGACATGGTGCACCATGTCTACTACCGCGCGCTGCATAACCGACTGATTCTCGCGCCCTTCGATCCGGACGGGAAACGGATTCTCGATATTGGGACCGGGACGGGGATCTGGGCGATTGCATTGGGTGATCAGTATCCAGGCGCGAAGGAAATCCTGGGGATTGATCTGAGTCCGATTCAGCCGGCGTGGGTTCCGGCGAATGTGAGATTTCTTCTAGATGATGTGGAGAAGCCGTGGGTTCCAAGTACAGATGGGGAGGGGTATGATTTCATTCACTGTCGGTATATGGCAGGGTCGATTAAGGATTGGCCGCGGCTTATTCAACGGTGTTTTGAGAATCTGAAGCCCGGGGGCTGGTTGGAGCTACAGGAGACACGCAATCGGTTGTATTCGGAGGATGGGAGTTTGAAGGGGGATAGCTATATGGTGAAGATGATGGAGGGGTTGATTGAGGCGTGTGAGAAGATCGGGCGCACGATGGATCCTGCACCGTTGATGGAGGGATGGGTGCGCGATGCTGGGTTTGAGAAGGTGGTGAAGCAGACGGTCAAGTTGCCTGTTGGCGTCTGGCCGAAGGATGCAAGGCTTAAGGAGTGCGGGGCTCTGCTGCGAGTGAACTTCATCGAGGGCGTCGAGGGATTCACAGCAGCCTTGTTTGGAGAGGTTCTTGGATGGCCCCCAGAGGAGGTCGAGGCGTTGAATGCAGGCGTTCGCGCCGAGTCATTGCGCAATGACATTCATCCGATCTTTGACTTTGACATTATCAGTGCCCAGAAGGGGCGTTGAGGGTCTGATTGGTGTGATATGCGTTGGTGTTGGTGGTGTTGGTGATGTTGGGTGCAGCCTATGGGAGGACTCTGGATGTTGGTTTCTGGATGTGATGAGATGAACAGGCGCTTGTATTTGGAATCTGTGCATTCACTTGTCCAATCGAGTATTCAGCTAAGAATGATTGAGAACAATTCACAGCCTGGTTGTTTGAGTGAATTCTGCATGTCATCTTCAAGGCCAGCTCCTATAAGAAACACTTCAACACCACCTGCTATATGAATCACTTCCTTCCTTCCTATCATCTCTTTCTTTTCATCTCTAACTGCACGTCAGCATGGGAGACTACGGGTTCAGAGACGAGGTGGAGGAGATCAAGCAAGAGCTCAAGAATGACTTGAAAGAGGACCTTGATCCTGAATACGCAGCGGTACTGCGACACACCCCCGAAGCAAAGTAAATCCCAGCTAACGTTCGGCAGCTCTTCGGCGACACTGCTCTCCCATCTGGCGGTTTTCTGACCTCTCAACCCCTCGACATTCTGCGCTCTGTCTACAACGACATCGACAGGCAGACCCATGAACACACCCCGACCCTCGGAACGAAAGAATCAGTCGGTACAATTCGCATGCGCGACGGATGCGAAAGCGAGATACGCATATTCAGACCCTCTGTCCTACCCGACAACGGAAGTCCCGTCATCGTCCTCATCTTCGCCGGTGGCTATCTGGTCGGTACCAACATGCAGATGGTGCCTTTCGCCCGCTCCCTGAGCGCCCTATATAACGCGACTACCATTACCTTATCCTACAGGCTCGCCCCCGAGTTCCCGTCCCCTACTGCAGCCAACGACGTCTGGGACTCGGTCAAGTGGATCGCCCAGCACGCAACTCTGCTCGGCGCGGACCCTTCCAAGGGCTTCGTGCTCGGTGGTCCCTCCGCCGGAGGGAATCTGACGTGTGTTACTGCCCAGCGTGCAATAAAAGAACATCTCTCGCCTCCTCTGACCGGTCTCTGGGTCTCGGTTCCCGTGGTCACTGTCACTGCAGAAGGTCTCCCTGAGAAGTACCGTAGTGACTGGGTGTCGAGAACGTTGAACGCCGACGCCCCTATTCTCAGTGTGCGCGACATCGAAGCTTCGAGAGTCGCATACAACCCCGACTTGTTTTCGGACGATTTCTCGCCCTTCGCACTCCCGGATACCGTTCCTCATATGCCCCCTGCCTATATCCAGGTTGCGGGATTGGATCCCCTGCGTGATGATGGGTTGATCTATGAGCGGTACCTCCAGGACCATGGAGTTAAGACTCGGTTAGACGTTTACCCTGGTGTTCCTCACTGTCATTACGCGCTGCATCCGGAGCTGGAGTCGTCGAAGAAGTTCCGTCGTGACGTTCCGCTTGGTGTTGGGTGGTTGTTGGGACAGGAGGTGAAGGAGGAGGAGGTTAATAGGGTCGCTGCGGCAGCGTTGGGTTTATGACAGTTTGGAGACACTAGTTAGGACAAACCTCTCCTCTCCTACTTCAAATATAATAATCTTAAATTCTGAATCCGTCAGACCATCCTCCTCGTGGAGCGAGTTACGGAATTAGGCAATTCCGGTCCGAATCCTTCGGTCGCTCGTATAAACCCGACGTCTCACCTCTCAACTCCGACTCAGGAATTCAACCATCAACACCGGCAATGGATAACCCCGGTTGGGCTACTGCTCCTTACGGCCGTGCCTGTGCAGCCTGTGCACAGGCCAAATGTAAGTGCCTGGTGACCGAAGCGGGAGGGAGCTGTGCCAGATGTCGCCGTTTAAACCGAGAATGCCACCCTGCAAGCCGGACTCGGAAAATGAATCCTTTGCGCAAATCCGTCACGGCGAAGACGGCGCAGCTGGAACAGAGGTTGGACGAACTCACCTCGCTCCTTCATGCGACAGGGCAGTCGCGCCCGGCCGTCTCGGATTCGAGATTTAGCAGTGCGTCCCCGGTGTCTTCAACACTGTCGAGTTCGGTAGATACGCCACCCACAGAAGCTACACCGGACGATGACATCCTGGATTCCTTCCGTACCAATCGACTACCTTTTCTCCCTTATATACACATCCCCCCGCATGTAGCTGCCGCGGAAGTCAAGGCGGGATCCCCGTTCCTGTGGCGATGTCTAGTTACGCTACATTGCAATGATACAGCACGCCGTCAGAAGTTGCACATCGAGGTTAAAGAAGTAGCAGCCAAAGCACTCCTGGTGGAAGGTCAGCGGAGCTTGGATCTCCTGCAGGGCATTCTTGCCTATATTGGCTGGTATGTCTCGCCCACTGACTATCTCCTTCCATACTCACTGTTCTAGGATCGGCTCTGAATCTCAGCCGCGAAAGGTGTCGCTGGGCCCATCCATGCAGATGGCGGTCAGCCTGGTCCTGGACATCGGGCTCAATCGACCCCCGCCGCAGAATCCTGAGATTTTAAATTCCCTGGTCCTGAAAACCGGTCCTGGTTATTGCAGGCCGTGGATCTCGTTAGTACGAACCATGAATGAGCGGAGAGCTGTACTAGGCTGTTTTCTCTTGTGCTCCACGTAGGTATTCGATCCTATTCTACTTAGATGACATACTGATGCCGTTCAGTGTCTCTCATACACTGAACCGACCAGATCCTCTCCGATGGACGCCACATATGAAGGAATGTCTAGATATCCTTGCAGAAGCGAAACAAACTCCAAATGATGCAGTTCTGGTGCAGCTGGTGCGCGCGCAACTCGTCGTTCATAGATTGATCAAGGAGCTGGAACTTGAGTACGATGCTGTAGATGATAGGGAACACGCCAAAGCGCCGTTCTATTCCTATATCAAGGCATTGAGATCCCAGATTGACAATGTCCGCAATCTGACTCCGCCAGAGTTGCATCAGAATAGTAGGCTCATGCGCTCATCTTGCACGTTGCCCAACTAACGAACTGATAGAGCCGCTGCTTTTACATCTGTACCATGCGGAGACCACCATCTATGAGACGGCAATGGCGAAATCCGCTTCCACAACCGGCGAGATCGACTTCGCCCGCCTCAATAATCTACACGCCTGTCTCAACGCGATCACAGAAAGATTCAACGTCCTTTTCAGTCTGCCCGTGTCGGCGTTCGCTTACATGTCTTCCAACGTTCTCTTTCCCTCAGCGCATTCCCTAACCACACTCCTCCGTCTCACGACATTCGAATACCCTGGCTGGGACCTGACTGTGGTCCGTCAGACTAGCGAACTGCTGTCCCTCACCCAACAGCTGTCCGACAGATTTTCCCAGGCGGCCGAGGTGATGGGATTTCAGAACACACCGGGAGTCGATCCTGATTGCTTCACGGCGACAGCCAAAATACTCTCTGGGCTGCGGGCCGGATGGGCATCTAGACTCCCGGATCTGCAATCGACAGCCCTGCAGCCCGTAGAGGTAGCTCCGCTCCCGGACATCGACCTGGAGCTTGTCGAGAGTTGGTTTTCGATGCAGGATTTTGCTTGGCTGCCAGAGTATCCAATGTATGGGACCTAAATCCCTCCCTAATCTACTGTGAGGATCCTTGCTAGTAATTATAAATCAATCGAATTCCGTGGACTGAGTCATCCCCGAAATTGTTCAATTCCGCTCCAATCCCGGTCGGGCTTAACACCAGTCTATGGAATTCGGAGAATGTTCTTAAACCCGGACATACTAAAGATTCTAAGCTTAAGCTTAGGGGTTGGCTGTTTAATTTAAAAACAACTGCTGCTGCCTGTTTGTCATTGCATCTTAGTCGCAGCTGAAGGACCTTGTGTTTCACTGCAATGGACGACCAACACACCGCAGAGAGAACCTCCCCTCAGCTTCGCGAAACGCCTTCCGAGACAAAGTATACAACTCCAGCAGAGATGCAGGCAAATACCCCGCCATCGACTGCTTCATCATCGCTTAAAGATGCCCAAGAACCCCCCCATGCCGACGTAGAAGCAGGGGTTTCCCCTACAGACCAGGAATGGATCAGTGGCGCCCCGCTTCTCATGGTGTTTTCTGGAGTCACCCTGGTGGTTTTCCTGGTGCTATTAGATACATCAATCGTGGCGACGGTATAGCGTTCCAGCTGCATTCCCAGTGTTGGATCTTCAAGCTGATCAGTTATCCATATCATTATAGGCTGTCCCGCGGATCACGAATCAGTTTCACTCGTTGGAGGATGTTGCCTGGTACGGTAGCGCATATACATTGGCGAGGTATGTCTCTACTATCTGTTACCAGGGTTCGCCGTTGACAGTGGTAGCTGCGCACTGCAACCCTTGACCGGGAAGTTTTATACGCATTTCACCACGAAGGTAACCCACCCCATTCTACGACATACATTTTGAGAGGTTAATAGGGGTAGATCATGTTTCTGGCCTTCTTCGCAATCTTCGAACTGGGATCTTTGATATGCGGAGTCGCAACCTCGTCCATGATGTTGATTATCGGAAGGGCTGTCGCTGGCATCGGCAGCTCTGGAATCATCAACGGAAGTTTGACGATTATTGCCGGTTCTGTTCCAATGCATAAACGGCCAGGTATGCTGCTCTCTGTGCTCCGCTGTCCTACACGATGCTAACTGGTAAAGCCCTTATTGGCATAATGCTGGGCCTGTCTCAGCTTGGCCTCGTCCTAGGCCCTCTTATCGGAGGCGCATTTACCACATACACAACCTGGCGATGGTGTGCGTGCTTCTCCTACCTACCTACTACCTTCGTACCATATACTAACAACCATCCACGGATAGGCTTCTTTATCAACCTTCCCATCGGCGGCCTCGTCTCCATCTTCCTAGTCTTTACTCGCATCCCCGAACAACGCAAAAAAGGCAAAGCCATCGAGGTCCTTCCGAATTTCTTCAAAACCTTCGACCTCATCGGCTTCACTCTCTTCGCTCCCGCCGCTATCATGCTCCTCCTCGCCCTGGAGTACGGGGGCACCAAGTACCCCTGGAACGATTCCCGCGTCATCGGCCTCTTCTGCGGCGCCGGCGCCACAGCTATGGTGTTTCTCGCTTGGGAATACCGCAAGGGCAAGGAAGCCATGATCCCCTTTCATCTCCTCACCCCGCGCATCGCGTACTCGAGTTACTTGACCATGGGGGCTGGTTTTGGTTTGACTATGGTTTCGTCGTATTATCTACCGATCTACTTTCAGGCTGTTATGGATGATTCTGCGCTTATTAGCGGTGTTGATCTCCTTCCGAATATCCTCGCCCAGTTGGTTACTGCTGTTCTATCGGGGGTTCTTGGTATGTCCCTCTTCACCCTGGACTGGACAGAGACACAGTACTGTATGGAATAAGCTCAGTGATTACATTACTAACGCTGCTTCAGTTGGAAAACTTGGATATTACCTCCCCTGGGCCATCGGCGGTTCTAGTCTCGCCGCTATCGGCTCAGGCCTCCTCGGAACCCTCTCCCCAACAACATCCACAGCAGCCTGGGCAGGCTACCAGGTCCTGGTTGGATTCGGGAGAGGCGCTGCTACTCAAATTGTTCGTTCCTCCCCCCCCCCCAACTCTTTCTATCCGCAACCCAAGCTAACCTGTAAAAAAAAAAGCCCATGATCGCCGTGCAAAACTACCTCAGTCCAGACGACATGTCAACCGGAATGGCAATACTAACATTTGGCCAGACCTTTGGCGGGTCGGTATTCCTCGCGATCGCGAATGTGATTTTCTCGGAGGGACTCAAGGACCAGATTCCACGGTATGCGCCGAATGTGGATCCGGATGATGTTATTGGGGCTGGGGCGACGGGGTTCAGGGATATTGTTTCCGAGGCGGATTTGGAGGGTGTCTTGAAGGGGTATTCGAAGGCTGTGGATTGGGTGTTTTATCTTGTTGCGGGGATTTGTGTCATGCAGTTTTGCACGAGTTGGGGGATGGGGTGGATTGATATTAGGAAGGGGAAGAAGGGTGATAAGAAAGATGAGGAGGAGGATGGGAAGGATGAGAAGGATGAGAAGGATGAGAAGGAGGATGGGAAGGAGGGTGAGAAGAAGGTTGAGAAGGACAGTAGTGAGGTTTGACTTACCTGATACTCGTATCAATGGGTTTAGGGTGAAACAGGGTGAAAGGGAGAATGTATACTACATAATAGGCTCTACACTCATCATAGACGATATAGAATAGACAAAACAAGAACCACAACTAATAATCATCTGCCAGTGATATCTGGTATAGATAGGAACCTCAATATCATTTCTACCACCTCATGTGAGATAGCAATTTAGCATTCAACTCTGTAACTACTCGAAAGAGTGTAGAGAAACAACCAAGGCATATGCACATCACATCACACCACACTACTTGACACCTGGACAGAAGAAGACCAGCAGCCCTAGGACCGGCGGAATAAGTCTTTTACATACACCATAGTCCTCGCCCTCGCCCCAGGGTTAGGCTTCTCAAAATGCCCCTTGGGGCCTCTCCCATAAAAGCAAACCTCCATAAAAGATTTCTTCCTCTCCTCCTTACTCTGAGTGGAAAGATCCAACGCAAGTCCAAGGACACCCAAATGCTCTCTCAATCCTGCCATCATCTCCCCCGCCTTCTCATCAGTCGGCTGGCCCGCTGTCACTGCTTCACCAATCTCTAGCATCCACTTGGCTATATGCCCCTGGCAGAAGGTATAGTAGCGCTGATCTAGCTCGTCTAATAGGTCATCGAGGGTGGGCTGGCCATTGGATCGGCGCGAGACAATGTTCTGCTGGATTTGGGTCTTGATGAAGTCGATGTAGTCTTCGAGGGCGTCGAGGGCTTCGGGTTCGGTGCAGATGAAACAGGCGCCGTCGAGGGCGAGGTATTCTTCGTTGCAGGTCTTACACTTGACATGTTCGTCTGCTGAGGGGATCTTGAGTCCCATTGTTTCGGCATACGTGATTGGATGAGTAAGAGCGGGGAGATGGAAGATGGCAAGGATGTTGAGCTCAAACTGTATAGAAGGAACGAAGTTACAATGTTGTGGACGATGATAGTAGGGAGAGTTGATGGGGGTATATATACACATCCCAAATAAAGAATTCCCTGGATAGTATATAATGGGCTTTGTAGTAGTAATTGTTGTTGTTGTTGTTGTTGTTGTTGTTGTTGTTGTTGTTGTTGTTGTTGTTGTTGTTGTTGTTGTATTGGTCTTGATTTAGATCAAATGTAGTTTGAATATATTATTATATTTATTACCCTCTTTAAAGATAAGTGAAAGAGATTATAAAGGTATAAACTATGTCTTTCATGCGAAAGGAAACATAGTCCACTAGGAAAACTATGAGCTTGGGCCCTGTTACATGCCCCCAGAGTGTATTTCTTGCTCTGCACATGTGGTTCGTTTAACTAGCTCCAAATACTAATAGAATGCGATTTCTTCATCTATAAATATAGTAGCTAACTACTACGATCAACAGGTATCAACAGTAGAGCCGTATCTTGCCCCCGCAAGCCCAAGCCAGGATCACCAGCTTGGTTACGAATATCAAGAAAAAAGAATCGTCTGAGGGTCGACATGGGGGTCTATCTACATGGCGAATCTAGGAATTGCAAAGACCCTCCTTCTTGTTCTCAGTCAGAGATAGCAGTATAAATGGGGAGAATTGGCCTCTCTAATTCTCCTTCCTTAATCGATCAATCGAACATTCTTCATCCCTTTATTTCGTAAGATTTCCACAGGTCGAAGGGGTAATGTGTTCTATATAATAAGCTCTACTCATTGCAGATTATATACGATAGAGGAACAAGAATTACAACGAATAATCATCTTACGCGGATATCTTGTATAGATATAAACTCAATATTATCCATTGCCTATTGTGAGATGACAACCTAGTGTTAATGCAGTAATGACTGTAAAGATTGTAAGCAAGATCCAACACAAACATCCACATCACATCCGCCTGTTGGCAAAAGATCAGGGGAGGTAGAAAGGGCCATGGTCTAGGTCTCCTCGACGATATGCTTCTCCAGCCTTTATAAAGGCAACTCTCCTGTCTACTTTGCCCACCTCAGTGCTATGCACGCTACCGTAAGCTTCAAGCCAAGCCATATAATCGGTCAATCTCGATCTCATCTCTCTCGCCTCCTCATCACTGAAGAAGCCAGCATCAACTGCTGCATCAATAGGTGGCATTAAGCTGTCTATATGGTGCTGGAAAAGTTCACGTTGACTCTCTTCTAGCTCATCCAAAAGATTATCCAGCTGTTCCTCCGTGTCTACTGTCCAAATAGGGTTCCCCTCTGCGTTTTCTTCCATACTACCAAACAGTTTGCGAATGCGCGTTAAGATTATTCCATGTGCGCAAATGGAACAATCTCCAAAGATTGCTGGATAGGTGTACTTGCAGACGTTGCACTTGGCCAATTCGTATTTGGGGGGGACGTGTAGAGTTGCCATTGTTTTGAAGTATTTGGATTGAGTTAGACGTGTAGAGATTGAAGAGATTGAAGAGAGCGAGTGTGTTGAGGTCGAACCGTATCGAATGAAGGAAGGTGATGCTGACAGGCCCGGAGGGAGGTATTTATAGACTTCTCAATCCCCTGCATGGTGAATAAGGAGCTTTATGGTTATTGTTTTCTTTGTACTCATTATCAATATCTGATCTATCTACAACAAGGTATAAAGGCCCGAACTAAAAGAGACCTATCTTTCATGCCAAACGAAACAAAGCTATTGTAGACATACTATATCTCTATTATATTATGAAGAAAAGTGCATTGAAACGAAAACAATGACTACGCAGGTCTCTTAGGTTGACAAGAAAATTAATGTTATTTAATGCCTAGTATAGAATATCAACCTAGTACTCTATTCAGTAACAAAAGCCAATACGCATCCCTCTGCTTAATAAAAAGCAATCAGTCTAAGATTGAAGAACAGTATACAACAAATACAGCCCACCCCCAATAACCAACCCAGGAAGCAAAGTCCCCCCAACCGAAGCCGTGTTCGTGCGACTCAAAACATGCCTCATAACCTTATCCCTCATCGTCCTCGAGGCCAATTCATTGGGCCGCGTATTAGCTTCAAACCGAGCCAACAGCCCCTTCACAAATTCCCTAAAACACTCCCCCTCCCCAGGCAGCATGGTCCCGGATTGCACAGCGAGATCAACGCGCGCCATGAATTGCACCATGTGCTCGCGCATTATGGATACAAACATTTTGTGTATATCTGCCATCTTCGCGTCGAACTCTTCCAGTGTGGCGGGTTTCCATTCGAAGTCTCCATCCGCTGTCTTCGCTGTGAGGTTGGCGAGGAGCTTGTTGAAGGCTTCGAGGAGCTCCGCGCAGGAGCAGTTGAAACAGTCGAGGAATATGGCGGGGAAGGTTCTCTTGCAGGTCGGGCAGGTGATATCGCCCTGGCTGCTCATGATTCTGGTGGATGTTATTGTAGTACTGAGAAAGGAAGACCTGTGTAGAGTGACTGAATTGTGAAGGAAGGCAGTGGGTGTGTTGATCGGGTTGATGGTGGATGATACTGGCATGACTTGAGGGGGCATTTATATACTTTCTAAGAAACCATTTCCTGGATGGTTGATAATGGGCTTTATCCTGATTATTCGTTTCCTTTGTTGAGGTTTGATATGGTCTCAGATGTGTGTTTGTGGTGATTAATTTCTTTGTATTCTTATTGTTGAAGCTTGTCTTGGAGACAAGAACGAGGTCAGAACAAGGAGATCATAAAGGCATGGACTGAAAATGACATGCCTTTTCATGCCAAAGCATCATGGTTAGTGTGGGAATGTTTTGTAGGAATATCAAGGAATGGTATCAAATTATCGAGTCTGAACCTTGGGGTGGTATCAAGTGGGATATATGATACAATCCGAATACTAAGGGTAAAGATTCACTGCGGTCAGATATTAACTAGACCTAGACTGTCTGTTTCACAGGTTAATCCGTGGCTTTTAAATCCTCTCCCTTATTCAATCGTAGGTATCAACGAGCCGCCCTGTAGGAAGGATTTTGGGATAGATGATAGCCTGGAGATAAGTTAGGCTGTATCAGAATATCGCAACCATTGATCTAGACTCCATTCCGGTTAACAGGAATTTACCTAAAATACTGTCTTTGTTAGTTTTTATTGTCATTCGGGTAGAATTACGCCGATTATCAACCCCATTTCAAGTTAGAAACTCGGAGCTTTATTTCCCTAGCTGTAACCTTCATTTGTCATCATGTAAAGGCATAAAATGAAGCATCTCATCTGAACAACATTTCCAGCTCACCAACCATGCCTCTTCAAACCGTCCTCGTCACTGGTGCCAATGGCTATATCGGCAATGCTGTAGCTCGCGCCTTCTCACGCGCTGGCTGGATCACCTATGGACTCGCTCGCTCGGAAGCCGCAGCACAATCTCTCCATCGTGAAGAAATTATACCAGTCCTAGGCCAAATCGACGATGTCGACTCTCACCAGTCCATCCTACAACAGCTACCCCGGACCCTGGATGCTATCGTGTCCACGACCGAAAACCTAGATGACTATGTCCGTCACCACCAGAATACCATTCAACTCCTTCGGACTGTCTCCCTAGCAAGCACAGCAAATGGAACCCGCCCTCTTGTCATCATCTCCTCAGGCTGTAAAGATTATGGCATTGGTCCGCATTATGACGGCGAGCCCGGGTTGCAGCCGCATACCGAAGAGAGTCCCCTCAATCCGCCTGCTATTCTCGCCAACCGAGCCCGTCTCTCTCTCGATGATTTAAAGCCCAATAAAGACGCTTTCGCCGCTGTATTAGTGCGCCCAACCAATGTTTTTGGCCGATCAGCCAGTTACTATCGCGGCTTTTTCGAGGTCGCCGCTCGTTGTGTCAAAGAGAACCAACCATTACTGCTTCCAGTCCCATCCAACTCGATCTACCACGCTCTCCACGTCGACGACTGCGCTGATGCCTATGTCGCAATAGCGAACCATCCCCGTCGAGGCGAGGTCGAAGGCCAGGTTTTCAATATCTCCTCTGTGCGGTATGAGACCGTAGATCAACTCGCCCATGCCTTACTCGCTGAATATGGTATTTCTGAATTTAAATATGTCGGCGACCCCAACAACCTTTTGCCGCCATCTGAGAATCCGTGGTCACCCGCTCTCATTGACTTTCCGCAGTGGACTTCCTCGGAGAAATTGCGCAGGCTCACGGGTTGGCGCGATGTGCGACCTTTGTTTACGGAGGCTTTGCATGTCTATCGGCTTTCTTATGAGGCGGCGGTGTTGTCGGGGCATGAGAATATTGAGAAGATGGTGGAGAGGGAGAAGATTTTTAAGGCAAGGCTCGGGGCTGGAGATGTTGTTTAGACGCTTATATAAATATAACGTGGTTTTGGATCAGTGATTAACAATAATCATCTGAATATACTATGGATAGATACTGCAAGCGCATTTGACGGTCAAACTGCGCCGCACGCTGACCAATGTCATTGTAGCCATCATGATAGACTTCACTGCGGAGCATGATTGAAGTGGGACAAGCAGAACAAACTAAATAAATACACAGTATGATTCCCACGGGTTAAACGTCCAACAAATATCACGACAGTGCGCAGGCGCAGCTCAGTTACGTTTTTAGATCCGCTCAAGGTATTCGGGCCATCATCTGAGAGCTTTTGATATCGTACAGCAATCGTGTCGATTGATGTTCCGTCGCCGACGATACTCACGTCAGCTGTGCCGGAGACCTTCCTGTTCAGCGTGTACGTTCCAGGGGCTGGGGCTGGGCGAACAGGAAGAGGATCATCGGTGCTGAAGGGGACACCCCATGGGATTAACTCGGGGACTGGTGCAATGGGTTGAGGAGGGAGCGGGCTGCGACTGGTGAGGGTAGCAAGCATCAACCTATTTACCCGTCCACCCGGAGCTGTTGATACTGGACACGGAAGAGGATTGTGGCCGCCGCAGGCTGGTGAGAGGATAAGGTTCTGATGGTACATGATTTGGGTACCATCTGGGGACCAGCGTGGGTCAGCTCAAGCGTTTCAATTAGGGTCGTTGATGGCGCCCGCGGTACCGTCCCCTGCGGCATTGATTTTCTGTTCAAAGTATGAGCCACGCTCTCCATGGTAGTCAATGAGCCAGGGTTAAAAGAACCTCCGCTGCCCGTTGTTACGGGTTGCTGAGGTTAGACTCGTGGTAATCAGATCCGTAACAGGGGGAATTCCTCGCATGCCAGACAACCACATCTGCCGATGACGGGTCCGCTATGGGGTCAGTGGGATAGTAAGTTTCGAAACTGAGAAGCCAATTAGCTGGCAGCGGTCTCAATGCAATGCAGTCCTACCTGGAGTACTTTGACATGTAAGGATTTGCGTCGACTGAATGTGGTAAGGGTGCTGATGGTAACAGGAAATCCGCCTCATCCAGCACTAGGTTTGTCTTTGCAATCTATGGCATTGGTAAGGCCATGCATAGGAACAACAAAGGTAGTAGCTGACAGGGTTTAGGGTCCATTGCCGCCGTCTCCTTCTGTAGACCTTTGAATAACTGGTTCGGTAGACGCGCCGCCCTGTTTGTCGGATCTCTAATTGTCATCCTTGGCGCCTGCGTGGCTGGAGCCTCCAAGATGCATGGGATGTTCCTCGGCGGGTGCTTCCAACTTGGCTTTGATATATACTTTTGCAACATCACGGCGCTAGTATATGTCGGTGAACTGGCGCATCTGGTATGGCGATGTACTTTGATTGGGATATACAACTGTTTCTGGTGAGGTTGGTGTCAATCGCAAAAATTCAACTCCAACCTCTATCAGGCATATTGGTTCCATATTGGCAGCCTAGGTTACCTATGCGTCCAAGGACCTAGGAACCGATGGTTGGCGTATCCCTTTGTACTGCCAGATGATTTCATCTGGAATTGTAGCCTCTGTAGAACCTCCGTGGGGTATATTTCACCTCCACCAATCTGGGTGAACCCTTAGAATATGTTTCTAGAGCCGCTTGACGGCATCGTCTCAGTAGGGAACAGCTTGCTTCAGTGCATATTACTCTGTCATACTATTGTTAGTCAGATTTGCCTTGCATGTAGAGGTAAACCCTCTATCCTTGCTACCAGCCAGGTTCTGATCACCCTACACAAACGGAATCTAGCGAACATGTCGGCAGTACACATGCACCCCCAGCCTTCGAACACCAACCGACCGGCTTCGTACTCGGCCACTCACGTCCCTGTCTGTCCTGGCGCTTCCTAGCCACTGACGATGGCAAATACCCCAATGACTGGGAGCAAGCTGCTTATGAGATCGAAATATCGTCCATAGGGAGTGTATTGGAGGTTTTCTATGCCAAAAGCGCCGTGTCTCTCCTGGTCCCCTAACCGGGGGAGACACTTTGATCACGCCAGTTTTCCCTATCCGCGTTCGTTTTTGTTCAACAACTGGAGCTTACACAGATTGGTCACCCTTGAGCCACGGCGAGACTGGATTGTTAGAACACACTGATTGGACGGCGGTGTGTATTGGGGCGACAAAAAAGTTTCAACCCACTGGAGATCCCTTGCGTCCGATTCCGTTACAGAGGGGGTTTGACCTGCCAACCAAGCCCAGATTTATTGCAAAAGTAAGGCTGTACATTACTGCGCTGTGGTACGAGGCTCGGATAAATGGAGTCCGTGTCGGTCAGGACGTACTTGCTCCAGGGTGGACGAGCTATCATCATCGCCTTGTCTACCAAACTTACGATGTTACGCAGCATCTGTCCCCCGGGAACAACGTGCTAAGCGTTGAGATTGCGGAGGGCTAGTATGCCGGTCGACTGGGCTTTGGCGGAGGGAGGAGGTATATCTACGGAGACGAACTCGGGCTTCTTTCGCAGTTGGTAGCGTTTGAGGGTCAGGAGAGCTGGAGGTTGTGCTTGGATGATTCGTGGCTTTGCCAGCCCAGCTTTACTCTTCAGAGTGAGATCATAGACGGGGAGCTGGACGATTTTATTTCACAGTTCATCAAATACGATTTCGACGACAATCCTCGCACACCTGTACATGGCACCGGCGGCACGCGAGAATATATTTCCTGTGGCGATCCCCGCATATTTCACACTCAAAGTGACCTCTGCTCGTACCGAAAACACGTTCAAACCGTCCTGGATGCTCGCATTCGTGATTTTCTCTTAAATCTTCTAGCATTTGTTCAACGCGGAGCTGGCGATCTGCAGGAGGTAATGGCTGGATAGCTTCTCGGTCGACGACCTCCTGGGCTCTCTCAACCAATCTTTGCTCATTCCATCTTTCACAGGAGCAAGTCTTCCATGTTTCACCACATACGTAGCAGAATTCGGCTCTACATTTGCATCTAGTTATAATGTTAGTAACAGATCAAAACCATGTATTAGACGTACGAAAACAGAATTGATAGAAACGTACGTTATGTGGTAGCAGCCAATACCTAGTTGCACTAATGCCCGGCATGAGAAACAACGTTGCCAGCCCTCTCTGCTGGCAAGGGCTAGAGTAGCTTGCAGAGCAGGATCTGAGGCGCAGTCATCCTGATGATAATTATTCTTACACATCGCACAGGTAGAGGTGCTGCAAAAAGCACAATCTGCCCGATCTGCTGCAATCCTACTTGGAGGTATAAATTTGCCGCATCCCATATTACTGCAATATGTCCTGTCTGCAGTGGTAAACTCAATCTTGGCGCTTCCAAACTCCTCTAGTTCCTGTTCAGACATATCTGCCTGAACAAGAAGCAGAGGGATTGGCTCACGACAGCATCTGGGCGGAAAGAGTGATTGGTCCTTCATGGCTCTAAGGAAGAGACTCTTAAGGCAATCGGCACAGTAAAGATGGGTGCACTTCAAGCGAACTATCCTGTATGGTTGGAAATTGTCGTAACAAACACAGCATTGAACCTGTGTTCTCGATCTCCGCATTACTTCTTACTGCCGCTGCGTATATGTCATCGAGGGACCAGCAGCATTGGTATCCTGGTCAACGTCATTCCTGCAAAAGAACTGGGTTGCCATACAAAAGTTGTCTCCTGATAGGGTTGAGTCACAAAGTCTGGTCTGATCGTCCATAGGAGGGCTTTCGAATGTGGGATCATCCGCACTGATTGTCATCGCCAAGCATCTATCCATGCCAGCCTGTGTTTCTTCTCCCTCGAAGGCTGTAATAGCCTGACCATCTAAATCCACGGCAAGAGCAGTGCTCCGAGCAAGCTTCCGGTCATTCAAGAAACTAATATGCGCTGTAACTTCGTCTAGAAAGATCACGGTCGCGGTTTCGTTGTCAGGAAGAGTATGGGCTCGGTATTTGCCTTTTCCATGCTCACGATAGTAATTGATTTCTGCCATTTGCTCTGTTAAAGCCAATATCTCATCCTCGAAGTCCAAGTGGGGTGATAAACCTGGAAGTAGTTCCATACTCGGTTGTTTAGAATGGCGAAGAAGTGTGATTTCGCTGAATGGTGGAATGGTACTGGGAAATATCGAGCACTGCAGTGCAGCTCTTGCCTCTGAGGAAATATGTGTGTTTATGACAACGACCAAGAGCATCATCTGCCGCTAAAAAGTGCCTACCTACATTACAAACCGCACCCATTCCCTCCCTTGCATTCCACTCCAGGTTCCATACCAAGCCAAGGATTTTTGTGATTTGGTGATTGTGTTGCACTGCAATATGGGAATGTGGCATGTCTACTCTGAATGCCACGGCTCGCTGGTTAGGGACTGTCCTCTTATTGGCACATTCTTTCGTCGATAGTAACGGCCTACCCAAGATATTGGAAGTTGACAATCATATTTTTGCCTTTTTTAAATGGTTTCCACCACAGTTCCACCTTAGTGCTAGAACCCTAGTGCTTTCGTAGCAGATATTTGACTACAGAATGATAACCAACTGAAGCCCGAGGCCCCACGCCAGCTAATTGTTGCCTTTGACAGATAGTAGAAGCCGTAGCTAAGCAAGTATAGATATCACGCAGCCTTGCTGCAGCCTGTTTATAGACCTTCAGGGAATTCTTCTAGTCCAATAGCCAATATATTGGTACATCGACTTTAGCTCGTGGCAGGGTGATGCGGCGAGGCTCAAATGTCCACGGCCTAGGGAATGGGAATGGATGCATGTAAAGGTGGCTTAGTGGAAGTACGGATATATGTAGGTTTGTATAGAAAGATGTATGTCATTCTGGTGCATCAATGGTTAAGCACATCAGACTTTTGATTACTCCTCTCCAACCCCTAGCCAAGACATTAACCCTAACCTAACCCTAACCATACCATACTCAATGAAGCGATACCGTTAGTAGGGCGTGGGCCATATCGCTCCTTGTTTTCTCGACGACATCTACCTTAGATGTCTTACCTATTCCATTCAGATTCGCGGTGGCGGACCAAGTAGCAGAGAAGCGAGCTGCTGGTTTGATCACTAGTTGTTGCAGGAGGCCCTCATTCTCCTTCTTCGGCCCCCCAACCCCCAAAGTATAGTGATATTAGTACCTCCCATCTGCATCCAACGCCGTGCGAAATAGCAAATCACCAGCGACGTCGCCCTTAGGGGTGACATAGACGCGGTCTTTTTCTGTGCTTTCATCTTCTACCAAAACAATGTTCTCTATCACTGAACAGGCACGATTCATGATCACCACTCAATATTGATAGGGTGACTCCGGCCAGGGACACATCTTCACTGCTTTTGTTGGTGCCAGTGACGGTCACGCTCGATACACCGCCTGTGGGAAGAGTTGTTGGGAAACAGAGTACTCAAGTCGTGAATCCCGGGCGTTGTCAAATCCGTCTATTCGTGGGCGGCCGGTGTTTTCGATATAGTCTTCAATAGGGTCTGTGTTGCCACAGCCGAAAAGCGAGACAAGGAGGCTAACAAGCATTATGCACTCTGTTGCAGAGATCACCGAAGCTAAGCGGCCCTATTGCCCTAATATCTTTGACCAGATCGTTGATAATAGCGTTCACGTCTTTTGACATGGCTCGTTTCTGTTTCTCGGGGTAAGCTTGGTCTTGTTGATCCTATACCTACCTATAGTTGATGGGTGCTTCTTTTATCCATACCGAGTAATTTCAGATTGTGTCATATGCCTCAAAGAACCTGCCTCGGCGGCGTCATATATGACGCTAGCAACATTCTCCTTGACATCAGAAACATCATTTGTAACACGACGGGCATCATCACTGACACCAGGAGCAGTGTAGCAACCGTGGGGCCACACCTGTCCGTGGACCACCGTTAATCAGAACAACAGAATGCAGCAGCAAAACCATATTGATACTGACACACCACCGTCACTCCACATAGGGAGTCGTCATACCTCTCGGCTAGGGGTTGCAATCTGAACGATCGTCTGGTATAAACACAGCGTGCGCCGCCAATAAACATGGCAACATAGCAGTCTTCCCGACACAATGCAAATCATCACGCCCAACCTCCCCCTCCTCATCGCTCTCGGCGACCTGACGGGCTCCCAGGTCTCCCCGACCCGGGACAACAGCTGCACCTATCCCTGTCAGGAGATCTCCTACGGTGACGAGTGCAACGTGGTAACGGAATGCAGCTCCGAGTAGGTATTCCAGCCACCACGCCCGGTCACCAGGGAATGGGCAGCAGGAAGTGCTAAGCAAATGTAGATTTAACTCACCCGGTGGCGCTGATATCGGCGAGGTCACCTGTGATTTTTATCGGTGAGTCTCTCTCCGTCAAATCCAGAGCGTGGAAGACTAATACAATGCTGATAACTATCGCGTGCAGCAACTGGTTCTGCGAGGGGGGGCCTTTTGCCTTTGCAGTCGGGCCTGATGTCTGCTTTACAGACTTCCCATTTATCAACATATCGCTGAGGTGTTATGTTTTGTGACCGAGCGATCTCTGAGACTTGTTCCCGACATCTTTGTACTGGGTGTCGGTCTTCTGGCTGAGTTCTCCGCATTATGCTGGACTGGTGGATATTAGGTAGACTATACCCTGTATCTATCAAAACTGGCTCTACTCTGCCTCTGCATACACCTCCGGTCGATGTCTTTGGCAATATCAATGTGTTCCTCAAAATACCTACATAACCGGCGATAACATAGTGCAGAAATACTTAAATAAACCCAGCTACTAATTGTCTGCGTTGTCGGAGCTATCACAGTGGAAGCAACTCTTGCCCATCCAACAATTTGAACTAACTGGTACTAAGTTTTCAATTGAAACCACAAATTTCATACCAAACATTAAATACATTTGGGGCTATAAATTAAAGGATATACCAGCTATAGTAATAGAAAAAAAGCGCACATGAGGTTTATTCATGTACACGTGAACTAATATCTTGGGTGGCTGATAGCTCACCACCATGGCATGGAGCCAGCGATTTGAGGTGGTGGATTGAGTGGGAGAAAAGGAGCAATTGGTTTGATGAAGATGGCCGTAAGAATGTGAAGGAAGACCTCCGTCGGTGGTATGGGAATACACATCGGGGCTGGGATACGCGGTTCCTGGAATACATACAACAACCACGGGAGAGACATGGGCTTGAATTTTTTTCCGCAGAGGAGGAGATCGCTTTCCGTGGTATGATAAAGTTGATGTTGGTTCTTGAGCCGAGTCAACGGGCCACAATTGACGAAGTGGTTGGATGCGAATGGATGCAACAATGGGGGCTGCCTGAGTGGCGGAGAATGCAAGATGTAATTAGCAAGAGGGCTTAAGCAGGTTGGTTTAGGAACATTTCTGTTCTTCCTATACTAGAGATAACTATGAATTGGCTGCGACAGATATAATATCAAGCCCCCAATTGCTGTTTATCTATATCCTGGATTGATACCTGACTGGGACGAGCGCACACGCTGAAGATAATACGTGAAGAAGACAGGACCAGTACTTGACTTAACTAGACATCTACCTATTAACGATTTGATGCTAAAAATATGTGAACCCTAAGTTACTTACCCCCCTCCCCATACAACCTCCTAACAAGCCCTCTCCTCTCCACCTCCCTCGTCTGCCAAATCTGCCTCTCCACGTTCCCCATAACCGCACTCAACATAACCAACTGCAACCCCCCCACCTCGGCCGTCATAACCCCCTGCTCCATGGCACCTCTCACCCTCCTCTCATCCTCCTCAACCCCCTCCCGCATCTCCCTCAAAATCGTCGAATCCGCATCCGCCATGATCTTGTCGATCTCCGCTTCCTGCTGTGCCGTTAGAGTGATTACTTGTTCGTTCTGGGGGGGCTTGAATTGCGCGTAGTACCGGCCCGGCGTGCCGTTATCATCTCGCGGTGCGTTTGAGCATGCTGCCATGTTTGTCATTGGGTGGGACCGCGGCGCGGTGGCTCGGTGGCTGGCGCACCAGATACAATTTCCGAGCATGGGGATGCGGATGCTGCTGCAGACGCTGCAGATTGGGTCGTGGGTGGACATGGTGGGGTTGGGTTGGGGGGTTTGATAGAGAAGCTGTGAGTTAGTGAGTGGGTGGTTGATTTGGTGGTTGAATGGGAAACTCGGAGTTGTGTTGAGTTGGTGATGATGATGATGATGATGATGATGATGATGTGGTGAGTTAGTTAGTATCCTGGGGACTCGGGAGGCGAGGGTATTTATAGATTTCTGACACTTGGAGAATCATAATGGATGTGGGCTTTGTTGTTATGGGCCTCCATTGTGTCTTCTTTGTTTTGTCCTTGGACTTTGTTTGTTCACGCTGTACCTATGCAACAGTGGTCCTTTCCTTTGTGGTTGTGTTTAGTTAATATGCCATGACTTGACGACTTGACCAGGTAAGTTAGATGATAGAAAGACTCTATGAGACATACGCTTGATAATTCTAACACCCAGCGTCATGTACAGGAATCACGATCGGCCACTCGCAGACCTACTATGTCCCCAAGTTGAACTCTCTGTTGAATTCGCGTGCTCATACCCCCCCGGCCACGAACACGCACTACTCGAGCCCACATCCTGCGCACTTGATGTCTCCATCGACACATCCACACCCCTACCCGTCGCAAGATGCACCAATCTACCGAGAATCGCATACTCTAGTCTCAACTTGATACTATACGCCATCGGTTTAAAGCCCACCTGGAGCGCGAAGAAACCGGCGTACTGGAACACGACGACGATTATATCAAGGACGAGGATGATGATGTTGATGGCGAGTAATTGCGTCAGGATGATGCGGTGGGCTTTGGATGGGTTGTTCGGTCGAATACGGAGGAGTTTAGAAGTTTCCCAGATGTAGATGATTGAGATGAGGACTTCCTGGACGCAGAAGACGACGAGTTGGATACGTTCTATGATATTGTACCCGGCCGCGAAGGGGTCTCCGGTTTTAATGCGGGTCTGGGCGGAGGAGGCTGGGTCGACGGCGCCGTAGAGGAGGACAGTTGTTGGGATGCACATGCATATTGCGTTGGCTATGATGATGTAGAGGATTGCGCGGAGGAGGGTTGGGTATTGGAGGACGAAGTGGAGGCGGGACCATAGGACGATTGAGTGGCCAGTCACCATCACGTACCAGCCAAGGAGGATGACAGTGACGGAGAAGTAGGGGGAGACAGGGACGAAGAAGAAGAAAAGGAAGCCAAGGATGTTGACTATTACGCTGCAGGATGTGAGGAGCAGACTCCAGAAGTAGATGCCGCGATAGCGCTTGAAGGTGGATAGGCAGAGGATGATGACCTCGATGCAGGTGTAGAAGGTGATGCTGGCGAAGACTGTGAAGGCATATTTCTGGTCTTGGGTTAATGGGAACCCAGTGGCATCGCTGGTAAGTGCGGAGGGCATTGGAGGTGGATTTTCGAGTAGACATAAGAAGCGATAGAGATCAGTTGATGGGGGCAGGAGGCGTATATATCCTTTGGAGGTTGAAAGCTGACATGCCAAGGACGTATGAAGTCAACGAGAGTTTGTATAACCTTGGTTCGCCGGGTTTAGCTTCAAGTCTCATGGGGAGGAGACGCCACCCGCTCATAATGATATCTCACGGATGGCTTTAGTTCCTGGCCTTAGCGATGTGCATATTGTGTCGGATTAGAACACATCTCTTGAACACAGTCAGGCCACAGCGTAATCCGAAAACATTGCGCCAAATGGCATTGTCGATGCATCGGTTTAGTAGCCATCAAAAGGGTTCAATGGAGCTGGGTACAAGATCAGTCTCTGGTTGAACCATGGTTCTGAGTCCCCGAGATTTGGTCATACATGAGTCCAGACTCCTGCTGCTGCTCAAAAATTTCCATTAATCCGCCGATAGCGCTAACAATACGGAGTAGACGGAGTAGACGGAGCACCGGGATCAGAGATACAGCGACTATAGAATAAACTAGGGTTAACTCGCTTTTCTCATGACTGGCCAAAGATTGTCCGTGCGAGTCGGGCGTGTTTTCCAGTCGAAGCAATGATGACAACGTCTCTGGGATAAATATGTGATTAGTAGTGTCGACTGCATGATCGTGAGCCTGAGCCTGGATTGAATGCCTCGGATGGGTGATGGTTGCCATACTTTCTATAGGCTCTTCATTTGATACCAGCGTGGCTAACGGGATATCCCCTCAATCAAACGTCTTGCTGCGTTGGTTGGGGATTACAGTTTCCAGGTAACCTCTATTTACTATTTTCTTGGGAGACTTTACAGCTGTGTAAATTGTAATGCAAGGCACTAACTTACTAACTTGTGAGGCACTCTGACTGATGGGTCTTCTAGGCTGTGTTGTATGATGATACTGAAGAGCCGTCTATTACTTCTGCGAATGGTGAGGTGTACCATGCTGATGTGATTATCGCCGCTGATGGTATGTTATCCTTGACTCCTGTCTGTCTGACCACTAACAAGCATTGAAGGAATCAAATCTCTTGCCCGTGAACTTGTTCTAGGATTCCAGGACAAGCCCAAATTATCGGGCTACGCATGCTATCGAGCCTATTTCAAGGGCGCCTTCTTGAAGGAGGACCATTTGTGTCGCGAGTTCGTCGAAAAAGAATGCCTGAACATTTGGATTTGACATGATGTCCATTTTGTCCAGAACACCTTACGCGACGGTGAAGAGTTCAACTGGATACTGACTCATAAGGATACCGAAGACATCAAGGAGACTTGGGTCCAGCCTGGAAACATGGATGATGTCCGAGAGCTTGTTCATGATCTTGGCCCGAGAATGGCAGCAGCGGTTCGAAAGACGAAGGAGTGTCTCGATTGGAAAATATGCTATCGGGATCCAATCCCCTCGTGGATTAGCAAAAGCCACAAGATTGCTCTCTTGGGAGAGACTTGCCACCCTCATTTACCGACAAGTGCAGGGGCATCCCAAGCAACAGAGAGCGCTGCTGTGCTGACATTGTGCTTGAAGCTGGCTGGAAAGGATAATATCCCGCTTGCGGTAAGTCCCCTACCCGATCATTTATGTGGCAGTACTCTAACTGTCTTCGGAGACCCGAGTCTACGAGAAATTGCGATTCGATCGAGTCCGCAAATGCCAGTTGAAGGAGAAGATATACGCGATAGATGGCACGGCGCATTCAGGAGACTAGAAGCTGATGAAAAGCTGGATCCTGAGGACGTGATGATTAGGGTAATGTCCCAGTTCCGAATCCTTCTCAAGTACAGTCTAGCTGACGTGGGCTACCTTTAGAACCGCTGGCTTTATTCATTTGATGCTGAGACAGATACGCTGCAAGGGTGGCAAGAGGTCGCGTCCGTTGTTGATAGGGAACTGAGGGAAGACAAGATCACTGCTTGTTCACTGCTGCTCCTCCAGGTATCTCTACTTGATAGTGTACGTACTTATTATCCTTAAGTTCAGAGAAGTACTGTTCGTTATGCCGGAGTTACTCCGGAGTCAACCTGTATAGGCTGATATCATGTTTCCACATTGACGGAAAAATGCAGATCCTTGATCAACGCGGCTATAACCCTACCAATTGACTTTATCACTGGATAAACCCTGCTCTATGCACGGGGATTTAGCCGAGTGAAAGTGCGGTGAAATTATGTATATCCCCATTAATCCCCGACCGAGGGGAAGTCAATTAATCGAACTACCAACATGCGCTGGCAGTCACTCATCATATCCATCTGGCCGGCCTTCGCAGCCATTGTGGCCGCTGAAGATGGCTCTGAAGGCTGGTTGCGCTATGCCTCTGTTCCTTGCAATGCACACTGCCGTCAGAACCTCCCTTCACGAATCATAACTTTGAATGCTACCGATTCTAGCCCAATTGAAACCGCAGGAAAGGAGCTCCAGAACGGATTACAGAGTATCTTTGGGAAGAATGTCAGCATTGTTCAGTCGGGCTGCCATGATAGCTCCTCCATTGTCATCACGACCGTATATGACTACCGTCGACTTTGCAACAGCACCGATGAGATACCAGAGCTGGAGGAAGATGGTTTCTGGCTCAGCACCCAGGGCGATACAGTGCATATCCTAGGCCAGAACAGCCGCGGGGCTCTCTATGGTGCCTTTGAATATCTCTCGATGCTAGCTCAGGGCAATTTCTCCAATGTTGCATACCCCTCCAACCCTCATGCACAAATCCGCTGGGTGAACTAGTGGGACAACATGGACGGAAGCATCGAACGTGGATATGCAGGACCATCGATCTTCTTTGCCGATGGCAAGATCGTGGACGATTTGTCGCGCGCAAAGCAGTACGCACGAATGCTCTCCTCGGTGCGCATCAACGCTATCATTGTCAACAATGTCAATGCCAATGCTACTCTCCTGTCTACTGCAAACATGGACGGCCTGCGTCGCATCGCAGACGTCATGCGTCCGTATGGTGTACAGATTGGCATCTCCCTCAACTTTGCCTCTCCCATGGACTTTGGAGGACTCGATACCTACGACCCTCTTGATGAGTCGGTTGTCAGCTGGTGGCAGGATATCACCGATCAACTTTATGATCGTGTCCCTGACTTGGCGGGCTACCTTGTAAAGGCCAGCTCGGAGGGCCAGCCAGGACCAGATACCTACAATCGCACACTCGCAGAAGGTGCCAACCTCTTTGCGCGGACACTCCAGCCCTACGGCGGCGTGCTAATGTTCCGCGCCTTTGTATACGACCATCATATTTCCGAAAATAACTGGCGCAACGACCGAGCGAACGCAGCTGTCGATTTCTTCAAACCTCTCGACGCTAAGTTCGAAGACAACGTCGTCATCCAAATCAAATACGGTCCCATCGACTTCCAGGTGCGCGAACCACCGTCCCCCCTGTTCGCGAACCTACGCCAAACCAATGTCGCTATAGAACTACAAGTGACGCAAGAGTATCTAGGCCAGCAATGCCATTTGGTCTATCTTCCTCCGCTCTGGAAATCCATCACGGACTTTGACCTGCGCATTGACAATGCTACATCTCCAGTACGCGATGTCGTCTCCGGTCAACACTTCAAACGACCTCTCGGAGGGTGGGCTGCTGTCGTTAACGTCGGCACCAACACCACCTGGCTAGGTAGTCACCTTTCCATGTCAAACCTCTACGCCTACGGCCGAATGGCATGGGACCCCACAGCCGATTCCGTCCAGATTCTCCAAGACTGGACCCGTCTCACATTCAGCCAGGACCATGCAGTCCTCGACACCATAACAGAAATGTCCATGGCCTCTTGGCCCGCCTATGAAAACTACAGCGGCAATCTCGGCATCCAAACTCTCACCGATATCCTCTACACCCACTACGGCCCGAACCCTGCATCCCAGGACGGAAACGGCTGGGGACAATGGACGCGCGCAGACGGGAAATACATCGGCATGGACAGAACACTCTGGAACGGTACCGGATTCAGCAGCCAGTATCCAGCCGAAGTCGCAGCGCGCTTTGAGAATATCGAGACCACCCCGGATAATCTGCTCTTATGGTTCCATCACGTACCGTACACGCAGCGTCTACGCTCCGGAAAAACGGTCATTCAACACTTCTATGACGCGCACTATACCGGGGCGGAAACAGCCCTTGGCTTTATTTCGCAGTGGGAGACCCTGCGTGGGCGCATTGACCGTCGAAGATACGACGAGACACGGTTCCGTCTTGTCTACCAGGCAGGCCATGCCATTGTATGGCGCGATGCAATCAATATGTTCTATTACAATCTCTCTGGGATTCCAGATGAAGCTGGTCGAGTCGGACACCATCCCTGGAGAATCGAGGCCGAGGATATGACGCTAGACGGATACGTTCCGTACGCAGTGAGCCCATTTGAAACCGTATCGGGGGCCACAGCCATCGTGACGGAGTCGAACTCGACGGCTGGGACGGCGGAAACTACGCTCGGCTTTTCTGCTGGGGTTTATGATCTGGTCGTTAATTACTATGATCAGTATGGAGGGAAGTCTCACTGGACGGTTTACATCAATGACCGGGTTATCGGCTGGTGGGAGGGGGATAACGAAGATTCCTTGGGGTATTCGCCGTCTATATACTTGGACGGGCACTCCGCGACGCGGATTACTTTCCCCATGGTTCGTATTCGAAGGGGTGATAGGTTGAGAATTGTTGGACGTCCTGATGGGGTTGAACCTGCTCCGGTGGATTATGTGGCATTGCTTCCTGCTGGGTTGGTTGATTAGTTGTTTTGATATTTTAGAATTCCCACATATAGCTAGTCAAGATAGTGACTGAATAACTTTATCCAGGTATACGTAAGCTGCAGGGAGAATACGGCTGGCTTTTTAACTTCTGAGAGGCTGAGTGGAAAGCTGCTGGAACGAATAAATGTTAGTATGTTAGGCAAGGCAGGCCGGATTTTGAACTGGGGGAGGGCGACGATGAGGAGAGACTTTTTGCTTATTATAGACAGCCAGTTTATGCGGAGGAGATTGATGAGACTCGTGATCGGTCATTGTGATATCATCCAACTATATATGGATATAACTATCTAGAATTATAGAGAGATTTCTTGTGCCAGGTGTGACAGAATATTATCAATCCACACAACATGATCCCTTGTATAGGGCTTTTACAGCTTATTTTTACTGTTTGATTGATCCTACCTGCAAGCCCCAGAGGTCTCAAGATGCGTGGAGACAATATCTTTTCCAATGCTACTGCTGCATATAACCAAGTCATGATAAGGTATGGAGATACCAATGGAAGGCACATCTTGGAGGACTAGGATAAAAAGAGCAAAGCAAGTGTCTAATCTTAGAAACATGAATGCGTGTAACGACCGCTCTTCTTACTCATCGTTTTAGTTCTACTTCAAAATCCTTCCTCATCTGCTCCTCGAACTTCTCCCATTGCCCCTTGACCTTACACGCCGAGGTCCAGTAATTCCCCTTCTCATCTTTCCCAAAGATAAAGAACCCATCAGCAGGTTTAATAGGCCCATGGTTCTCCTGGACATACGAAGGCCTGCACGGCCCGCTCTCTCCCTTGTCCTTTCGAGCCGGCGCAAAGTCCAAGTCAAACAGACCGGCTTTCGACCAATTCGAGAAGCCAATTTGGGCCATGCCACCGTCCCCAATTATAGCAATGGGTAAACCAGTTCCAGACTCGCGGACCATGGCGTAGTACGCCTCATGTTGGGCGCGTGTGCCCTGCTCGTTGATGGCGCGTCGGACTTGCCGTGCGAGCCAGCTGAGCGGTTTGGTAGTGATGTCGCCGGCGGTAACAAGGATATTAGCCCAGCCAAAGGCGTTGCCAACGTACGGATGCTCGGTTGATACAGGGATAAGGTCACCCTCAAAGGCCTTGCGGAGGGACATGGCGATGGACGCAGCAACCGTTCTATCAGGGCTCATGCCCATTGGGCCAACCACACAACGCAAGATCCATGCTGTTAAGATATCATTCTCAGTCAGAAACACCTTGGAGGCATCTTCGCCGTTTGCGACAGCCTCGGGCGAAGCTCCTCTAGAGCCTTCTCGAGCTGCGGTCGCCAGTAGGTCTCGGGGATAGAGACCATGCGGTTCTCCTTCGCCCGGACCAACATATCAATTCCGTATCCCAGTCCCCATTTTAGTATTCCTCCCCGCCCTACCTTTTTGTCCGCTAGAATGTGCTGTTCGGTCGTGGGTCGCGAGCCGTTAGCAAGTGCTTCGAATAGGTCCGTGTCAACGCTGCGTGGAGTTGGAATCGTGTCGGCTCTTCCCAGAGCATGGCGCTCCAGCCTTCCACAACATATTGCATGCCCAGCGCGTCAAAGGCTACGTGCTGCCACTGTAGCACCGCGATAGTCTTATCGGTGAAAGAGTTGACGCGAAGGCCTAGGGCTGGACGGTCGGATGTGAGGTAGTCTTTGATCCCATTAGGTTTGTATCCCGGTTCCCACGCGAGGCCTTCCGGGTCATCCGGGTCGCCGACGATGGCGGGTCGAGTAGGGTCTGGTTTGGGGATTCGGGAGGCGGCCGGGTGCGACGACACAGGCATGCCGTGGTCAACATAAGCGAAGGAGATGGCGGGTCTCTCGGGGGTAAATTCGGCAGGGATGTGCCATTCGATTTTGCCCGAGGCCTATATGACCGAAGCGTGAGCGACTCCCAGACTGCCTGTAGAAACTGCTTCTTACATTTCTCCTGAGTCGCCCTCCTAATCTCTGCCACCCCTCGCGCTTGACCAGGCCCTCGAGGGACTGTCGCAGCTTTTCTGGTTCAAGCACCGCGTCAAACACAAGGGACACGGCCATGTTGTTTCCCTGGACAAGCAGGCTGTTCTCGAAGAAATGCAGTGGCAGCACCTGATCGCCCGGGACTGCCTCCACGGTGGGCTTACGCCCGAAGAATATGTCCATGTTGTCGAGACTTGACTGACGGGCAATGAATGCGCTGCTGCCCGGGAATATGAAGGTCAATGGATAAAGGCATTTGCAGTTGATTCGGCGGGGAAAGGTACTCTTATCGAGTCATGCGTCGGTTGAGAACACCGGCACGACGGATGTTACAACTTACGGGGAAGGAATGCAGTCCGTCAGGGCTAGACCTGAACAGTCCAGCAGCTTGCATAGTGTCATATCCAGCTTTCGACTGACAGGATGCACTAACAGAGCCGTCAGCACTCTGCATCCATCTCCACCGAAGACAAGTCTCCAACGGTACGAGTCGATGCCTTGGTCTCTGCCATTGGCACTTTGGAATCTTTTTGACAGCCGAGGAACTTACGGGGAAAACCCACTTGAATAGTTTCAGAAATGAGCTATCATATCAAGGACGGGTTCATAAAGGGGGCAGCACTCAAATTAATATCTGTCAGCTTGTCCCTCCTCCAGGGTACACTTTCCGGAGGTTTCTGCATGAACTGAAGATAATGCATTGTTCAATACAATGGATCTCGCGACGACCCCAGGGATGCAGCCCCGGAGGGTCAGACATCCGACTTTAATGCCCCTCATAACTCCCTGCACATAGGGACGATTATCGCATTTAGCATCACCTATTTCCTCGCGACTGTTTGCTTAGGTCTTCGCTACTTTCAGGCCTTCAAGCTGATTCAAAAGATTGAATTGGATTTGGGTAAATCTTTTCGAGCCCTCCCCAGTTGACGCTCACTAAATGCGCTGATAGTCATCATCACGATCTCCTACGGCCTTGCCCTTACTTATTTTGTTACCATGGTCACTTGTACGTCCCCCGCGGGCTTCATTCAATTGCACTGATCTACCTTTCGATAGTAATGAACCAAGGCTGGGGAAAGCACATGTGGGATGTATCATTAGCACAGCTCGTGGACTTGAATGAGGCAAGTCTCTTGCTTCTTTTCATGAAGAACTACCTACCCTAACACATCACAGGCCCTCCTCCCAAACACCCTGACCTACCTGGTATGTCCAGCCGTCACCAAATGGGCCATCCTATCCGTCCTATACCGCATCAACCCCTCCAACATCTACCGGTACGGCGTGATCGCCGTCGCTGTTATGATCTTCGGCTATACATTGACCCTATGCATCATCACCGGCGGACCGTGTAGCCCGCTCAAAGATGGAACCCTCAAGTGTCTCGAGAATGTCGCTCTATCCGGCGCAGTCATGAGCATCGCATCCGACCTCGCCGTCGTGGCCCTCCCAATCCCAACAATCCATAACCTCCAGTTGTCTCTGAAACAGAAACTCACCGTCGGCTGTCTTCTCGCTCTAGGGTCAGGGTACTACTTACCACGTCCTTCCCTTCTCATCACACTACATCATTAATTACAACTCCGCTAATTCTCACCTCTTTCTCATTTTCAAGTGTCATCATCTGCTCAATCGCCCGCCTCCCCTACGTCCTCCTCCTAAGATCCAACGCCGACTCAACCTACACCCAAGCCATCCTAGGCGTCTGGTCCATCATCGAAGTCAACCTCGGCATCATCTGCGCGTGCGCAATGCGCTTCAAGAGACTAATCGTAACCTAGCTCCCGCGCCTCTCCATCTTCACCTCGCCGCACTCAAGATCCCGGTCCCGAGGTAACAAGAGGAAACCGGGATACGAGTCCTCCGACGCGAATGGATTCCGGCCGGAGAATAGCAGAGGCCATCGCTCGTATCACTTGCATAGTATTCAGAATGGGAATCGGAGTGATACCGAGGAGCGGTTTGCTACTGGGAAGGATATTTCGGTTTATCGGTCTTTAAGGTTGATGTTGAGGGGACTAGGACTGGGAGTTAGGAGACGGAGAGGGATCTTGGGGATGGGAGGAGCGTGGATAATATTTTGACGTAGTTTACGGGATAGCATGGCACAATTATGGTTATGACATCGACAGGACTACTTGCTTTCAAGCAGCGGCCTAGGTCCCGTCCATGGCACTCCATCCATCCAACCGTGTCATCTTCCCGTCCCGTCCCGTCAGACGTTGAAGAAGGCGAGTCCTCGTCTTATTATTAGGCGAAGGCTCTAGATTTGTGGGGTTCATCCCGTCGGTCCCAGTTTATCCTCCCATGTGTGACCCAATCCCCTGGATGGTTTAATTTATCTACTACTTAGCGTGCCTTAGTTACTTGGTCTAGACTCTACTGGAGTTGGCACTTACCTCGGCACGTTGCTATCCGGATTCCGAAGTAGATCCGCCTTCGAACCTGGTATGTGCTGATTTCGGCTTGTCAGGGGTCAGTCAGTCAGTACAGGGAAAGGATCGCCAGGCTCTCTGCAAATACTGGGATCCTGGTTCTGTATCCCAGTAAGGGCATTGACATGCCAAGGTGGTGTGACTCGAAGGAGGTACTCCGGAGTACATAGTGCACCTCCCCAGTGCCGGCTCTTATCAGGCGCAATCGCCTCAACTTGTAACTTGCGAAATACTATCCACTTCCTCTCGTTGGGGTTACAATATCTAATCTCCATCCTGCTCTACCTCTTCATGCCATATTACCCCTCCGGATTCTTTGGTCAATCTTTGGGTTCTTAGGGTAACATCCTGTCCTCGTTCAGGTAACAAGTAACAAGTATGGGTTATGGGGACGGCTATGGAGAATCTGATTTATGCCGTGAGAGGGTAGATTATGTATAGCAGTGTGAGTGTGCTGTTTGATTTGCTTAAGCTTATAGACCGGTGAACATGCAGAGTATTGAATTACAAGTAGAGAATCAAGAACCGAAATATAGTCGTCACCTCGTACTTTTACCGTTTACCATCAACGTGGGCTCGCTTCCATCTGGGCCTTGAAAGCAATCAACACGCGGGCAACTGAATTGTGCCCATTCTTCTCCGCCAGGTCAACAGCCCGTCGATATTGGCATTCACCGTCCTCGCCAGTGACTGACGCCCCTGCGTCAAGAAGCATGTGGAGTATATCAAGCCGTCCATGCTCTGCTGCTCCCTCTAGGGCAGTTCTCCCGTTAAAACTTGCAGGGGCAGCATTGACCTCATTGCCCAGTTCAATGAGCCTCTGAGCGATGCCCAGATATCCTCGGATGGCAGCAATTTGCAAAGCTGTCGCTCCACCGTCACTTGCAGGCGCAGCGTTGACATCAGCCCCGTGGTTGACCAGCATGTTAAGCAAATGCATATCCCCATTCTCTACAGCATGCTGTAAAGCTGTGCGGCGACGAACACCCCGGCCCAAGTGATTGATGTCAATGTCAGGGTGTTTGAGCAGCTTCTCTACAACGGAGACCTGCTGACCCCTTGTTGCAGCTTGTAAAGGACTGACGACTTCGTCCCACCCTTGCACCAGTTCTTCGTTGTCCCCTTCACTTTCCATGTGGTAAATCACAATTTCTTGGTTTACATTGACCGTTCATTCGGGTTGCAGTAAGTACTCTGCCAGTTTACTATGATCAGCGAAAGTTGACAATGCCAAAGCCCGACCAATGAGACTTGAATTCCAAGGACAGGCCTGGAGAAGAATTTTTATTGTTGACAAGTCGCCCTGTTGCGCTGCTATTTCAAGAACCGATTCTGGGGCCTCAAGGTTGAAGTTTAATAAATCGTCGTCCAAGTCCCAAATATCCGAGAATTGCTGTGGTTTCCCTGTCGGATCGACCCCTGCAGCGAGTATGAGCTCCACCAGTTCTGGCTCTTCAGAGAGGATCGCTTCTGCTATTGTGCTAGGGGCCTTTCCCGTGAACTGCGCTAGCAGGCGCTGCACTAGGTCCATATCGCCGTCGATTTGGCTGTAGATCACTGCCTGCATAAGGTCATGATCGGTCACCCTGGCCCCACGGTTGAGGATGGCGTCTACGAAAGAGAGATGGCGTGCCCGAATTGCAGCCTGTAGTGGCGTCTCTGGAGGCGCTTTGCTATCTGAGCTGCTTGACTCTGTAGCGAGACCATTCACCTCAATTCCGTGATCAAGAAGCCACTGTACTAGACCATTGTCTTTGTTCGACAGCGCAGATGCCAACACTCTGTCGCCACATGCCTTGAGGATCTCATCCAATATGCCAGCTTCCTTTAGGTAAACTGCAGTCTCAAGGTTGTTAATGCGCTGTAGCCTTGACCCGACCACCATAGCTCCAGCGTCCTGCAGCATCTGAAAGAGTGTCAACTCTCCCCTTTCAATGGCTGCCCCGAGTACTGTTCCAGGGGGGTCACTATACACATCGTTCAACCGTGCTCCCATCATGATCATAAAGCTGATAAGCTCAGTGCTACTATTCTTAATAGCGAGAATAAGCGCTGAAGTCTGTACCCCCTCAGACAAAGGCCTGTCTAGCATTGCACCGTATTTTATCAAGACTTCACAGACCCCTGTATTCTTGAGCTTTACAGCACGTTCAAGCAGGGTACGGTCTCCCGCATTGTCAGCAATCTGGATGTCAAGGCCTGCTTGGAGCAGCCTTTCAACAAGACAGGGATCGTTGTTGCTGACGGCCAGAGCAAGGGGCGAAACATAGGGCAGCCCGTCTATCTCCGGGTTGACGTCCAGACGGGCGTGCAGCAGAGATTCGACAATCTCAAGCGCCCTCGATTGGGAAAAAAAACGCTCCCCCCTTTTGACTGCAATCCCCTCCGATTGGACTACAAGCCCAAGTATTGTAGTCAATCCCCAGTCTCCGTCGAAATCAATGTCAACCAGTGCATTTACATCGGCACCCTTGGTAAGCAGAAGCCTTATGATTGGAGTGTTCCCACTTCGTACAGCCTCAGCCAGGGGGCTGAAACCTTGCCAACCACTCCGTGCGTTTACATCGGTGCCTGGACCAAGAAATTCGCAGAAGAGGGTTGCGTCGGTAGTATTCGCCGCGGCAGCTGCTAGACATGATGGCGTAACTCTAGCTCCACGGGAACGCAACGTCTGAATTGCAGCTGTAAAGCGAGATTCAATAGCATATTGGAGAGCTGAAGTTCCATTGTGCGCTAGGTCGACATCGGCTCCATGAGTCAAAAGAAGATCAATGAGACCCATGCCTTTCTCAATATCTCGCTTAAAATAGGCAAGAAATTGTAAAGGGGTAAGTGGTCCATGTTCGACAGTGTCAATTACGCCATTTGGATTCATCTTTGCCTCGAGCATCATCCGCACAATTTCCACATCCAGCTGCCGCAACGCACTCGCAAACAGCTTCTCTGCGATGGCCCCAGCCGTTGGCTCCTGTGTTGAGAGCAGGATTTCAAATTGAGTCTGATTGTCCCAGCCAGATTCTTGGAACATTTTCATCACACGGGCATCATGGGATGACATGCTATCATGGGACCTTCCCTGCGGTCCATGCGAGACCAAATTATTGGACAGCAAGAACATCTCAAGACTCATGCCATCGAGGAATGTATGCTTTGAATCGCAAAATCGTGCCGCCAGGGCATGATGCTGGCCCACGGGCTCCTCTGGCATCAGAATGCTGAGCGCTGTAGCGGTCCGCGAGCTGCTGTTGATATTCTTGGGGAAGGTGAGCCTGTTCCAGGGTATAAGCGAGCTCAAGCGGTCCATCACTCCTCGGTTCATATTGTGCGATAAAGCTTCGGTGCCGCGGGGGGATATCACAGTCATCGTAGGTGCTAGGGAGGGTGGATCTAGACCAGGTAACAAAGCATTAGCGGTGACTGGAAAATTAGAGATGGAGGCACCATACCTTGACCCTGCCCCGGCTGCAGTAGGTTCGAAAACCGCAGCCATGGAAGGCACCCGTTCCAAGAAAGTCGCATTCCTGGTGATGCGGGAGTACAGACAACGATCCCTTCCGGCGTATTTGGAGAAGGAGCTGGAGACCAGTGGCACCTGCATTAGCTCTACTTTCCGGCGAAATGGGAGGATGCATACCTACCGCTAGCATTTCTGATGTTGTCGATAGTCGAGACATATGCCTTGCCGTAGGGTGCCTTCTTGAGCTTTTTCGGCGGGTATTGTGTGCCACCGATGTAAACTTCGCTTTCCTTGTCGAACAGCTGCTTTCTTTTGGCAACCCTTTTCTCGACGAAGACCGCATCCGATGCTGTGAGCTTCTGGTTCTTCCGCAAGCCCCATCTTGTGAAGTGCCTTTCGTACCGTGCCTTGCTTTTAGGGTGTAAGTACTGGCTGACTGATGGGGACAGCGACTTACGTTTCTTCGAAACCGTACTTAGATGCCATGTAGTGCATGACCTGAGACAAGGTCTTGTTTTCTCGGATATACAACCGGTGAAGGTCCGGCCTGTATGATTCCCACACGGAGTCGTCCATGGCTGTAGCAGTTGTGTGTAGCGGGGGTGAATGATTGCCTCCTGCTCCTGAGGAAGGCTCTGACTTAAAACAACCAAGCACAAGGCTCCGTCAAGTTTCTCTCACGCGAGCCTGAAAAGGGCGTCTGAGCTGCAGCCTTTGGTGTAACACAGGCTCTGGATCCTAGTCCGTCATTGGCTCATTCCGGAATCTTGGAACCGTCACCCAAGCAAGATCTTCAGTTGCTGTCTTCCATGGCAGCAGTGTCCGCGTCTCATCAAGGTGCCGCTATGCGCTGCCTCTGAATGGTCAATTCCAAAATCTCAACCCACTTTGATGCATCGTGGGCTTTTTCTCATCCCTCATACTATCTAATCCGGGCAGAACCTAGAGAGCCCTCGACGATGTTGATTCTAAACAAAATCTCAAGGCGTTCACCCAAGTCATGGTCAAGGTATATAACCCCCCTATCTCCTGCTTGATCCCCATTGCTTCTCAACAGACCTCAATCTACATTGTTATCATTCACTATCACGTCCAGCGCCCACATGGAACGACCAACCAGTCCGTCCCAGTGGTCAGAGCACCCTGTCGAAGGAAACCATAGCCCAGCTAATTATACTCCCACGGAGTCGGCCCGTCCTTTTGCACTCCAGCAGCCAGCAGCCGGGCCAGTGCCACAGCTCATGCCAACCATCCCGAGTAACCGCCCGCAGCTGTACCCCTCTCAGGACCCAAATCCCGCCATTTGGTGGAGTATGTCGGGACCTTCTGCATTGCCACTCGATCTTCACCAAGTTCCCACTACTGAATGGTTGCTCGATCAGCCCATGCAGGAACCCGCCAACTGGAACCCGGCCTTGCTCTCAACCATGACCAGTCACACCAGCTGTCAGCGCCCCGGTTCCGAGACTAACCACCTGGTGTATGTCTGTTTCTTCACCGCCACAACTGTAGCTCCCCCTCTGACTCCCCTTAGTATTCCCGCCGTCGAACATGACGCCCCCGGCTTCCCATGCAAATGGCAAGACTGTCGCAGTACCACCTGCTTCAGGCGAGAGGTCGATCTTATGCGCCATGTTAAGTCGGTCCATGTCGCTCCTAAAGCATATTGCTGTCTCGAACCCAACTGCGGCAAAGCCTTTGGTCGGAAAGATCATCTCCAGAACCACAAGAGAAATCGTCATCCGGATAACCACTAGATCGTTCTTTGTATTTTCTTTCATCGATCACTTCCTTTCTTCATGTGCTGACTCTGTTTCCCCGCCTTCATTTTCAGCCTTGCGGTGCAGGATTTTTTCGGGTTGTTTTTTTTTTCTGCAGTTTATCTTTCAGCCAGTGAAAAGCGGACACGTTCATTCATTCATAGCAGGAGTTGGCTCGATCTTACACATAATTTGTTGACTTGTTGTCCAGCTCTATCCCTTTCTGGCGACTCTGTCTGTATGAGGGTCCCAAGTTCGGCTTTATGTTCACTAGCCTGATTTCTTGACACCTTTTTACTACAGTGGGAGAAATAGTTACAGAGGGCTCAGTGTTCTGATTTGCAAATTACATTCACATCTAATTTAAATATACATACCTATGGCATCAAGTAGAAAATCTAGCCTTCCTAAGAAGCACGCTTGCTATATCCGCACGTCCCCTAGTGAGTGCAAAACTCAGCGGCGTGTCACCCGCGCCATCAACGTGGCTAACATCCACTACACCCGATTCCACAAGAGTCTGTACAGATTCAAGCCTACCAATTAAAATTGCGATGAATATAGAAGTGTGCCGGTTATCTCCAAACGCCACATTCGGGTCCGCCCCGTGCGCAAGAAGCACCTTGATAATATCCACATATCCCGCGAAAACTGCGCGATTAAGCCGCGATGAGGGAGGATGCAAATAGAAATTAGGGTTCGCTCCAGCGGCGAGTAGACACTGCACCATATCCCCAGCCTCACACCGAGCCGCCAGGCTGAGAGCCGTTTCCCCCCAGCGGTTTCCGCGCTCCAGGTCCACCCGGCCACTTTCGATCAAGGGTCGCGCTGCGTCGTAAAGGTGGCTCGAGAGGGCGAAGAGGAGGGGGGACTGGCTCTGTCTATGCCGTATGCGGCCGCTCGTCTTCCGAGGATTTATGTTCGCGCCGGCGTCGAGGAGCTGTTTCACTACTGAGCCGTGGTTTCCCATTACCGCGAGTTCTAGGGCAGTGTAACTTATCTTTATCTGTGGCTTTGATGTTCACTCCTTTTTTGGCAAGAAGAAGCTGGACGATTCGATTGTGTCCATTCTTGGCTGCTACGAGGAGCGGTTTTGTCTTCTTGAGGGGGTTGTGGTATTTAAGCGCGAGCTGTGCGGTTGGTTGCATGTCGTGTTTTGCAGCCCAGACTAAGGCAGATCGGCCTTTTTTGCGCTTTGCATTGCGCTGATCCAGGATTAGGTTAAGGAGCTGGTGGAATGTGCGGTTTGTTCGGGCTAGGGAGTTGATCGCTCGGTCAGATCCGGATTGCTCTGCTATCAGAATGTGGATTTCTAGCGGAAGGTTGATGAACTCCATTGTGCTGGGTGAGAAGCTATTTCTGTTGCAGACATTGCTGGTCCTTTTACAACTAGGGAGACAATAGAAGTAAATTGAAGCAGATGAAAGAGAGGGTAATGTCAAAGGATTAGAAAGAGGGATTGTCAACAAAGCGTAGAAGAGAATGACAGAAAGAGTAGGATGAAACAGGGGGAAGGGAGTTAACGTAAGTATAAAGATATAGATTAAAATAATAAAGAAAGGGAACGAGTAGTAAAGATAGAATGGAGTAGCCATGGGTATTGCAGTTGGAAAAGTACCAAGTCTAAGTACCTGAATATCACACAAGCTATCAAATGCTGAAAAACATCTCACTCTTAACAAAAGGATCAACATTTTGAAACAAACGCCGAAGAAATATGGATATTATAACAAGTCTCCAGTCCAGCTCTTTCAAAAATCCTCTGACAATCAATCTACTCTATATGCCGACAGATGCCCTTAATCAAAAAGCTTGGTCATAAATTTATGAGCCAGCTCCACGCCCGCACTATCAAAAGGTTAGCAAAATTCTGTCATCCGAGGGAATGACACGTACAAGGTAGCGGCGTTTGCGGGGACAGCACGAGCTAAAGCAGGGCCGAATCCAGGGAAGAATGCTTTGAATCCTCCATTGCCGTATACCGCGCGAATGGTGCCTCCGATCGTGGGTTTACCGGGTGCACTCTGAAGGCGTGACTTGATTGTGTCGATGGGGAAAACAGGAATCCACATAGCAATACCAGCAGCGCCACCAGCGGCGAGAACAGCTGGGAGGGACAATTCACCCGTCACATTGCCGTTTGCATCCTTGGGGGTCAACGAGCGCTTGATATACTCGTACGCAGCAAAGTAAGCAGCAGAGCCGGGCCCGTCACGAGCCAGAGTCATGGCGCTTCCGCGGAAAACACTGCGAATACCCCCCTCTGTGTATAACTGCCGAACGACATCTAAGCCGCCGGAGTACTTAGGCTTCTGACCGGGAGGCGGAGGATTCTGACCCTGGATCTGCAGAAGCACCTTTACGCGCTCGAAGGGGGCTGTGATCAACGTCATTGGAATAGCGGAGAAGAACCCAGCGGCGGAGATCTGGCCGATGGTATACTGGGGGGTGTTGTTGTGTACTTTGACTTCGGACACACTGCTGACCAGTGATTTTCCTAAATCGTAACCCTGTCATGAAGTCAATTGCTATCCGATTGATTCCATTTCTATTTAGGCAACATACCCAGAAGCTGACGGCGACTGTAGTCAATAATCATTAGCTTCCAATTTCGGAATAAGATGGGATCAATCCAACTTACACATAGGCGTAACGCCAACCAGAGGAGCGGAAACACCTGCATAGAGACCCTGCATGTGTCAATTGCCTGCACGACGGAAAACAGGCTTAGGATAACTCACGCGAAGCATACCCTCGCGGGCTACAGTCCTCTTCACTACATCGATTGCACCAGAGTAAACACCCTTTTCGGCGGTCTGCAGTCGCACCTTGACCAGATCGAAGGGATGGCCGACAATAACCGCACACAACCCACCAACGCCGCCAGCAGCGAAGGAGCGAAGCTGTGCAGCAGTCTGGTTGACAGCCTTTGCCTCGGCGGCCTTAATAGACTCCTGGACGGTGTCAGAGGTGGGGGATTCGGCGGCGGACATGGTGGCGGGGATGAAATGCGGAGGCGGGTGAAAGCGGTACGAAGGTGTCGCAAGAGGGTGGAGGAGGAGGAGAGGGGGAGAAAGAGAGCAGAGAGTGAGGATTGAAAGCTGAAGGTATGTGGAAGACGAGGGACACAGAGAATCAAGAAGAAAAGGGTGATGAAGGGAGAAATTATTTAGCTACCAGGCCGTGAGAGTCTCGCGCCAGATCCCGAACATTCGACGAGGGAACAATCTTCCATGTGCCTCGGCTCGGCTCGGGTCTTTACTTCCTCCGGGTCCGCCCTCCGCATCCATCTCAGATGTTACGAGACTGACGGAGTACAAGTTATGGAGTCCACCACAATAATAACCCACTGTCGTGTGCTCGTCGGCCCCCTCTGCCTTGTATATATCTATCATCCCTCCCGCACCTTGTGCTCATGATCTCTTACATCCATCACGCGCATAACATCCACAGCAGACCCTGCCGGGCGAACGGAGCCCTTGGAACTTAGACCTGACACTCCATGTTCCTCCGCTGTGCCTTTGATCCGTGTGCGATGGCCCAGGGGTTCAATCCATCGGACGACGGGAGATAACCCACCCTTTTCCACTTACGGAGTAAATGACCGAGTCACCATTCGCCGCCTGTCGTCATCGCACGACGCCAAGAAAATCACATGAAGGCTTTGAAGGCTAACCGTGACGGGAAAAAAGACAACACAACTTTGAAGGCAAGCCAAGTAAATTATGAGCATGAATCAGAAACACTTGCAATTCTATTAAGTGTACAGAAATCACACAATGTTCAATCTTGCCAATCACGGAGACCAGGAGTTGTTTTTCACCATTAGTAATCCATCGGATATGCAATGCGCCCGCAGAACAAATTCCTCATAACTGTCGTTTATTTGCACGTACCCTGGTCGGCGTTGACATCTTGCTATTCGGGGGTCAGTTACTACATCTCAGCTTCGGAAAATATCAGGAGCGACATACAATACAGATGTTGGACTCGCAGATATCTAAGCTGCCATCCTTCTTGGCGCATTGGCGGGGAGCTAAGACACTGTTAGTCGACGGAATATACAAAGGCCGGATTTCTTCAGGTTCAACTCACCTTGTCTTGGGGCACAGCCATGGCGGTGCCAAGGAAGGCAAGAGCGGCGATCCAAGTGAGCTGCATTGTTACGGTGATAGTAAAATTGAAGGGTCCGTTGAAGAGCTTTCGGGTGGTAGAAGATGGGCAGACGGATGATGAATCTTGAACCGTTTGTCGAAGGCATGAGGCGTACTCATATGCTTAACTACAACGTTTTTAGAAACAGTATCGCTCGTTCCTAGTCATGGTTCATCGTGTGGCGGGCGTTGCGCAACTCCCATTACCTAGTCTTGCCTACCCTAGTGAAGATTTCAATGGTAAGAGTCTGTTATAGGAAGTGGCCCTGACACTCCAGACCGAGTGATGTGCAGGGGTATGCCATAGGTGGATACGGAACCTCACCAAGTGACCAGAGATACTTGAACCGGATGAAATCGGTGCCCTGTGCCAAATAGGCTATACCCCTGCTACCCAGCGGCCCCAGCCTGCCCTATCCCAAGTTAGCGGTCCAAAAGCCACTAGTTGTTTGCTACTCGCGGAAAGTTAAACCCCTCAACCCCAGACGCTCCTGATGATCTTCCTTGGCAAACAACCTATCACGGTATCACCAACACCTCTGAATGCCTCCTTAACTGTGCAAGCCCATTCAATTGATTTCGCATGTTCGATGCCTAAGCTACCTGAACGTCTTAAATCTCGAGTCCTGCCCTCTCGAGTCACCCCAAGTTCGTAACACTGCGTCACCCTTGAGCTTGTGCACTCTCGAGCAAAATATATATATCCGTAATCAACCTCCTACCTTGCAGTGGGTGTATGTCTACGTATACCTCTGCGTACCTGTCTAGAGAATAGTCGTTTACGACTTCCTCACCTGACAATATTATGATAACTGGAATTCACTGAGAAAGGATTGGAACATGCCTCTCGCCTTGAACGAATACAACTCGAGTCCACTTGTCTCCTCGCTTTTTATGCAATTTGAGGCCTCGTCCTGCAATAATCCCTGTTTAAGTCGCGCCGATTCACGATATATAATTTGATCGAGTGGCCATTTGTACACACAACCGACTGGTGAGCGGCATAAAAACTAAAATGTAGATTGGACTGCTACCGAGTACCGACGTGCGCAGGTTACAGAGAAAGATGTGTAAGAGTGATTCAGTTGATTAATTATTGACCTGTAAGAGTATTTACTAATGGCCATTACAACATAACCCATCATAACATATACATTAGGGATCAAGTGCGAACGTTACCCACAATACCATCTTTGGTGTAAGCAGAATTCAGCCAACTCGATTGCAGCCAGACATGGCAGAAATGGTGATTAATTAAATTAGACCATGAGCATGGCGGCAAGACCAAGGACACCCGCAGCGCCAGTAGCCATGGCCATGCGAGGACCGGCACCAGTGGAGTCGGTCGTACTATCCGAGTCGCCCCCGGTGGAGGTGGAGCTGGAGCCGGAGCCGGAGTCGGAGCCGGAGCTGGTGCTAGAGTCAGAGTCAGAGTCAGAGTCCGAGTCAGAGCCACTCGTCGACGTAGTCGTGGAAGTTGAGGAAGTGGTGGTGGCTAGCGTGGTGGTGGTGGCGGTCCCAGTGCTAGTGGACTACATAGAGTTAGTATATAAGCTGATGAGAATTGAAAACGATGACTAACCTGGCCAGGAGAGGGAGTTCCAGAGGTAACAGGAACGCTTGAGCTGCCGGATCCGCCGGTAGTGGTCTCACCAGAGGTGCTGGTCTCATCGCTATCGCCAGTCGAAGTCGGGAGCACAGTCGTGGTGCCATCGGATCCGGTAATCACGGTGGTGGTGGCAGTCTCAGTGGCAGTCTCAGTGCCAGTCTCAGTCTCAGTGCCAGTCTCAGTCTCAGTTCCGGTCTCAGTTCCGGTCTCAGTGCCGGTGGTAGAACCGGTCGAAGTTGGTTCACCACCAGATGTGGTAGTGCCACTGCCAGATCCGTCTGATGTGAGGTTAGTAAGGATTACAGTTCGCATTGAGTAGCATGTGCATACCCGGGCATTGAGCAAGAGCGGCCTGAACAACAGCACTGGCATCATCTTCAGGGCAGGCCTCCGTAGTGCAGTCACGGATACCGTAGGCGTAGTTGGACGAGTCGCAGAGGCAGGCGAGGTCGCCGTCATCACATCCGAGGTCGCTGGCCTGTGCGAGCATGTTGCCCAAACACATGTTCTGCACGCGACAAGTTAGCACACGAACAATGGAGCCCAGGGAGGTTCAAACACGTACAGCACACTCGCTGGCAGAGCTCTGGGCGCCGACAAGACCAACAGTGGCCAAGACGGCCATGGAAAGTGTGAAAGTCTTCATTGTGTGTGGTTGACGGTAAGCTGTTGAAGGGGTAAGAGTACAGGAATAAGGCGACTGAGAGAGCTTGGGAAGTCACGGCGAGAGGATGGAGAGAGAAAGAAAAAAATTGAACCAACGATGGGAGCGGAGGAAATGCCTCGTTTTAAAATCAGGAACGGCAGCAGCACAACAGATCGCTCCTGCAAAGCTCCTTAGGTCTCGGAGTTTCCTCCACCGGGTGGCACTTTCTTCCTCGCTTCAAGTTGCTTTTTGCTTTTCTCGTCTGGTTACCCAGATTGCCACTCGACAACATCATTGGCCGTTGCTGGAATAGCTGCAAGTTACCTCGCAGCTGGCTGGCCAACGTGGCGGGGATATCCAGTTGCCCGCGGAATTGGGGTCATCAACAAGCAAAACAAAGATTGAAAAATCTTATAGCTCTCAGCTCTGGCCCACATTGTCATTTTGGCGGGTTTCATAGGCTGCCATCCCACGGAAGATCCAAGATAAAAATCGCGGCTATCACCAGAGCTCCAGTTCCCTGGCGAAGATCGCACTATTTGAAGTGTTAGCTTCGAGGACTAACATTCCTTGTTTGTGCAACGAAACTACGTCAATGCCAGCGTCATCACTCTCGATGCTGCCCAATCTCTTCGCTCCAGCGATATTAATCCTGCATGCGGACACGCGACTGCTCTACCTACGGAGGAGAGTACTCGTACTCGAGAGTGCTCTCGAGTGTACGATCTCACAACAAGATTTCCTCAGAAGTGGGAGAAACCAGCTTTGCCTGACCGCTGATCTGTCCGATTGCCACCCAGCCACATCTGGCCGATAAGCTCTTTGATATCCTATTCGGGTAGATTGTGGAGCAGTGGCTGGAGCTAATCGAAACTATTGCCTGGCAATCCATGGATGATTTTTAGGCCAATTTATTTTTCTGGTTACACGTGCAATTGAAAGGCTGGAGTTGCCTGACGGACGAACGCCGGGCACTTACCAAACAACTGTATGCGATTCATGCAGAGTGTGTGCAGACCCTGGAGGCTGGAGACCCTGTAACTTGGTAAACATGCGTCCGAATTTCAGTTTCGACACGCGTTCCCAATCCACCAGATCCTTCACTATTTGGAACCTTATCCCTTTTCTCTCCCATTGCCCTGCAATAATACCAAGAGAGGGATCCTCCCCACGCACAATGGCCCCCATCCACTCGCATATCCACCCCAGTCATGAAGCTACTCCCATCCCCAAGTATAAACATCACCGGCGCCCGAAATTCATCCGCGGTACTCAGCCGATACAACATATTATCCCCCACCCACTGACTTTTCATCTCTGGTTTTTGCAACGCCTCCGCCGTAGCAGGTCCGTTGCACGAAACTCCCGCGCAGTTGATAAGACCCTTGACAGGGTACTGGAGGCGAGGGATGAATTCGGCCAATGTCTCTGTACAGCGGCTTCGTCTGTTATGTCGAGGGGGTAGTATGAAAGGTTACCCTTGAATTTTGCTGCTGCCACTTCGACGTCGCCTAGAGGGCTTCTCGTTGGACTACTAATCACTGGAAGATACGGTAGATCTGAGCGACTTACCCCAGTTGTCCGCGACAGGAGTAGGAGATACGTCCAGGCAAACGACATCGCCACCGCTCTAACAGTGTGATTGCCAGAACCGACCCGAGAAACCCGGAAGCCCCCGTTACTGCGTTGCAGTTAATCCACTGAAGCTTTGAGAGAGATGAAGATCATACTTATGATTGTGCGATTGTCCAGACAGAACAGATTGGAGACAGGGCGAGATGCATCCCCCTGCGGAGCTTTGGCCTCGCGGAACTCCGACGCGTGAACGTTGCGGTCGCTTGGGAATGCCATACAGAAGACAGCTCGTAGAACCGTGATTAAAAAGACAATGTAGTGTGTATCGGATTTTTCTCGAACTCAACCTGGAGTAGAACAATTTCAATGCGGTTCTGCAGCTTAAGACGTCAACTTCATATATTCTGACAGACGCTGTATATCCGGGTATCTCAAGTTATAAACCTCATGTGTGAGATGTACAAGATTATTATGGCTGAGAGAGTGTGGGATATGATTATACACATCCATATTCCACCGAATCAAAACAAAACCCCCTTAACATTCCTATCATCCCTCACCCTAATATCCCTCATCATAACCACCCAAACCACAGCCAACCCCATAATTGCCGTGCCCGCAATCATCATATTCCTCTGACTGAACGCATAAGCATCCTGAATCGCGATCCGAGTCGCCGATCCCACCGAATAACTCAACTGCGTCTCCAACGACTCATAAATCTCCTCCCACTGGCCCTGCGTCTCAGCCGGTAAATACTCCCGCAGTTTCTGCGGCAGCGTATTCGTCCATATAGCACCAGAGACACTGCTTCCAACAGCACTGCCCAGATTCCCGAATGTGCTCAGGAGCGCAAGCATCGCGGCGTAGTCTTCATGTCTTGAAGCTGGCAGGACAGACACCTGTTCAATGAGGATCAGGGTCCCGCCACCGACAGCGAGGAATATTTGACACATGCACATGTATCCGATGCTATGGCCGAGTTGGCGGAAGTAGATCATCAACCCGCTGGCTAGGAGGTAGAGCGGGACAGCGCAGAGTAACAGCCACTTAAACCGGCCGGTGACGCGAATGAGATATCCGCATCCAAGCAGCCAGACGGGGTCCATGAGGTCGAAGATCGCGCTGATGTATCCGGCCTGGGTGAGGCTTGTGTTGTAGACGACTTGGAGGTAGGAGGTGGAGTAGCTTGCCCAGCAGTAGTAGGAGATTTGGTAGGTGATGTCTAGGAGGCAGGCGCGCCGATGGCGGTGCGGTCTGTGACGAGGTGGTAGGGGATGAAGGGTTTGGGGGCTCCGTGTCGTTCGTAGATGATTAATGCGACGAGGACGACGAAGCCGACGATCATCATTGCGATGATCTTGGGGGATTTCCATTCCCCTTGGGTGTTTCCGGCGATGTTGAATGAGGTGAGGAAGAGGATTACGCCGCCGATCATGAGGCAGATGCCGATAACTGTATGGTAGATACACGTTTTAGTTGCGGTTAGTTAGAGGAAGTCTAGGAATCACTCACCATCGAATTCGATAAAATAGAATACGAAACTCTGCCACCAGGTACGAGTGCTTCGTGGCTTGTATTGCAGTCGACCCTCTTTGTCCGCCTTTCGCTTTGCCAACTCCCAGGTGATGATGAGAGGAAGCGCGACGATAGGAAGTATAATGCAGATGGTTCCGTAGGCCCATCGCCAATTGGTCTCGTGAAATTGATTGGATAAGGGCGAGCCGGAAAACGCGGTGATGATGTAGGGGGTTGAGGTGAAGCCATAGGCCATGCCTCGATTGCGTAGCGTCGAGGTATCAGAGGTCATCATATCGACACAGAATATCACGCCGGTGAAATCGACGGTGTAGAATGCCTTTCGAAATCAGTCTGTTGACCACGTCCGTGGGGGATGCAGTAATATCATCAGGGAACTCACCTGTGCAGCACAATATGTTGCAATGTTGTTGCAGCAAGCCATCATGATCAACCCATAATAGTGATCAAGACCATGATACAGATACCCAAGGTTCGATCCCAGAGGTTCAACACCTTCGCGATTGGCATCAGACACGCAGCACCCATCACACTAGTCACTACAGTGATCACAGTAAGTAACGAGCGGCTGGAGAAGTCACTTGTTATGTATGCCCCAAGATTTGAGGTTAGGCTGCTGTTCAATCCATTGACAAAGTACAACATCCACATCCTAATCACTGTTAGCTGCAGCTCTAAATATAGGAGGCCAAAATGGGCTTCACTTACGAGGCATATGCAATGATCAGGGACTTCTTGGACCACGAAGCAGTGACTGCTTCAGCCACTCGAACACCATCTTGCGTATCCTGGTCCTCAACTGGGGATTGGGGAAAGTCAGGGCCCAGTTCAACCGGATCCTCGTTGACACCAGTAGCAGGAGCCTTGTCAGGGGTCATGTTGTCTGAGAATAGTAGATGCATATGTTCTCTCTGGTGACTTCGAGCTTTTGTAGTGGATTCATAACTTTGAAGGGAAATGGCAGTCCAAGTACTTCGCTCTAGAGAAGAGTCTGGGATCCCTGGAGTAGTCTACTGGAGAAGAGAGCAGGGGATAAAAAAGCTTAGTGAGTGACGCTAACGCTTAATTGTGGGAACTTACGTATAGCTTCATCTTATCAATCTCTTAAGATCGAGCACTGTAACTGACAACTGTAGTGACTAGAGTCCACCACTCACGCCATCGCCACCGGATCAACACGCGTTCAACAAGGCGGATCACGCCACAGCCGATTAAGGGGTGGTCTCTTCGCGGACAGTTCATAGCCCTGTAGATTAATATTGACCAGGGGAGGAAGAAACAAGAGAGGTGTGGGTCATGTCTTAGATCCGCTAAGTCGCCCCCGACAGTGTATCGGATCGAAACGTCCGATATGGGCTGTCAACGGTCTAGAGGGTAGGATGCACCCGACCATGGTGGTCTCGAGCCCTAATATTATGCAGCTCTGCAATGCTGCATAGACAGACAGGACTCGGCAAGGGTTATCATGCAAGCCCTCTCGCTGTACAAACACATATCGAAAACGATACGTTGTCTCGCTCGCAGTTCGAAATCTCGACCCCCTCATATCAGTAACCATGTGAGAGCGCTGACCAAAATATTGCAATTAAAAGAAGCCAGGGTATACTATTTGTCAGATAAGTCCTATCAGGCGTTCTCAAGTTCCTAAGGTCTTAAGGTATTCTGCGAACAAGTGAGGAGAATTAAGCTTTGAAATACAAAGTAGCTCAAAGCTGGGTTGATAACTGAATAATAGGGTAGCTTGGTTACTAAAGATAGTAAACCAAATATATAATAAATAAGCATTCTTAAATACTCCGTGGTCCCATAGCACTCATGGCATTGCTATGATTATTTCTCTTGGCATCATGTTAATATTGGTCCTCTGTTATCATCACATGCTAGATGCGGGCGTAGCAGATCTATTGGCTGACAATGGCCGGGTTCTCTGACAAGTTCGTGAGATCAAAATCAGGCAGCAGTTCAGCTTACCCTGTAGAATCAGATCGAAGAAACTGTACATGTCAGCACGGGCTCAGACCCCCGCATCCCCGATGTCTCCGGTCAGGGCAACATTTCATGACCTCTGCGCGAGTCGAGCCAGTCGAGAAGATGGCCAGCGAACAGTCGTTAGAAAATTCGTCCCCCTTCTATTATGCCACCTCTCTCTGGGTAGCCTTTGCTATTCTTACAATCTATTACTCCATTCCTGATACCAGCCGCGGAAAAATACTCCCAGGTGCACCTGTTGTAGGAAGGAAGTCCATTTTGGAACCGGCTTGGTTTACCAAGCTCCGTTTCACTGTCCAGGGATGGGAAATCGCCCACAGGGGGTGGTCGAAGGTATATTTCTTGCGGGAGGGGGTTTTCCTTTCACATTTAGGAATCTAACCCACAGAAGTTCAGGAACTCAAGTTTCACCATCATTCGCCCGGAATCGATTATCACTGTAATTCCAAACAAGTATGTGGACGAGTTACGCAACATCTCGGATGATCGTCTGGCTGCTGTCGAAGCCCTAGTTGAGGTAGTGACTGGCTCTCTCTATAGTTTATGGCCATACACTGACAGAATTTTATATCCGGTAGGATTTAATGAGCAACTATACAGGCATAGATATCCTTATAGGAAGTCATCTGTCAATGAACGTTGTCAAAACTCAACTAGTCCCGCGCTTGGGTTCCTTCATTCCGATCATTGAAGAGGAATTGGATTACGGCTTCCAGAAAGAATTCCCAAGCTGCAAAGATGAATGGGTCAAAATTAACCTGAATGAAGTGGCCCTGCGTGTTGTATCAAGAATCACAGCCCGTCTATTTGTGGGGCTTCCACTTTGTCAGAATGAGGAGTGGCTGAGATTAAATGAGAAAATTGTGCCCGAAATCTTTTCTGTGAGTTGTGAAAAAAAATAAATAAAATACCTAATATCAACTGACTTCTTGATAGACAGTTGTAATAATGAGGTCAGAATCTCGCAGAGGGCTCTTTCATAGTCACTAATTGATCTCTAGACTCTTCCCAAGATATCTACATCCCGTTGTTGCCTTCTTACTTCCATCAAGATATAATCTCGTGCAATACACGAAGAGAATCCACGCATATCTGGTTCCATTGATAGACGAAAGAAGGCAGCAACAAGCACAAGGGAAGAAGTTGGATTGGGATATTATCACGTGGATGATGGAACTTGCAAATGATACTGAATATCCAGCAGAAAACATTGCTCAACGATACATTTACACTATCATCGGTTCTCTGCACACTGTCACGGCGGCCGTGGTGGATACTGTCTACGATTTATGTGAACGGCCAGATTATGTAGAGTCGCTACGACAAGAGGTTGTTGATGTCTTACGAGAGACTAATGGATGGCGGAAGGAAACAGCAAGCAAGATGCTGATGATGGATAGTTTCATGAAGGAGGTACAGAGGGTGAATCCTCCAAGTGCCTGTATGTTGACCCGTTCCCCGCGTCCTCTTCTTTGACTCCTTGGGGTTATTTCTAAGCTAATATACTTTCGGTAGTGGGTTTCAAACGTATCGTGAAGGATCCAAATGGAATTACTCTTTCTGATGGTTTTCACCTCCCACAAGGTACACGTATCTGCACAACTTCAACTTCCCATCTCAAAGATACAATTGCACCACTTGGGCAGGATTCATTTGACGGGTTTCGTTATTATAAAAAGAGATTTGACCCTGGATACAGCACTCGATACCAATACACAGCCACAGATAAAGAGCACATCCACTTCGGCCATGGAAAATATGCTTGTCCCGGCCGGTTCGTGGCGTCTAATGAGATAAAAATGTTCATTGGGAAGATGCTACTGAAGTACGATTTCAAATTCCCCGATGGACAACGCCGCCGACCACCCAATAAAACCATTTTGGAGCTCAGCTTCCAAGATCCAACAGCTCGTATTTTGGTTCGTGAACGGAAGGCCTAAGCCATGCAACCAATCAGGTGCTTTCATAGCGCGGCGGTGCTGTTGATTTATTCATTTGGTGATATCTTATGGACTTGCTGCAACTCTGTCACGTGGCCTAGGAGACTTTCCATGATCTTGGATCTAAAAGAATGAACTCCTGCCAGACTGCCGGCCGAGACCTATCTTGAGCTTCCACCAGTAGGCGATTTGGGGGGTGGCATCTTTGGCGGGTTAGCGTCCCTCAAAGCGAGGAATCTGAAGGGAGGGATAACGTACGCAAAAAGTCGTTCAAATTATTAAAAGAGGTCATGAAGAGGGGACCCGATAACCTCGGGAGACGGAGAATACGAAGTAGTTACATAATGTCCACGGCATAAGAGGTCGGCAGTCGGCGATTGATGTCGCTCATGCTAGTCTTGACACTTGAGGATGATCTTACTCCAGGATTTCGACTTCTCCGCACTTTTCAATGCCATCCCCCGACCCCACCCCAGAAGCCCCTAATATCTTGATCTTGGCAATGACTACAAGAAGCGTATGATTCGATGGTAGTAGAACTAATATGCCAACCTAAAGCCAGAGCAGTGCGCTAAGTCAGTCAGTCGCCGATGTAGAAGGCAGGACAATTGCCGTAAGTAGATCTGAGAGGTATATATAAAGCCCATGTTTTCGAAGGTATCCTTCATCATGCTCTGCTAGGATAGTCTACAGAATCAGTCTCAGTTAGCAACATGAAGCTCCTGGCAGGACTCTCATTGCTGTCCCTTATCCCTTCTTCACTGTCTTTCCCCTCTGTCAGGCATCATGCACGCAGCCAGCCAGTGCAGAACCCTCTGGTAATCCAGCTCAAGCCAAAGAACACCCCTACCAGAGAGCTTGTCAGTCTCGACGGTCTTTGGGACTTCGCCCTCGCTGATGGTAACGACACCGCCACCCCGTGGACAGGACCATTGCCCAAGGGGTTGGAATGCCCCGTCCCAGCCTCATACAACGACATCTTCATAGATCGCAACATCCACGACCATGTCGGCTGGGTATACTACCAACGCGAGGTCACCGTCCCGAGAGGCTGGTCGCAAGAGCGATACCTAGTTCGCGTTGAAGCCGCAACCCACGAAGGTCGTGTCTATATCAACGATGACCTTGTCGCTGAGCATCAAGGCGGCTACACGCCCTTCGAAGCTGATATCACGGCGCTTGTCTCAGCGGGTGAGAGATTTCGTCTGACGATTGCTGTCAACAATGAACTTACCCATGAGACAATCCCGCCGGGGAGCATTGAGGTAGCAGAGTTTTCTGGGAAGCGGGTGCAGACTTATCGGCACGACTTTTACAACTACGCTGGTCTGGCTCGCTCAGTTTGGCTTTATTCTGTTCCCCGTCAGCAGTACATCCAGGACGTCACTGTTGTCACTGGTGTTGACGGTGGGACTGGACTGCTCAATTACACCATCGACACTTCCGACGAAACAACCGGAGAAATCCGGGTTGCCGTCCTTGATGAGGATGGAGCTACCGTGGCAGAAGCATCCGGAGCTCAAGGCACAACCAGTATCGACTCCGTCAACCTCTGGCAACCTGGAGCCGCATACCTCTACCAGTTCGTCGTCAGCATCGTCGACCCATCAGACAACGCCAACGTACTCGACAGCTACACCGTCGCCGTAGGCGTGCGCACAATCAAAGTCAGCGAAAGAAAATTCCTCATCAACGACAAACCCTTCTACTTCACTGGATTCGGAAAACACGAAGACACAGCCGTGCGCGGCAAGGGCCACGACCAGGCATACATGGTGCACGATTTCCAATTGCTCGACTGGATCGGCGCCAACTCCTTCCGCACCTCGCACTATCCCTACGCCGAGGAGATCATGGAATTCGCAGACCGTCACGGTATTGTTGTCATTGATGAAACCGCCGCCGTTGGCCTGGCGTACTCGCTCGGCGCGGGCGTGTCAACTGGCAGTTCCGGTGCAACTTTTGCACCGGAGGCAATCAACAATAATACCCAGCAAGTCCACGCACAGGCAATCCGGGAGCTCATCGCGCGGGACAAGAACCACGCCAGTGTGGTGATGTGGTCGATTGCGAACGAACCGGCCTCGCATGAAGCAGGCGCGCGGGAATACTTCGGACCACTCGCCCAAGTCGCCCGACACGCTGATCCAGCTCATCGCCCTGTTGTTTTTGTCAATCTAGGCCAAGCGACATATGAACTCGATCGCATCTCGGATTTGTTCGATGTCCTCTGTCTGAACCGGTATTTCGGGTGGTATTCGCAGACCGGGGATATCGAGGAGGCTGAGGCAGCGTTAGAGAATGAGCTCCGTGGTTGGGAAGAGAAGTACCCTGAGAAGCCTATTATCATGACCGAGTATGGTGCAGATACGTTTGCGGGTCTGCATTCGGTTCTTGCGCTTCCGTGGAGTGAGGAGTATCAGGTTCAGTTACTGGATATGTACCATCGGGTGTTTGATCGCATGGACTCGGTGGTTGGGGAGCAGGTGTGGAATTTTGCGGACTTTCAGACTGCCATGGGGATTATCCGGGTGGATGGGAATAAGAAGGGGGTCTTTACTAGAGATCGCAAGCCAAAGGCTGCAGCTCATAGTTTGAGGGCGAGGTGGACGAATATGACCACGTCTGGTTAGTTGCGGGTTAGGCCTGATTAATGATGAGGCTGAGTGTCTAGTATCATGCCATCTAATACTTGCACTAGCCTTCAGACGGTATAAATATACTATATCATTGAACGAGAGGAACCAGTATGTTCCCTTCCCTAAGGTCGCAATGACCCAGACTTAACCTCGCCCCTGGGACACAAAATGGACCCCTTTACCGGCCGTAGCCTTAAACCTATCCCAACCCACAAAATCCTTCCCATGAATTCTTTTTAATCCGGTTCTTAATACTGTTGACACTCTCAATTACTTGATCTGCAGTGTCCTCTTCTCGGCTTGGTGATCAATTCGCTGAATACGGGCGGGTACTTCGATCCTGCCGCGCTCCAGAGTCTCATTGATGCGTATTGCACCAACACGCTGGTATACCCCTTCCTCTTGGGATGACTGACGAAGAACCAGCCATGTCTGGGTGTACATTAGATGGGGACTGGGTGGGACAGTGGAGACATATGTGCATGTGGATAGTTCCATGCAAACTACAGCCTGGCCCTCGGCTAGACGCTCATCTGCTTGCATGTCTTCCCACTCAGCAGAACCTTCCCTCCACTGACAGATATCCTCACTCAATTTGAATAAATGACCATTTATCTTTATCTTGACTTGGAACGGGTCATCGTCGTCGAGAAATCGTGGCCGTCGGAGGTGTATCTTAGCATCAACCACACGAGACGATAATATGAGGCTCCGCGAAGAAATATCACCTTCGGCGCTCGGATCCGTCGGCAGTTTCACCACTTCACACAGATTCAAAGCCTCATAGTCCGAAGAAAAAGGATAAGTTTCATAATGGCATTGGCCGCAAATCGACGCCCAAGACCATGTCGGAAGGTCCAGCCTTGTTCTGGTGCCATTCTCACCAACAATCGCCCACTCTAATTGAATGGGAATATTCTTTCCCCATAACCCATAAAGATAGGAGCCCATGTCAAAGCGCTTAAATCTCTGCGCTATGCCTTCTAGTGCAACTAGCCTGTCTCTGGGATATGTAAACTGACGGGAGGAATAATCCCCGAGGATGATTCCCCACTGACGCAATGGGTGATTCCTCATGGCCCGCGTCTCAGAGGAGGCTTTTCGGAGATGATCCTCTATGATTCTTTTGGTTTCAGGTATCGCCCTGCCTCTATCACTTTGACATACCCTAACACATGAACACTCACATTCAACTTTGTCAATACACTCCCATGCCAACTCTTCGGGACCACAATGCAGCATCCGCCAAGACAGCATACGCTCTTGGAATGTCCAGCCTCTTAAAAGAATAGGAAATCGTGTAAGCTCTCCGGGATCTCCATATTTATCTTCCCCGTCAAATAGGGCATCATGTGTTTCTTCACATGCTTGTCGCACGCAAATATCCACCTCGCCCATGGATGAGAGACGATTATTGAGTTGGTATCCCCCGTTGTGCTGACTGCTGAAACACCCGCTGTGAGCATCCCTAGATGCAGTTGCACTCACCGTGAACAGTGCGTTTTCATATATTCTCCCGAATTGGGATGCCTGTTCTTTCCAATCATTGGTATCGTCCTGCACAATGCAGAGTGCATCTATCCAAATAAACCTCATCCCAAGCTCTAGAGCAAGGTGCATCGCATCCTTCATGGTTCTCGGGAACTTATCCCATGGTATGCCAGCAGCGTGTGAGGACAAGTTGCATTTTGTGGTTACAAGAGACATTGAACCCCCCCAGCAATAGCTCAATGCGATATAATCGCCTTTTTGGTCATGTCGAGGCTCATAGAGCTGGGGATCGGACTCGTAGGAAGTGAGGTAGAGAACTCGTTTTGGAAGGTATGTCCGTTCTGTCCTGGAACATCTTTGGTGGTTTGATAAACACTCCTCTAGCCAGGGCCGCACCTTCTGAGCCGCCAATTTGCTGTCCATTCTCGGAGAAACATGACGGCGTTTCGGGAAGAGGGCTGTTGGCTTTGTCGTTTCTGGTGTTTCTATTGGTAGGAAAAGATCAGTATTCCAAATTGACCATTCTGGCATAGGAATGGTCATGTATTACCTTGGACTGTATAAAACTCAATCAGTCCCGTGTCATAACCGGGCACCCTGGCATAAGCTCTTGTTCCCTTATGTACCCCTCCTTCAACAAGAATCGACCTCTGGTCATTCCCAATCTTTTGTAAATCCCCGACCAGCGTAAGTCCCTCTAATATAATACCACATTTTTCACAGCTCGCAGCAGAAAGTTGAAGGTCCCTGAGCCGACGATGAACGAGGAATGAACCGTCGTACAAGCTGTCTATCCCACGATCCAAGTCAGATACCCCCCAATTCTTTAAATCCATGCAAGTCCAGCAGTCTGGTGAGGGTTGCATTGTGTGATCCACCGTTTTCTTAGATCCGATGGGAATGTTCTTGGTAAGGAATATTAATTTGGATTTTCCTTTGCTTCAATTTGATATTTCCGGTGGCTGATTCTGCATAGTAATTCGACAGGTTTTCACTGCATGTAATACCTTGGGGTCGTGTATTTCCTTATGACCCCCTCTGTGTCATCAAATCCATACGGGAAAGAGATGGACCTGCTCAAGGTGAAAGGTGGGATAAAAATTTGATGAGCAGAAGCTTTGGAATCTCAAGTCTTCAGTACAGGATTGAGAGGAGAGGTAAAATGGGCGGTGAGATATGTGCTGCAAGGCCAGGGGCTAAGCTAGACTTGGTAGGTATATCTAACGCCCAAAAAACTGCGAGCGCCTGCTTCCTGCCCGATCCTGATGTTGCTGCTTTAAGAGGGTGAGCTGGGTGAGTCAGGTGATCGCTCACCCTTCGACACCTATGCTCACCCTACACTCACCCTGACCCCTCTTTGTGCTGACACAGCTCCTCTAGCTGCTTCACCAAGAAAGCCAAGATGCCGCGACAAGAGACAATAACAGGTCTGGCTGTGAAATCCTGGCTCACTGCTGCCCCTGACAGAATGGTGCAAGAATGTCCTTTTCCTTCTCTCCTGCTCTCCCACCTCCTGAACCCTTTAAATATCAAGCAAAGTACGCTTCTTGCGACCTTCTTATTATTTAATCATGGCACATCACGCTTTTTCTCTGACCATTTGGCGATTTCGTGGTGTCCGGAACCTAGCCACCCCCCCCGGCATTCTCCAATCCCGGCAGCAGAGATAAGGCCGTACCGGTGGGAAGGCGTGCGACGGCGATATTACGGTCGCCTATCTCACCAAGGTGGCAAATGTTGTTGTCTCCTCTGGGCTGTGAGCGGGGTATGGCTAGCATCAAGCATGGCTAATCCCAGCTGCCACCTCAAGCGGCAGCGCGCTGATCCAGCCGATCGTGTAGACCTCGTACGTGATCATATTTCAGATGTTGACATTGTCGGTAGGGGGTTCTCTCCCCACTGTGGTGAGACAAAGTCGAGGAGGAGCTGATGACGGAAAAGAACACATCGCTAGGCTGAGCCGCTCTGTAGCCGCGTTGCTTCCTTCTAGTGGGCTTACTTACTCCCTCCTTCTTCGGCCAGCCGAAGCACACACTAATCTCCAAAAGCGATGACATATCTCGCGCGGGAGAAATAGACATAGTGCCGGCGGCAAGAACATCATGATAGATTTTCTCTGTGGCATCAAGCCTATCAAGCCAAGTTTCAATGGTACTTGCCACCCTTCTGAGAGTCTCCGCGGCCTCCCCTGGGTATTCCTCCAATCTGTTAGTTCTTCGCTTGCTTCGCAGTCAAGCACGTCGGCGTCGGTCCGATTACGTCGCGTAAGATGATGGTGTCAGGAGGTCTCGTAGTAAGAAGGCTTGATCAATTGGCTTAGAGAAGGTAGAGGTATGCTCTTCTCATGAAACGCCTTATAACATGGCGGACATGCTCGCAAAGCTTGGGGATAAATAGAAGGTAGTCTTGAAGAGGTCAAGCACCAGAGCTAAGAAGAGAAGTACGCTGGGAAAGTAATCACATAGGAAGGGAGTACCGAGCAATGGGCTGCTCTTGAATCTGTCGGCTTGGATATATGACTGTTTAAGAAGACACCTTTTTAGCTTAGCGGTCATTTTCCCGATAGAATCAAACTAACCAATAAGAGTTAACACAACCTTTTCATCAAAGTGTTAATAGAAGTACAGGTAATATGAAATAGGGAATGTGACCAGCATGGGTAATTAGCTACGGACCTATTCTTATAAATCAGGCCACTTCTCCCTGAAAAGGCCATTACCACCCTCCAGCATCAATTCGTGTCGCCATTACCATTTTTTTTCCCGCTTTCCTCGGTTCTGAAATATATCCTTCGCCTGTATAAGCGAACTTTCCACCATGTGCAATTTCAGCATACAAGTCCATATCTGTGGTCACTACCATAAGGTTCTGGAATATCTGTGTAATGACGCCAAACAACGCACGAGGCTATGCGAGCCCAAAATAATAGAAGACAATTCCTCACGGGGTGGATGTGCGATACATGGATGCGATGGAAAATCGAGCCCGAAGCGCGAGGGACCGGGTGAGCTACGCAATAATATAGGCCTTTCCGGCTTAATTTTAACGTCTGCTGACTGTTCGCACAGGGCTCAGAACAGACGGTGGTTTTAACGAAGAAGATATCGAGTGGGATGAATATTAGCAGAGCTGGGAATCATGTTGTACGGCGGCTGTTTGAGGTAGTGATGATTTGCCAAGCGGGCAGATTTCAGTGCTGCCCTTGATAGGAATAGCCCCATGCATAGGTGTACAGGTTACAGCGCATCAATTACCCCGCCTGATGGCGCTTACCGAAGTCTTCTGCAAAGACAGAATCTTGAATATAGCCCTCTTCAAGTGGCTCCGTACTACCCAAAATGGGTGACCCGCTCTCTATTGCGTTTGGAGTTGCTGGGTTGCTATCACTTGGCATAGAGATCTCTGAATCCCTTATAAAGTTCTACACAGCCGTGAAGGATCAGGGTAAGGATGTTGTCCGCACAAGGGAGAAACTCAAGAACCTTTTATCCGTGCTCAAATCTCTTGACCGTGCATTACAGAGCCGGACCTACCGTCCTGACGAGAAAGGTTTAGTCGAAACTATCAATAAATCTATCCGAAGCTGCGAGGAGGTCATTGCTGAGCTCCAGAATGAATGGGAGAAATTTGATATTAATTCGGAGGTCAACAAGAGGAAAGTTTTCCAAACATCCCGTCGCCGAGCACTCTACCCATTCCGACTGAGCACGCTGCAAAAGCTCGATGAAAATGTCAACGAGATGATGCAGAATCTATCATTGGCGTTGGATGTTCTGCATCTAAACGATCAGAGGGTATCCCAAAGCGATATCGCCGAGGTCAAGCTTCTTCTTCAGCAAACAAGGATCGATCAAGTCTCGTCGATAATCCGTGACTGGCTTAAAGCACCTGATGCGGCAGTCAATCATAATTCAGCGAATGCCAAGCGACATGATGGGACAGGGATGTGGTTCATCAAAGGAAAAAACTTTCAAGATTGGCAGACCGGTAGAAACTCATTTCTATGGCTCAATGGCTTTGCAGGATGTGGCAAGTCGGTACTTTGTTCAACCGCAATTCAGCATACCATGCGCCAGAACTGGAATAATCCAGCAGACGTGGGAATCGCTTTCTTCTACTTTGCATTCAACGATGAATCAAAGCAGTGTGCATCGGGAATGGTACGAGCACTCGTACTACAACTGTCAGAGCAACATCAGGAATGCCACACGAATCTCACTCAACTGCATCGTTCGCATCAGTCATCGTTCCCTACGAATGAAGTCTTGCTGGGGTATCTGCAAGTTATGATCCGGAGATTCCACCAAGTGTATATGTTCTTGGATGCATTAGATGAGAGCCCTCGGACAAAGGAGCGCGAAGCTGTACTAGAAATCGTGACAACCATGCGGGCATGGGGTATACCTGGTCTGCGCCTGCTAGTTACAGGTCGGGACGAGCTGGACATTCGCAGAAGTTTGAGCCCTACGTCTCACCAAGATATACTCCTCAGGAATGACGGCGTCAAGAGCGATCTGGAAAGCTACATCTCCGACAAACTAAGAACCAGTCCTGATCTCCGGCGCTGGGAACAATATCATGATCAGATACAACAAGCCTTGCTTAAACAAGCTCAGGGGGTGTGAGTACTTGGGTTACCTACATGCTCCAATTGGGCCTTCTGAACTGATATATAAGCCTAGCTTCCGGTATGTCGAATGCCAATTTGCCGCCGTTAAGCGATGCCCACGAACCAAAGGGCACCTTATGAAATGTCTAGAGTCATTACCGCATAGTTTAGACGAAACCTACGAGCGAATGCTGTGTAATATTAGCGCGAGCTGCATTGAAGACGCTCGGAGGATTTTTACCATTCTTTGCTTTTCAGCTCGGCCTTTAACTGTGACCGAGCTTATTGATGCACATGCAAGCAACCTTGATGGATCTTCCCAATTTAGCTTGGAGGACCGACGCCTAGATGTTGAAAGTCTCCTTGAGATATGCTCTGGGCTACTTGAAGTACTACCTGGGCAGGATGCGTCCAGTCCCCAGAAAGACCATATCGCCCGTATCGCACACTACTCTGTACAGGAGTATCTTCAGTCGGAGCGCATAAGGCAGCAGAAACCCGCAGCATTTGCGCAGCAAGAACAAAGTGCCAATGCAACTATCACACAGATTTGCTTGGCTTATTTGCTAGAGCCTCAGCTATCAGAGGGCATCCTTGATGAAGCAAAAGTTCGGAAATCCCCCTTCGCCGCTTACGCCGCCCAATATTGGCACCATCATTACGAGAAGTCTGGAGATATAAAACCGCAATGTGAAGATCTTATCCTTGCCTTGTTCCACAGTCAGACATCCTTCAACAACTGGGTAAGGCTGTTTAGCGTCGATAAACAATGGAGACGGCATGACTTGAATCTACCATTGAAGAAGATCGCTTCCCCGACGTACTACGCTTCCTTCCTAGGACTTCTATGCGTCCTACACCGTCTAATTCCTACTGAGATACAAAAGCATTCCTTAAGAGACGATGCCAGCGAGCGACAATCACCGTTGCTTAGAATAGATGGGAATTCAGCACGGCGATTACATGATCAACTTCCCGATGTCAATTTGAAAGGAGGATTCTATGGTTACCCCCTTCAAGCAGCGTCATTCAGTGGCCACAGTACTATTGTACAAGCTCTACTCAACCAAAATGCCAACATTAATATCTCAGGTGGGATGTACGGCACTGCACTCCAGGCTGCATCACTACAGGGCCATTCCAAATTGGTGCAGTTGCTCATCAACGAGGGGGCCAATGTCAATGCTCAGGGTGGTCTTCATGGTACCGCTCTTCAAGCCGCAGCATATAATGGACATGATCAGATTATGCAGATATTGCTTGATCATGGTGCTGATGTTAATGCAAGCAGTGGGAAATACGGAAACGCCCTCCAAGCAGCTTCGTTAGGGGGCTATACGCATACAGCGCTTACGTTATTGGACAGGATGGCAGATGTCAATGCGCAAGGCGGCGAGTGTGGGAATGCCCTACAGGCAGCGTCACGAGAAGGCCACGAAGACATTGTCCGAATATTATTGGATCGTGGGAGCGATTTCACTGCTGAGTGTGGGCAATTCGGGTACCCTCTCCAGGCGGCATCATTCACAGGACACAAAATTGTCGTCCAACTACTATTAGATCGAGGCGCCGATGTGAATGATCAGGGTGGACAATATGGGAATGCCCTTCAGGCAGCTCTCTCAAGGGGACATGAAGAGGTGGCACAGCTGCTTATACAAAGGGGCGCCGATATTCACTCACAGGGGGGATACTATGGAAATGCGCTGCAGGCAGCATCCTTGAGCGGGCTTGAGAAAGCAGTCCAGATGCTGGTCGATAGGGGGGTGGATATTCATGCGCGAGGCGGAAGATATGGCAGTGCCCTTCAAGCAGCGTCTCTAAGGGGATTTGAGAAGGTAGTGCAAATACTGGTTGGTGCAGGGGCGAATGTCAACAACCAGGCTGGAATATACGGCAACGCTCTCCAGGCAGCTTCGTCTGCTGGACATTACAAGGTGGTTGAGATATTGCTGAGCAGAAATGCGGATACAGAAGCGCAGGGTGGGAGATTTGGTGATGCACTTCAGGCAGCGTTACAGAATGGGCATGGTGGGATTGCGCGAGCTTTAGTTGCTGCTGGTGCAATCAACCATTCAGCTGAACTTACCTTAGTTTGACCGAGACGCTCCCTGGAGTCTACTGTAGTCTCTGTCAGAAAGTCTTATTATTTGGATGGCTGTATAGATCCCTAAGCTCAACATTTTCTTGGAGGTTGCGGACGCGTCCGTAAGATTTTGCGTGAAGGAACCTAAAATCTAGATACCTGAGAATGAAGGGAGCCTCGTGGATTTTCCGATGTATAATAATCTCTCTATTGCGGATAGAAATAGGGGTCGTCAGAAACTACGGGTCTCGTGATATCAAAAACACGGCACCTGCACGGGGCATAACCATTTCAGCATGCTGCATCCGAACAAGTAGTTAAGTCTACACCCAATCACTCAAATCGCTCCGGACAACATAACTGTCTCAGTCTTTGGATTGATCGCAGCCCTAAATGAAGACAAAAATGGGAAGATATTTGCAGGGTTATGAATCTTCCTGATAAATAATCGAATATGATATTGAGACTCGATGGAATTCTACATATCGGATGCTTGATGATGAGCTTAAAAGCAAAAGCTCAGATTGATCATTTTCTAGCCCTACAGGTTGAAATCCCTCTATTTACAGATGAAGAGTGGTTACGGCTCGCCCAAATACAGCAAGTTCTTGTTAAATTTAACGAGCTTACATTATTCTTATCTGAGAAGAGACTATAGATCAGCCTTACTGTACCACTTCACTACGAGCTTCATGACTTACTGCATGAAGGATCTGAATCTCACAGAGCTTTTGCAGGACTAGATCATGATATTGCATCTGCAATGAAGGAAGGTCTATTGAAGTACAAAAAGCACTACACATTCATGGATGAATGTGATATGTACTATACGGCATTGATTCGGATCCTCGGGTCAAAGGAGACCTAATTCTGAATGAGATTGAAGATAAAGAAGCAGCAAATCTTATTCTGAAGGCTATCCGTGATAATCTCCATCACAGATATCCTTTCCTGAGAGATAATTACAAGGATTCAGTTTATCCCAACAGCTCACTCCAACTACCCAGTGTAGTAACATGGAGTCTCGGATGCTTCAGCGCCTGCAACCAAAAGTCATGCCTTATCACTCTGATATCAATCAGTATTTTCACAATCCTCGTGTCACTATAGTCAATACAACTAATACAAATTAGCTTTGTAATTAGTGGCATGTACAGAAAGATAATCTGCCTCAGATAGCTGCAGCTGCAAGAGATTTCCTTGCAATCCCAGCCCCAGAAGTTGCAGTTGAGAGGATATTCAACAAGGGGAGAGACTTGCTCGGGATTCGGTGGCACTCCATGAAGACAGAGGCAATAAGAATGTTGATGTTGATGGATGATGCCTACTCCACTTGAATTGCTGAGAATCACAGGTATATATTATGATAAGCTGGAGCAAAATGATTATAGCTAGTCCTAATCAAGTAAATTTGACGGTTTGCTGATATAGTCAAATGGTTGCCAATATAGTATAGTCAAAGACAAGGCTTGCTGAACATGATAGTCAAATAGTATCGTCAACCTTTAGGATAGACTATATAGTATAGTCAACAATATAGTATCCTCAAAATAGGCAAATAGGCAAATTGGCAAATAGGCAAATAGTGAACAGCCCTGATTAGGAAATAAATAGGATACCGCTGCTCTGCGACAATATTACTGTGGATACAGCCATGGCTGCGCCCCAAGAGATAGCTGTAATTACTTTCTTAAAAAAAACAGTGCAAGAAGTTAGCTCAAGGGTATTGCTCAGGAGTATTACCCCTCACACTCCAGTTGGTATTTAGTTACATCAGTTCCAACGCGAATGATAAACAGCGCCTCGGCAGATCATCCTGACAACCCAGTTACATGCAATCAGGGTGAGCATCGCGCGACACTCAACCCCACTCCTCACCCACTCACCCAGGTCGCGCGACTTTACGGCGGCACTTCTCACCTACTAGATCAAGAAGGGCAATGATCTTGGCGTTCGTAGTTTTTTTGCTCGCAGGTAGGTACTGGTGATCTGGGAAGATTGAATGGGCAGGGGGGAAAGTATTTGATATCGTGTGTGTCCTTATCAATGAGGAGGAATATGAGGGCCAAGTACCTATGTACCTGAGCAACGGACGGATGCGCCTCCTGATCACAGGATGGTTTTTCTATGCCAGAGGATATAATGCGAACAGTTGTAGTATGACTGGTTTTGAACGCCAAGATTAAGGAAGAAGAAAGCTGTGGAAATTAGGCATTTGGGATAGGAGAAGCCCGGGGGCTGGTCTAAGACGCATCATGCATGCAGAGGAGGTTCTGTTGGGCTGCAGCGGGAGGCCATTGAGCATCAGCCAAGTGTTCGCACAGCCCGTGTCACCATTCCAAGAACCAGAGTAAGCCGAGCAGGGCATAATCCATTCATGCCTTGCCTCTTTCCTAGTCATCATGTTGTACTTTGAAGAGGGTTGGAAGGGTGAGACGGTGGCAGTAGACAGACCTTCCGCTTCATCTGTCTCAGCCTTGTTGTTGCTTTTTCTGTGCGAGGCTGTATCTTGCTTATAGATTCAGCTTAGATGCTTCTCTACCGACGTGATCCGCAACAAAAACTTCGCCTTGAAGTCTAGTCCACCTAAAGAAAAGTATCACAAATGCGACAATGTTCACCGAACTGGATGATCGTCATGGACAGGAAACGGATGAGTCCAGTGACTGGGAATTGGACCTGGTAGTTGACCACGCCGGACGCAGTGCTTTGGATATTGCCAGGGACTCGAGCAGTACGCAGGACGACCTGAGGAAGATGATACAGGTGGAATTCGAAGCGCTGTGGGGAAAGGGAGATCTAAAGACTTGGTCGCTCACCAGAGCCGCAGAGGACGGAGACCTGACTACAGTGCGACGTCTCGTGGCCGCCGGTGCGGAAATTTGTGTTCATGAATTCTGGTTCGGGACCACCTTGTCCGCGATTGAAGCAGCCACGCGGAACGGGCACATCGAAATCATCAAGTGTCTGTTGGCCACAATGGACGGTAAGATGTCGCGCTCTCGATACACCCGAGAACAACTCGAGTACTCCATACGCCAAGGGGCGCACAAGGAAGCACAGTATTGGATTGTCGAGAGGGACTTTCCAGCAAGAGCGCTGCAAAACAAAAACAGCGCTCTGACAAGGGCATCTGCAATCGGTAGTCTGGAGGCCGTTCAGCTACTCCTTGGAAGTGGAGCCAGCGCAAATGCCTTATCTGGTGGACCCTTGCAGATGACGGCTTTAGAGCTCGCTGCTGAAGGAGGGCATCTGCAATGTGTCCAATATCTTCTGGCTCATGGTGCCGCCGTGAATCCACCCACCTCACGAGGATCAGCACTCAAGCTTGCAGCAGCAAAGGGCTTTGGCGAGGTGGTAGCAGAGCTTCTACGAGCGGGTGCAGAGCTCAATGTCGACAACGCATTACACGCAGCCGCATTTGGTGGCTACCTGAAAATCGTGAAGCAGCTTTTAGATCCTGGTGCCATGATTGACGCATATACCGAACTCGACGACCGCACCAAGGGACATGTCACAGCATTGCAAGAAGCGGCACGCGGTGATCACCTAGAGGTTGTTGAAGAACTCCTGCAGAACGGGGCTGATATAAACGCATTATCTCCAGACGGTGGCATTACGGCCCTCGCGGCTGCTGCTGGTAGTGGTTCTGCGGTACTTGTGAGAAGACTGATCGCCGCTGGCGCAATTGTCAATCCTCCTGCCGGCATCTCCAGACGCACCGCGCTACAGGCCGCTTCGGAGGCCGGAATCATGGAAATACTTAGCTTACTGTTCGACGCAGGAGCATTGGTGGAGGCGACATATGTTCGGCGATATGACGCCTCCCCTCTTGAGTTGGCTGCCAAGGGGGGGCATCCGGATGTGGTAGAGAGACTGTTACAAGAGATGGGTGAAATACGAGAGCAAAAAAAGACAGGCTTATGGGACCCACGCGAACAAGTGCTTCGGCGTTTATTAGAGGTCGGTACCCCGATAATGGACCTCAACCGCGATGCCTTTCTCGACGCAGGAGTAGACATGGATGTTAGTACCTCAGAGGACTCCTGTACATCTGAATCTACAACAGCATTACAACGTGCCGTTGAAGACGGCCACGTGGAGACTGCTCGGGTGCTTCTAGCATGCGGGGTCGATGTCAATGCTGTGCAGTGGATGACCATGCCCTCTTTGCATGTGGCGTGTGAAAACGGGGATCTTCCTATGGCACGTTTGCTCTTACAGGCAGGGGCTGACCCTTGGAGAGTCTCATACTCGGGGAAATCAGCACTCCAGTGCGCTGAGAGAGGAGGGAGTGCAGAGATCCTTCATCTATTGAATGACGCCGGGCGCAGAGCATCACCAGACCGTGAGCAAGACACCTTACTTGACGTTTCCGAGGTTTCTAAAACGGGGTTATGTTCAATGTGTGCTAGATTACCTCGAGAGATATTTCATCAGCAGGGGCCCGAGTCCGAGGAATGGTTTGGGAAGCGGTTCCTTTTCCATCCAACACAGACATTACTTCAACAGAGTGCTCGTGATGGCTGTCCGTTCTGCCTCTTCGTTTGGAAACAGCTTGCCGTCAGCACAACGTAAGGCAGCCCAAGGGTGGCCGGCCACAGACGTCTCGGGTGACCTTGATCTCCGGGGTCAGGCCAGGATGGTCGACAGAATACACGAGCAGAGTATCGACGAGATTTATGACTCCTGGCTTTACACTGTCGCAACTTACGCGTCTCGACAGCTGACCAAGTGCGAAGACAGGTTCCCTGCTTTGGGTGGTCTAGCGAGAATCGTGCAAGAGTACGCCCACTCCGAGTACGTCGCAGGCATATGGGCAGGCGATATGCGACGATCCTTGGGTTGGGCAACTGGCGGTCGCAACGCACAATTGGCTTGGACACCTCCCCCTAAAGAGAGGCGAACAATGTCTCGACATTCCAGCTACATAGCTCCAACTTGGTCATGGGCATCCGTTTCTGGACCCATACGGCACAACCGGACCCCCAGGGCAGACATAGGGGCACAGGGTGCCGCCAGGCTTGACAGCTACAACATCCAGCTGTCGACATCCGATCCATTTGGCCAGATAAAATCAGCGGAACTTTTCATCACGGCTCAAGTGTTGGACACCGTACTGAGTCACGATAAAAAGCACATCCACGACCCATACCAGATCCAGACATCCGGTCGCTGGTACGGGGGTATTGAGTTCGACGTGCCTGCTGAAAGCGAGTCGCTCATAGTGGTGCAATGTATCCTTCTTTTCTTTCTCTATGTCGATTATGGTATCGGCTTAGCAATAGTGCCGGTTGAGGGCAAAGAGCGCACCTATAGACGGGTTGGACTCGTAACGCGCCTTAACCGGGCAAATTTTGAGGGCTTTGAGGAGAAAAAGATCATTCTGGTCTGAGCTGAGTTTCACTCAGCAGACGGCGGCGCAAAGCCATGAAAGTCTCGTGATGAATACATATAAATCTTGCATGCCCTGTTTCAAGGTACGTGAGTTGGCGATGAGACAGAGAGGGGCTCATGTCAAAGGCCCCCAGCTTCACCTTCTCTCCTCCTAACCTTCAACCTTGACTTACTGCTCCATGATTCGACTGTTGCGTCCCTCCTTGTATTTCTAGACCTCAAGGTTTTTATTTTTTTAATGCATTATATATAGTATTAATATGGTATAAGATAGTAGATAGCTTCAGAGATAATATACAAAGTTGTAACAGGTAAAATTAGTTATTTTGGGACTCATGTAGAGCTGACAGCAAAAAGGTTCTTAAACTTATCTCTCAACCTTTAGAGACCGATGCAACTTGATTCTTGCCATACATGGAACCATTGAATGAACACATGGAAAGGGTGTCATGATTTGGAAATTGAAATACTCTTTATAGTTAACTCACTGGCATGACAGGTGAAGTCTATCAGGTGCTGTCACTTATATCTATTCTTGTAGAAGAGTCTGATATCCCAGTACAGATATCGGTAGTGAAAATATACAAGGACTATCATCATACGAGAAAACTATCATCCAAACAAGTCCAATCCAAAATCCTCCTCATCATCCCCACAGTCATCGCAACAACCACCCTCCACCGACCTGTCGTCTCTTATTTCCGGAGACTCTGATATGCCTACTGTGCCGTGGCCAGGGTCTGATCCGATAACCGTGGCGAGTTTGGCTGCGCCCTCGGCGATCAACTTCATTAGATATATTATTAGCCTTTTCTCTCGTAAACAGTCTAGCGAGACATTGCGGTGGAATCACAGACCTCATCGATGTTCTTCCCTGCTACCTCAGTTAGGAGGTGGGTGAGACGGGTTTCGTCTGCATCGATACCGACTGACGCCAGGACCTCCTTGATATCCTCAGCAGAAGGATTGGTGTTTCCACCAATGGTGAGGAGGAGGTAGGCAGCGAGGTGCTTCATGGGAGTGAATGGATATTATCCGGTTGCGGAACTGTTAGGGTATTTTTCTTGGGGACATGAAGTTGTAGATCTGTGGTTATGCAGTGTACTCTATACAATGAGCGGGGTATATATATGGTTCTCTTGCCTACCAAAAATTCAAACAAATCCACCTGTGATTCGAATGTCTGCAACAGAGGTGAGGCAATGAGTCAGGATACGAGTCATAATAAAAATGACAATGGTCTCAGCCCCAGTGCTCGTATTCTACGTGAGAGCTCTCTGACTCATGCATAAATTATGAGTCGGTATGTACTTGTGCTAGGCCATTTACAGTATTTGGTGGCTGAGCTTGTCTAGACCATTAGGGCATGGTGAACTAGTTCTGAATAAACTTAGGGTTTCACTATGGAACATATATCCTCATGATTTTGATACTGAGATGAGGTTAATACTGGGCATCAGGGATCAACCGCGATTCGTATCGTGGTAAATGGGCATTATTACGTTCACCCACGACTCTGATGAATTCAAGGCTTGGGGCCTGGGGTTTCCATCTTCTAGTCATCGACCCCGCTCAATCTTTCTTGATTTTGTTTTGGTTTGCACCACCTTCCAATCGAGGAGACAGGTTCTGAAGTTCACTTCTTTCCCAATTTCAATCATTTCTGCTTCACATTGTCCGCGATATTTGTTGGTGGGGGGGCAACTACACAGATAGGATGTACAAACAGGGACTCATGTGAGTTGATTCCTGCTTCTTGCATATCCTCGCCCCAAAGTTATGGTAGTAGTAGAAGCCTGAGATGTACTAAAAGGGCAAGTACGAGCTTAGGGTCAACCCACTAACCCACGGGGTTGGGTGATAGATAACCCAACCCGGCATGGGTTTTCAGGCATCCCGACTCAACCCATTTCTTGGCGGGTTTGGGTCGGGTTCTGGGCTGGGTCAGACAAGTCTAATCCTTACACCACAGAAGCCTTAGCCGAGTTCCTTGCCCGCGAGATAATAGTAGGTTCAAAATATTCCACAGTTGCTCTAGAATACCCGGAAGAGAACAGGCGAAGCATTCTCAACTAATAGGATACCCTTAAACCTCGACCTATACAGTCCCCTATAGCTTTAGAGATATTAACTTCTTCTAGAGCTCCTCTATCACCATCTGTAGATTTTAATTCTTCACCCCTTTCATTCAGCTTTCTCCCGTGACTTCAGTCCTAGAAAAATCGTTCGATGCCAGTGTCCAACGTGGCCCGATACAGCTTAGTGTCATGCAAAGCTTAGCGCCACGCTAACTTAACCAATCCGGCAGTGTTAGAATGCCAAAAGGAGATTTCGGAGATTCGCAGCCCCAGATCCGGAAAGGATACTGTCCGGACGAAGCTGGCAGGGCTAAGCGCCAGGTGCCTGGTAGATTATCCCACGATCTGGAAGACCACGAGGTCGACGCAATGAAACAGGGATATACCGAGACAACGATAGTAGGGGACGTAATCAGCTAAAATTCGACCCGATTGGATGGAAAGGCCAAGCATATAGTCGGGGAGCAGAATAGATATTATACTAGAAGCCGGAGCCAATGTCTTCACCAGGTAACCATCAACCCTCGTATCCATGTGATCCTTCCTTCGTCCGCCCCCAAATCCCCCGGAGGAGATTCCTCTAAGTATCATTTCTGGAAGTCCGTGACTCCATTAGAATACTCCGGACCCCTTCATTACTCATCTTTGTGGCTTAAGTTGAAGTTGTGATGTCGATAGCTCAGGAGAGAGCTCCTGTGAACCGGAGTGTATAAAGTGCTCGAGCATGGACAGAGAAACAAGAAACGGACAGAGCATTCAAACTGCATCTGCCCTCAGATTCTCCAAAGAGGTCTGCCTCATTGCTCTTGCTTCACGTACTGCACACAAGCAAACATGATCGCATCAATATCCGCCCTGCGCCTATGCCTGGTGGCACTAAGCTTTTTCTTTGTCTGGTCTCCCCTCGCCGCGGCCATGCCACACGGACCTTCGACCAACACCAACAATGAACATCTCGACAAACGTTACAGCAGTCCCACGGTCATCTGGCCCGCCAATCTCACCCGGAACCCCATGAACGTCTTCCTCCAGATCCTCAACACGCAGCCTAACCCCGATCCAGACCTCATCAAGGAGTGTGTCACCCTGGATGCCACCTACGTGTCTCTCACCATGGATAACCCAGACCTGCATAAGATCATGCCGTGGGCGGGGACCCGCTACCGGGTTGGGTACCAGGCCTTTCTGGACACGTTCACGCGCGTGGGCCTCTGGTGGACCCGCGGCCCGTTCTCGATCGACGCGATCTTTACCGACGGAGGTGGCAATGTCACCGCGTGGGGCCGGTTCGAGATCACCTCCAACATCATGCAGAAGACGATCACGGCGCCGTGGTCGGCGCGTGCGGAGATCAATGATGACATGAAGATCACTTATTTCCAGTACATGGAGGATACGTTTGGCACGGCGAGTACCTTCTGGGCGGATGGACAGAAGGAGTATCGGGCGAATCCTTATGGGGGAAGTGTGTGGCTCTGAGATTGCGTACAGAAGCAAGATTCACGCGGCGGGCTAAAAGGAATCGGGGTATTACCGATCGATTAAATTGCTGGGGATGGATGCATTGCATTGCAGTAGGTATGTTACATAGAGGAGGGGGATGTGCTAATTGGACGATGCTATAGTCGAATATAGATTTGTTTTGCATTGATTGCACTTCCCGTCCGACTATTCAAATCTAGAATGCTGGATCAATAGCCTTAGACCACAGGAGGAATAAGTCTTTGACTGGAATGGGTGTAGGACTGGCAAGGGACGGGACTTCGGGGTTTAGGCGATTAACTCCTTTGGGCCGAGATGCAACTTCGAAACTCCTTTGGGTAACACGCAGGATCGCCAAATCGGGTAATTTCAACATGGATTCAGCTGCGATGACGAAGGTGCTGATAAGATGGTACAAATAACGATAAATAGACGCTCATTACCGAATGTGTCTCGTCATCTTCCGACCTCAATTACGCCTCATCAATTGATCCATCTTACTACGAGCACCCCTCCCATACACCATGACCCGCGTGCTTTTGACCGGTAAATCCCACAGCACTTGAGAGTAAGAGATCCGCGACTAACTGGCTTGACAGGCGGAAGCGGCTTCATTGCTGCCCATGTACTGGAAGCCCTCTTGGCCCGAGGCCACTCCGTCGTCACCACTGTCCGCTCCCAGAGCAAGGCAGATGCCATCCAACAAGCCCACCCAGAGTTCACCAAGGATCGCTTGTCGTTCGCGATTGTCGAAGACATCGCTCAACAGAATGGTACATCCGTCCTGCAATTGAGACCCTCGGTTCATGACGGCTAACTCCAAGCCAGCTTTTGACCGCGCCGTGGTCTCTAACCCTCCATTCGAAGCTGTAATTCACACTGCCAGTCCGTACCACTTTCACGCCACCGACGCAAAGGAATTGTTGCTGCCCGCCATCACGGGCACCACCGGGATCCTGCATTCAGTTCAGAAATATGCCCCCCTAGTGAAGCGCGTCGTGGTGACATCTTCATTCGCTGCGATTAATGATGTTTATGCCTCTGCCGCCGGCAAGGTGTACTCTGAGGTATGGTTCTTGTGACTTCGGACCCGGTCTACATTAGCTAACCTGTGTTCTCTCTCTCCCCATCTAGGCGGACTGGAGTCCCATCACCGAGGCCCAGGCCAACGACAGCCCCGCTAACGCCTACCGAGCCAGCAAGACGTTCGCTGTACGCATTTCCCCATTTCATCCTTCCCCCTCTTCGAACTATTCCAGACAAAAAAAAAAAAAAAAAACACCTCAGGCTCACCCATCAACATCCATAACAACAGGAACGAGGCGCATGGGACTTCGTTGAGCGAGAGAAACCCAACTTCACCCTTGCCGTGATCAACCCACCCCTCGTCCTCGGCCCCATCGCCCACCACCTTACCTCCCTGGACGCCCTCAACACCTCCAACCAACGCATCCGAGACCTGTTGTCAGGCGCAGCGAAGCATCGCTGCCCCCCGACAGGAAATTACCTGTTCGTCGACGTCCGCGACTTAGCCTTGGCGCACGTCCTCGCCGTCGAGAAGGAGGCCGCAGGCGGCAAACGATTCTTCACCGTGTCGAGCCACTTCTCAAACGCGGAGATCGCTACTATCATCGGCGAGGAGTTCCCCGAGTATAAAGATCGGCTGCCGACGGGGGAGGCGCTGACGCCCGGGCAATATCCGGCGGATGGCGTCTATGGCTTCGATAATATGCGGGCCCGGGAGGTTCTGGGGGTGCAATTCCGGTCGCTGAGAGAGAGTATTGTGGATGCGGTTAAGAGTTTGTTGCCGTTGGGAGCGGATAAGTACCAGCCGTAAGAGGTGTGGGAATGATGAAGGCAGAAAGGAAGGGATGGTTGGATTTTTGTTTGGGGTTTTGTTATGGTTTAATTTAAAGAGGGTATGTTTGCGTGGAGTCTTTTCATGTTAGCTGATAGCCAAACTAGTTAGACAAAATGTTATATTAAATTAGTTCGACTGTATCTCTGTGGCGTGGAATGAGTTTATACTTGAGTTTTGAGATGAAAAGATAGTGTCCCTGCAATAATATTACCACATTGACATGCCTGCAGAGCCCTCAGGACGAAGTCGCCCGGCATAACCACCCATCCGACTCCTGTACCCAACTGTCACTGCCCACAGCTGTGTATGCATAGAAGGAGTCTTCTGGATCGTATTGGTTCTTGATGGCCAAGAGACGGTCATAGTTTGGCCCGTAGAAGGCTTCTTGCCCATTGGACTGTTGGGGATCGGCCTGGTAATTTCCTTTGGCATGAGCAATCCAAATTTCTTTTGGAGGTCGTGGGGTAAAGCTCTGGTTACACGTACCTCGTTCATATAACAGCCAGGATCAGGGGTCAGAGCCTCCAGCATCGGCACCCACTTCTGGGTCATCTGGTCCGCGAGTTGTTTCATCTTGCCGAGATTGGCATGCTCGGGCCAGGATCTATATATTCGGAGTCCTTCTTTAGTCTAGGCCTCTAGCTAACTAGATGCAGGGTGGAAGAGAAGACTTACGTTGACAGAATGACGTCCATCGCGGCCGTCCGCCACGAGGGCAGCACAGAGTTGTTGTTAGTGGCTCCTGTCACCATGGAAGAGACATTCAATCCAATACTGACGAAGGCGGCACCATCCTAGGCGATGTTCCGGACCGCGGCCGTGAGATCCGAATTCGACTGTTCAATGACCGATAACGGGATCAACTTGCCGCCGTATTGGCCATTATACACGAGCTGAGTCGGATTGGGTTCGATCAGGGTATTATAGTGGTCCACATAGGAGGGCGAGTGGGTGAGGTTCATCGCGTAAGTGATGTTCAGCTGGTCCAGCCTGTCCGTGAGAGGGGTGATCAGGTCAAGCGCTCTCTGGACGGTGGCGTTGGGGAGAGTCAGGGGTGTCAATAGGAACGAGGAGTTCATGACGCGAGCGATGGCCATGCCCCCGGCTGTCGTGATGCTCGGAACCAGGGAGTGATAGTATTCCACCGCTTGATAGAAGGGGTCGAGATTGCTGGGATCTGCCTCGAATTCGACCACCACGCCCGCGGTAGGGAAGTCGGGGAACGCCTTGACCGTCAAGGACGTGACGACGCCGTACGTGCCGCCGCCGCTTAGGGCCCAGTAGAGGTCGGGATTTTCCGTGGGCGACGCGCGAAGCCGTCGCCCGCGCCCATTCACCACCTCCCACTCCAATGTCTGATCGGCGGCCAGTCCGAACCGGGAACTGAGAGCTGAATGACCGCCTCCCTGCGTGTATCCTCCGGCGGGACCAACCGTAGCACATTCTCCCCCGACCATCACAAGGCTGTACTTGTGCAACGCGGCATACACTTCCTCACCCTGCACCCCGGCAACGATGGTGACTGCCGGACCGGTGTAATAAGGTGAGGAGTAGTTGTGCACGGTGATATCCTTCAGATAGAGTGTCCAAATTGAGACGCCACCAGCACCTGTAGACTTCCCCAAGTAACTAATTCACCCGTTCAATCATTGATCACCTAGCTCTGGTGTCAGAGAGAGGGGAGGGGGAACTTACCCATGCCCAGTGTTGCGGATGACAAGTCGGATATTCCTCTCGGCCGCATAGGCTATGGTACGAGCAATCTCTGCCGCTGATGAGACATTAACGGCATAAGACACCACGTTCGGTCTGGACTGTGCTGCGAATGGATCACAACTCTCGTTGGCCACGGCAGCAGCCATAATCGATGAAGAAGACGCATCACTGCCGATGTATCAGTCAGCTTGTTCCGACCATTTGAAACAGGCAAAATGGCAGGTATGCTTACTGCAACGCGGGCTGTGTCCACTGGTCCCGCAGGTACTGACATTCAGTGACATTGTAGTTCGGATCAAAACAGGGAGCAGCCAAGGGAACAGTCTTGATCAATCGACCCTCGACAGTGGAGTTGAAGTGAGACCATTCACTCACGGACGGCCAGCAGGAATCGCTTGGCATGCATCGACACCGAGAAGAGGAGGTATTGTTCTGCAGAGCCGAAGTGGTGCCGACTAGAAGAGAGAGCAAGAATGTGTTGAGCTACATTTTACCTTAGTTTCTGTGACTCACTGAGGTGTTGTTTGAGTGCTTGCATCTCCTTCCTATCGAGTAATTCAAGTATATACAGAGATCGCCCGCCATTCTAAAAATGAAAGACGAGACCAAACTTGACTTCCTGCCGCAAGGAGCTGAGGTCATGGAAGGGATTTTGCGTATGCAAGCGAAATCCTTCGATTCTGCCCTAAGGGGAAGTGGATGACTCCGGGCGACTCGGAGTAAGCAACCTCAAGGGCAAATGCGGAATAGCTGGCCTTTGTATACGAGGTGACTGCCAAGCTCTCGACGTTCAGTTGTCAACTTTGGGTAAGGGTATACTTCAGAGGATTAAGGCTGTGTAAGATTTGGCAGATAGCCAGCAGGGTAGCCACATGGTCATCTAGCCTCACACCCATGCGTCTTATAATGGGATTCTTTACCGGAGCATATGCATCAGGATTCCAGTTGCGATGTAGGAAGTAGACCCGTATACACTTTGAACTGTACAAAGATCAGTTTGATGACCAACAAAATGATCCATTATCGTCAACATTAAGCGTGCAATCGCATATACGACTAATCTAAAACTGCGTGCCCACGTGGATACCTCCATCTACCAATAAATTGGTCCCCGTGACAAAGCTGGCCAGCGGACTCGCCAAAAAGACGGCCACATTTGCGATTTCCTGCGGGCTTCCCAAGCGCTTTAATGGAACCTTCAATCGCTGCTCCTCCACCCACTCTGGCATAAGTTTTGAGTACTTCTCCCAGGGACCGCCTTCGCAGAGAACCGGACCCGGCGAGATGGCGTTGACCCGAATGCCCTTGGGGCCCAGATAGTGCGACAGCTCCTGCACATGCTGCAGTTGGGCGGCCTTACAAGGGCCGTACGCAGCCGGAGGACTGCGGTAGAATTCGCGACCCATGAAAGAGCTCTGCACGATGATGGAGGCCTGCGGGGATTTCTCCAGGTAGGGCTCTGCCGCCTTGACCAGCTCCACGAACCCCATCACGTCAATCGCGAAGCTGCTCTCCCAGTGCTCTGTCTCGCCTTCCATGTGCATGGGGGATGCTGGGGTGTGTTAGTATGTGACCGACTTTTTTTATTTTTATTTTTTGAGGAGGGAATGGTAGCATCAACGGAGACGAACCATTTGCGATAACGACATCGATGCGTCCCACGCGCTCCGCGGAGCTGTTGACCCAATTGACGATCGCTTCCTTGGAGGAAACATCAAAGGCAGTCCCCAACGCACGTGCAGGGTTGCTGGCTGGAAGAGCATCTATCGGGAAAATAACCGCTAAGCTAAAAAGGTGTCTTGACAACCAAACTAGTCTTAAACAGTCATATATCCAAGCCGACAGCATCTCAATTGAATTCCTCTAGACAGATGGAGGAATGGATGAGTGATAGATATGGACGTCTGCCGTTCTCTTTAGGGATGGCCGAATCGGGCAAGCGGGCCCACACTCAAACTTTGATGACCAACAAGCTTGACGCTGAACCACTAATCCAAACTAGGGCCGCCTCCGAAACTCCTTTAGGAAGTCCATCATGGAGTCTTCCCGCTTCCCAATCCAGTATGCATTCTATGTCTTCCCACTGAGCTGGTTGCGAAAGAACCTCTACAGAACATTCAGATATATAACTCATCGAAACCTTTCTCATAATGGTGGCTCTATTACCTCTACCTCAGCCAAGCGTCCTTGGAACCCTCTTGGTGCATTGAACGGCGATATTTAATATCCAAGGCACAAATGGAGAAGTATCAAGGCATAGATACTTTGCAGCAGGGCTCCGGCGCGAGTGGTGTAATGACGCCTGCCAATTCCGAGCCCCTGGTGGACAAGGAACAGATTGGTCTGCATGAGGATCCCTTGACAGACTCATCCAACGGTGTGGCCGTCGAACCGGTCGCCTTGAGCGTCAAGCGATTCCTTTCCCTCCGCCATGGCGACGGAAACAAACCGCAATCTGCTAGAGTCGTGATGGAGAAGGTAACAGTCGAAGGCAGCGGCACAGGGGTAAGTCCTGGAGTCACCTTTTTACATGCCCCAGCGGTGGAAGCACTGACAAGGTTTGGCGGAAGGCTCTGCCGGCCCCCAGCGTCTTCACAGCGGCAAAAGCTGGCTTCGGCATGTTGGAGCCCATCCAAAGTCGGCTACATCGCCCGTCGTCACGACCAATCCTTCGCGAGTTCTCCGCTGCCATTCACCCAGGCGAAATGGTTTTGGTGATCGGAAAGCCTGGTAGTGGTTGCACCACGTTCTTGAAGACACTTGCTGGCATGTGGAATGAGTATAAGGGTGTGCAAGGTACTTTGACCGTCGAAGGACATTCTATAGAAGACGTCATCGATAAGGATCCGCAGGATGTTGTGTTTTGTGGTGAGCATTCGTTCACCCTTTGATCTGTGATGCCCAGGAGCGCAGTGACTGACTGGACATAGGCGAGTCCGATGACCACTTCCCGACCCTGACTGTCTTTGAGACGCTGCGTTTTGCAATGAGGGCGCGCTGTGGCCCTAAACCATCCGCATTAGAGATCAACGAGAGGGTGCAGCGTCTAGCGCAACTGGTCGGGCTTGGTCATGTCCTCAACACGAAAGTTGGAGACGCATATGTTCGGGGTGTCAGTGGAGGCGAGAGACGCCGTGTCTCGTTGGCTGAGGCGCTAGCGACATGTGCGAGGTAGTCAGAACCATTTCTTCACGATTTCACGATTGCAAGAAGGAACACTGACCATTAAACTGTCTTAAAGGCTGATTTGTTTAGACAACCCGACCAACGGCCTGGACTCCTCGACAGCCCTTGAGTTCATAGAGATGATGCGGGAGTGGACACACCAGAGCCAGTGCGTGACCGCCATGAGTGTATATCAAGGCAGTGATGCTATTGTTCCATACTTCGACAAAGTTGTTGTCATCAATGCCGGACGGCAGATCTTCTATGGCTCTATACAGGGCGCCAAAGCGTACTTTTTAAGTCTGGGCTTCGAGTGTTCATCTGCCACTACCACCACAGACTTTTTGAACTCCATGTCTGCCAATCCGGAAGTCCGCCGTGTACATGAGGCCCATCGAGATCAGGTCCCTCGCACACCCGACGAGTTTCAGCAAAGGTTCCGACGCAGCGTCCACTTCGACGAACTCGAGTCCGCAGTCCAGGCCGCTAAAGCACTTCCCATAGTGATCCGTCCTTCCAAATCCGCCCAATATGCTTTGCCACTTTATCAGCAAATCGCGTACTGTACTACGCGCCAGGTGCGCATCATTCAGCACAACTATAACTCCTTGGTTGTGGAAGCCCTGTGCATTGTCGTCCAAAGCTTGATCCTGGGAACCCTATTTCGAAACCAGCAGCGGAGCACGGGATCTTTTTTCATTTTCGCCTCCGCGCTCTTCTACTCTGTTCTTGTCCCCGCGCTGCAAGCCATGGCCGAGTTTCGCAGTACCTTCGCCCAACGACCGCTGATCCTTAAGCACAAGCGATACCGGTTGTACCGACCCATGGCCTACGGCTTTGGGTTGATCATGACGGATATCATCTGGAAAATCTTCGTCGTCTGCTGGAATATCCCCCTGTATTTCCTGACTGGTTTCCAGATGAACGCCGCAAATTTTTTTACCTGGTTCGTTGTGGTGTATATCGAGCATCTGGCCTTATCCATGTTCTTCCGCTCTGTGGCCGTGTTTTCCTCCAACATGTACCGTGCCGTCCTTCCGGTGGGTATCTTCTTCAATATGTACGTCCTGTACACAGGTCTCTATGTACCGCCACCGCAGATGCAAGTCTGGCTCGGCTGGCTGAGATATCTGAATGTAAGTCTGCCCCACCGAACGAGAGAGTTGCTCGCTAATCGGAATGAACAGCCCCTGCACTACGCTTTCGAGTCTGCCATGATCAACGAGTTCGGCAACTTGAGCTACGAGTGTAGCATAGCGGATCTTGTTCCCTCAGGATCTGGCTATACCAATGCTGCCAACCAGGTATGTGCTGTAGTGGGGTCAGAGCCCGGTCAGCGACTGCTATCCGGGATGGCATATATCAAGGCGCAGTACGGGTTTGAAAAAGCCAATCTTTGGCGAAACCTCGGGGTCAATGCGGCACTCTTCATCGCTTTCGGCCTGGCCTCAGCGTGAGTCTCCAGTCATCATTATCCTTTTCTGTCAATCCAATTTTGTCTAGGTGTACTGATGAGAATATCGCAGCATCGGTATGGAACGTCTCAAACAACCCGCCGGCCGTTTGGCGACTGTGTTCTACCGTGGTATGGGATCCACAAAGTCTTCTCCCCAAACAGGATCGAAGCCGGGTGACCAAGAGAGTGGAGAGTTAGATCTGGATGTTCCCCCGGTGCAAAGCAAAGAAATCACTCGTGAACAAAGTGCAATCATTGAGTATCAGTCTCGCAGCTTGACCTGGACCGGGCTTAACCTTGATGTCAAAACCAAGGATGGCCAAAAACGCCTGCTGAACAACCTGACAGGATCTGTCTACAGTGGCCAAATGAAGGCGTTGATGGGTGTATCCGGAGCGGGCAAGACCACGTTGCTGAATGCGCTGGCGGGTCGGTCAAAGGTGGGAACCCTAACAGGAACATTGGCGCTGAATGGAAAACCGCTCCCCAAGTCTTTCAACCGCCATATGGGGTACGTGCAACAGCAAGACATTCACCTCCCCACGCAAAGTGTACGAGAGGCATTGCAAATGACTGCCCGACTCCGCCGACCACAAAAGGTTTCCCTCGAGGAAAAAGACGCCTATGTCGAAGAGGTGATTCGATCGCTGGACATGGAATCGATTGCGGATGCTTTGATCGGAACGCCGGGGGCCGGTCTCAACCTCGAACAACGCAAAAGGGTCAGCATTGGCGTGGAAATGGCCGCGAAGCCGGACATCCTATTCCTGGACGAACCCACTTCCGGTCTTGATGGGCAGTCGGCTTACTCCATTGTCCAGCTTTTGAGAAGACTCGCAGACTCAGGCCAAGCAATCATCTGTACCATCCATCAACCCGCTGCGATATTGATTGCAACATTCGACGAGCTGTATTTGTTGGCCCGCGGTGGACGGGTTGTGTATGATGGGCCGTTGGGCGTGGACTGTCAGCAGGCTGTCGCTTACTTTGCGCAACATGCCCGCCCGTGCCGCGAGAGGGAGAACCCCGCCGAGTACTTTCTCGAGGTGATCGGCGCTGGAACACGACGGGATGTCCAAACAGATTGGGCAGAGATATGGAAGCAAAGCCTTGATCAGCCCTCAGACAACCAGAATACGCTGGCCTTTCCCGAGGATGATTCATCGTTGTCGCTGCACGCTGCCCCTTTTCATTACCAGATGCTCGTATTGCTCAAGAGAACATGGCTGTACTATTGGCGGGCGCCGGACTATGCTCAAGCCAAACTGTGGTTGAACGCGGGAAATGCCTTGCTGAACGGGTTGACTTATCTCAACTCTCCTTTGACTCAACGGGGCGCTTACAACCGCGTCTTTTCTTCGTTCATGTCCTTGATCGTCGGCCCCCCGTTAGGTCTGCAGGTGCAGCCGAGGTTTGTCACGTTACGGAACATTTTCGAGCACCGCGAGCGTGAGAGCCTGACCTACCACTGGATGGCGTTCAGTCTTTCCGCCATCCTCGTCGAACTGCCGTATGCCTTCTGCACGTCCCTCGTCTATTGGCTACTATGGTATTTTTCTGTGGGCTAGTTCCGCGACTCGAACCATGCGGGGTATAGCTTCTTGATGTACCAGCTCTTTTCCGTGTTCGCGACCAGTTTGGCCCAATTGTGTGCCTCGCTTATGCCCACAGTGGAAGCCGCCCTCTCAGCCAATGGGTTTTTCTTCATGTTCTGTAACACCTTCGCGGGCACCCTGTCACCGGCACCGATCACTCCGGCTGGATGGCGCTGGTACTACAAGGTTTCCCCCCTGTTTTACATGAACGAAGGCGTGGTGGTGGACGTCCTGCATGATCTGCCCCTCCACTGTGTACAGTCGGAGATGTCCGTCTTCCAGCCACCGACAGGCAACAGCTGTTACCAATATGCTGCTGCCTTCCTACAGAATGCCACGGGCTTCCTCGTTAACCCGAACAGCACGGCCAACTGCGAGTACTGTCCCTACAAAAACGGTCAAGCTTACGTGAGTTGTACCCCTGCCCTGCATCAAGCTATCCTGTTTAGTGGCCGGGAGAAATTGATTGGCTAACCTGCAATATATAATTTTAGTACACGCAATATGATTACAGTTATAGCCACCGGGGCCGGAATGTGGGTGTTTTCATCGGTTTTATTGCCTTCAACTTCACCATGGTTCTAGTCATTACTTATATGACACTTGTTCATCGTCGCCGCTGAGAGGGGAAGCTTTATATGTGAATCGAAGTATGCTTCGCTTCTTTTCCCTGGCCTTTTTTTTGGGAGGGGAGTTTCCCCCAGTTTGTTTGTTAGGGATTGGAGAATGGTGGACTGTTTGTTTCTTGCCATTCGTCATTGTAATCCAATCTTGTAGTATGTAATACTGTACCAGTCCAAAGATCTACCGGCCCGGTCCGGCAGTTCCAGAAAAAAAAGCACCCTCCAAGTCCAGACGCTTCGAAATCCCGTCGAAAATTGGTATCCAGATTCCAGAAGGATAAGTAATTTGAGTTTTAGTTTCGGGGGAGCTGAGGAAGAAAAAAGGAAATAGCGTTTCATCACAGACAGGATCGGGGTCTTTGCATGATTCCACGCTAGTATGTGATAAGCATTTATCCACTTGTCGTCTCACCTTTGGGTTGTTAATATTTGTAAGCCAAAAGCAATACAAATGGATAGGCTGTAGGAATGGTTTATTACCAGAAGGAGCTTGTGGTCGAGCTAATGCATGGCGATCGTAGAGCAGGCTTGTTTAGTTCAAGCCTGGCCTGCCAAGCGGACAGTAAGATGTTGGAGGTCACATGATCCGCTCTCACTCTCTCCGCTGCTGGTTTCTGCTTCAGCCTCAACCCCTCTCTCTCTTTGTCCCTCCCACACCTTCTCCCTCCTCTGAATTGTGTCCGTCTGTGTATATAAATGTTTCGCATTATTTCCTTATTATTGATATCATTCTCGATATCGACATCTCCCACCACCCTCAATTATTAATAGGTGCCGAGAAAAGAGTCGGCCATGTTCTCCACCTTCTCTGCCAATATCAACTCCACTGATCGCCCCGCGGAGCAACATCTTGCCACCACTCCCCGTCCCAAACGGAACCAAGTCGTGCGAGCCTGTGACTGGTGTCGTGTCAACCGCATCAAGTGCGACAATGAACAGCCATGCCAGAATTGCCGTAACAATGGCGGCTGCTGTAGTAACACAAAACAGTTTGAAGCCCATTCCCTGCCCGCCGCAAATCGGTAAGGCCGGTTCTCCCTAGAGCATCACATCTGGTGGTCGTCGAAATTAGCACCAGTCCGAAGGAAGCTGATAAAAAGTTGACAAAGGGAGATTCATCGACTACGGAACCGGCTCAAAGGCCTACAGGAGCAACTGGAGAAAGCCACCCACGAAGCCGAAAGCCTTCGTCGCCAATCCCCCGTTGCCTCAAATTCCATTACCCCCAGTAATACCACACCTGCACAGCTTCCGACCTCACATCGTCAAACATGGGACGGGGTGTACAGCTCGGGGTCACAGACTGGTGGGGTGATTCACTATGGACCGCTCTCGTCGCCGTACATGGTATTGCGCCTAAACCGATTCATGTCCGAGTCAGCCAACCAGCTCTATCTCAAATCACCTCTTCCCGTTCGTCTTTCTCAGGTCCATTACCACTCCCCTACAATTTCGCAGGAGAGGTTGTCGGATGAGGCCGACCGACTGAGCCTTCGTCCGGGATTGGCGGAGGCCGACGACCTGTCTCGGGAGCAAGAAGAACACTTCCTGGTTCTGCTCTGGCAGGCATATCATGTAATGTATCCCATTGTCGCAGAGGAGGAGTTCCGACAGTATTACGACTCTCTTTGGGCGGGGACCAACGGGCAAGGACCGCGACAGCCTTCGGTGCTCGTGGACAGCTTGTTGGCTGTTTGTATGCAATACGGCAGCACTTTCCTAGCCGATGATGAGGATATGGCGGACGGCGAGACCACCTCGCAGGCTACTCACTTCGCCACCGCGGCGCATGCCTTTTACCGTCGGAGTCAGCGCGTGTTAATGGAAAGACTCGAGCATCCCTCGATCCAGTCGCTGCAGAGCCACATTTACTGCATCATTTATCTTTACAACACCGCGAATTTAGACACCGCTCATGCTCTGCTCGGTCTGGCGATTCGAGTTGCGCATATGCTGCGCTTGCATATTCGACCTTTGGAGCCGACGCCGAAGGCCTCGCAGGAGCTGTATTCTCGGATCTGGTGGACGCTGTACCAGCTAGATTGCCAGATCTCGATGACGCTCGGTCGTCGGCCGCTCATCAACCCGGACGAGGTAGGTTGCGCGATGCCCCAAGATACGGGTGACGCCGTGCAACTGTCAGCCACGCTGTTGGTATCGCCTCCGGATGAGGACATTAGCTGGCTCAGCTTCCATGTGCAATACATCCGCCTGACAGCCACGGCGCGTGGAGTCTACACTGCATTCAGTAATCACTGTGCCGAGTTGCTGCAGACGAAGAACATCCAAGATATCCACGAGGATCCGGCTACTATGGAGTCTCTCGCCGGTTTTCTAGGCAGCACAGTCCGGGCGATGTATGACTGGGTACAGAATGTACCGCGATCACTCAAGAATCAATCTAAGGGCTCTGGGGAGGCATTTTGCACCGACCGCACGCCGCTGAATTTGAATCCGGCCAGCCCGCTCTGGCTGCAACGTCAAAGGCTGCTACTGGAAGTGATTTACCACCATCTCCAGATTGCCAATTTCCGGCCATTCATTCGCTTTCCGCCCCGGGGCTCGTCTCTGACGCCCCTGTCGGATAGTCACAGCATTGTCGCGCTCAATCACGCGGTAGAGGTGACGCTTATTCTCAATCAAGCTCTATCTGAGACTGACCTGCTGTGTGGATGGACCTCGGCTTTCCAGTATCAGTGGGACGCCACCGTCTGCATTCTCTCCTTTGTGCTGGCCAATCCCGTCTGTCCGCCAACACCAGCTGCGCGCAAGATCTTACCGACGGCTTTCCGCACACTCGAGAACCTGGGTCAGTCATTTGGCCCGGTCGCCAGCACGGTGCAGGCCGCCTGGGAACAGTTCCGATCCAGTTCCACCCCGCGCGGATGGTCCCAACTCACCCCTCCCAGCCAGAGTTCTGCCGACCCCGTGGTTGTGCCCCCGACATCCGTCGCGCCGCCGTCGACTAGTCTCGGCCCCGCGCAACCGTCCACTTTACCGCCCACCGATCCATTCTCTGGGTTCTTCAGCCCACTATCCAAACTGCCCTCGACAATGATGCTGGGACCTGCCGACTTCGGTGATCCCGTGACCGACCCCCCGCGCCTTGAGCTCATGGACGATTCATCGTTCACTCTCCCGAGCGACTTCCTCATGGGGACTGGGGGATATGCGCCGTGGTTGTCGAGTGAGGCCATTGCCATGGATTCTCGGGTCGGATACGACGGACGGCAATAATTAATACCCTGTTTCTGCTTTTCCGTCTTTCACTCAATTGGCGAATAGACTTCACGAATGATCGATTTTTTCTTGTGCTAAATTTTTTTTTTATGCAAAATCTCTGGTTTGCAGTGTGATCTGAAAATAGAATCGGTGATCTCACCTAGGTTGTTGCTGTGCATATAATTTTGATTGTCGTGCTTTGTTCTTAGATCCTCTTGCTGCGGAGTTTCCTGAGTTTCCTGTGTCTTCGTGATATTGTTGGTTGTTACATACACTGTTTTGATGGCAACACTTGAGAAGGTGAATCACCCGCCAGAACTGCATCACATGCCTGTATACCTTTAGATTCCATAATATTTTTATGATTATCATTATCATCTTCGGACAACTATGGCGACGGAGTGCAATGGTGTATGGCTGTCTTTTTCTTTCTTCCTTTGGGTACTCGTTCGAGGTTTCGTACACTCCTGGATTTCTGCTTGGATGTAGCTGCTATGTATGAGAAGAGTAATGGAAATATGGCTGAAGATCATAATATTAATGTAACAAACTGTCATAAACACCAGGCTATGCATCCGACTTATCCCCGCCCACCTTCTCAACAAACCAGCCCACCAGATGCCCGACCGCGGGATGACTCCGCGTCAAAGTGGGCGGCACCTTGACCCGCAGCGCCTGCTGCAGCTTCTGGCGCAATGTGACAGTCATAACCGAGTCGACGCCCAAATCGGCGAGCGCGGCTTTGGCGTCAACCTCGTCGGCGGAGAGGAGGTGCAGCACGGCGGCGACGCAGCCACGGATCACGCGGTCAAGGTAGGCTTTCAGCTCGGGGCCGGAGGTGGGGATGGCTTTGTTGTCTGAGGATGAGGACGATGCCGACGACGACGACGAAGAAGCCGCGCTCGACGAGGGCAGGGGAGGGGAGGAGCTCATCTGCCTCGAGCGGGAGCGCGCGCAGGACAACGGCGTGGTCAACCTCATACCGGACAGCGTGGCACCAGGCGGCAAAGGCCTCGTCGGCGGTCACGTCGGTAATGCCCCTTGCTGGCGAGCTCGGCGTTGATGAAGTCGGTGCTGGCCCCCATGCCCAGGCCGCGCCAGGCGGTCCAGGAAGGCGTTGCCGGCACCATAGGAGCTTTGGCCGGTGAAGCCGACCAGCTGGCCGCAGGAGGAGAAGAGGATGAAGAAGTCAACACTCTGCGGGGGGAATACTTCGTTGAGGACAAGGCCGCCGGTGATCTTTGGGGCGAGCACTCGGGAGAAGGCGGTGGGGGTTGTGTCAAGGACGAGTTCATTGTCAAGGACGCCGGCGGCGTGGACGACGCCGCGGACTGGGGGCAGGGAGAGGGCGTCGAGGGCTGCGGTGAGGTGGTCGGCCGCGGAGGGGAGGCTGATGCCCAGAGGGAGAATGTAGATAGATGCGCCACGGGCCTCGAGATCGAGGATCTTGGTGATAGTGGGCGCGAAGGGAGAGGAGGGCTGCACTTCGGACCACATGCGGGCGAGGAGGAAGACCGCGGCGTGAGATGAGGATCACGCGGCGCGCTCCTTGGGTGACTAGGAAGTTGGCGACTTCGAGCCCTAGAGCTCCCAGACCACCGGTGATCAGATACGTGCCGTCGGGACGTGGGAGGAGTTGCTGCTGTTGCTGCTCCTGCTGGATGAGCCGGTGGCGAGGCAGTGAACGGAGGCGCATGGTGCGGGCTATGCCGTCGCGGATGCGGATGATATCCGCCCGCTGAATGTAGCGCATCGTTGTTAGGGGGAAGACAAGAACTTCGGTGTCGATCAGACCTCCAAATTGGTCGATGTGTTCGCTGGCGATGACCCGGCTGAGGCCCACGAGCGGTGCGTGCGAGAGAGCCGTCGGGGTCTCGCCCTCACCTGAAGCCGATGGACGTTGAAACATTCACCACAATAACAGTTCCACAAATGAGCGTTGAACAGCTATGCAATCTGGCAAGCAATACTTGCTTCTCCGGAGGCCACACTCATTGGTATCGACCTCCGCCGCCAGACCTCATTCATGGCTGGGACTGGTTTTGGTGGCAGAAGCCGATGAAGATGCCTCGTATGAAACCCATCAATGTGGGATACCGAGTTCCCAAGGATCTGTACAAGCTCGTGAAGGACAACTCACCGCTCATATTCGCACATCCGACTGGTATCGCCCCGCCGTTCAATGAATGCCATGCTGACGAGTGGGAAGGCCTCCATCATTTCCTTGTCTGGGCCATCGGTCTCATCTTTAATGGCCTTCATCTCGCTGCATGGAGATTCCATTTTCCCACCAAAGCAGAGAGTATACTATGGAAGGTAACAGCGCTCGGCATGCTTGTGGTGACTTCAGCGTGGGTGCCATGCGCATACGCGCTGCGACGAGTGGGTGATACGTCGCGGAGGAAGAATCTCGTATATTGGGCCATGACACTGTACTATTTCCTTTCAAGGATGTTCTTGATGGTGGAGGTGTTCATGGGGCTCCGGGCGCAGCCGGCTGCTATTTATTATTCTGTGCGATGGAGTACTTACATTCCTCATATTTGATGCTTTATATTAACACACAACAGAGTCTGTTCGAGGCATTCTTGTTTTTATCTTAACATTCTTCACTAAGGGCGCATATCATATATATGATACCTTAGCTTAGCACGTCCCTATACCACAAGGTGGAGTTAATGGACTGCAACTCTCGCGTCCACTCTGAATGTCATCCAGAGTGCCATTAGTCTAAGTCTGTCCTTCTGCAGCAGGTCTCTGCCATGGTGTATCTACCCGCAAGTTTCAATCGATGATGAGGAAGCTTTTTTTTGGTCCGAAGGTTTATCCCATGTTTCTGTTTTCTGCGGCGACGCCGAAACCTGAGAACCAAAACAAGGACTACCAGCATCGAGCAAGTCTATAGCCTATAAATACCTCGCCAGACGTCAGTAACGTGGATCATCGCAAGCCCTACTAATGAGGGCATTTAGGATCTCCTTTCTCACATATAGAGCCCATTCTTGACAAGTGGTTATGCAGGTACGTCTCTTTATTTTCTGAGGTCCCCTGATGACTGACGCCGAATCCTCAACACCCGGGGCATACACAGACTTGTTTCGCAGAATGGACTGGAAAAAAAAAAAAAAAAACAAATAATGCCTATATCACAAGGACTTTTGCTGACTACCAGCTTGGTACATGCTGTATGCATAGTGAGACCAATACTCTGTGCAGCGATGGTTTTGATTGGAAAATGGAAAAGCGGGCCTTGCAAATGATGAATGCAATCAAGATACTTGGTTGACCATACTTGCTGAATATCAGAACTAGGACTGAATTCATCCATATTCTAATAGGGTCAGTCTAGGCACTCTGAAAACCATCAAAGCAACATGTAATTTGGAACTGGTTGGCTCTGAAAGTCACCTACCTAGATAGAGGTAGTCGGGCACTTGCCGATTTTGACAAGAACCAGATGGAAAGGGTTGTCATAAGGGAGGAAGACACATTATTGTCTTCATCTTCTACACACTACTTTAATTCAGTACATTTCTGCATTACTATCAGTCAATAGCTGTTTTATCATTCATCAATCTTTACGGAAGATACATTATAGTTATTCTTACATCAGACAACCTGCTTAGCATCACCAAACAAGATGACGCGACCAACGCAAACAAGATGTTGGGTCCTCTCGCATAAGCCCACCACAAACGGCGACAAGACCACGTTTACTCAAACCACGATGGACATCCCCTCGAAGCTCACGTCAAATGAAATTCTTGTCAAGACCCTGTTCCTGTCAAATGACCCCAGCCAGCAGATCTGGATCGCCGCCAATGGCCCACCGCGCGAACAAGGCATGAGGCCCGTCGAAATCTACGACGTTATGATTTCCCGGGGTATTGGAGAGGTCATTGAGTCCGGATCTGATGCATATCAGAAGGGGGAGCACGTTGTCGGTCCTTGCGGCTGGAGCGAGTATGCTGTGCTCCCTGTACGCAGTATCGTGAATCTTTTTAGGTCTCCCGTAATGGGCCTTAGCAAGACGCACTATCTAGGTGGTCTAGGGCTCCCGGCGATCACAGCGTATATTGGTCTTACCGATACCGCTAGCGCGAAGAAGGGTGAGCGAGTGGTCGTCTCAGGTGCTGCCGGAGCGATAGGCAGTATGGCTGTCCAGATCGCGAAGCACATTGTCCGTGCTAGTCACATCATTGGAATTGCTGGTAGCGAGGAAAATTGCAGATGGGTTGAGAAGCTCGGAGCTGATATTTGTAAGTATAACCTGGTACATTCCATGTATCGATTAAGGCCGCTAACTGGGTTTCTAGGTTTGAGTTCTAAGTCCTCCTCGTTCGCACTAGACCTCAAGGAAGCTACGAAGGATGGGGTCGATGTGTACTTTGAGAACGCCGGAGAAGAGATCCTAGACAACATGCTGGGAGTTATCTCTGACGAAGGTCGAATTACCGTATGTGGTTGTCTCCGCGGCTACAACGGTGAAGACCCTCCGCCCTTGCGCAATTGGCATAATGTTATTTCCCGGGAAATTTTAATCAAGGGGTTGGTTCTCGATCATTACATTGAGTCGTTTCCTAAGGAAATCCGTCATTTTTATCAGGCTATCGCTGATGGAAAAATCCGGCTTGAGGAGAGCGAAACTATCATCGAAGGACAATTCGAAGATATTCCTAAGATATGGTTAAAGGTATTCCAGGAAGAACACAGGGGTAATCTAGTTACCTCGCTCCAGTGAGCTAGACGGGCGTTTCGCTTGAAATATCACTTGGACTTATCCTTTGGAATCCACCTCTCGCCGTACGTAGATCGCCATGTCCCCAAAATGCTCATTCTGTGGAAACTCACCAGTCTCGTACGATCGGGACATTATTTGTATCACCCGGGACGAATCTGGGTCGGCTCTGTACGAAGTTAGCGGGCGATGGGAGTTGATCTCGATCTTCGTACTCTAAATAACCATCCAACTTTCCATCCTCGTCATGCACCGTGTCCCAGATAAGCAGAGCAGGTCTCGTCATGTCGAGGACAATTTGCTTAACCGGTAGGTTTGGTGCACATGAGAATACCAGAGACGCTTCATCAATCTCAAGGAACCCTTCAGGATCCTCGAGGACCTTTATCCCGTAAGACCTGAGAACGGATTTGTCTATATCCGTATAGGCTGGGTCTTGGACAGCGCAAGCAATTTCGCAATTGAACCGTTCTTGTAGAAAGCGCCGTGTTGCCACGAGTAGGGCATGCTGAAAAACGGAATTGTAGGAATAGTATGGAATATCATCAGGATAGGACATGGTCCCGCATGCAAGCCCTATAATCTTCCCGATAATGGACGCAGTGTTTGCGGAGGATACCGCGGTCTTGATCTGGGCCCATACTTCGCTCACTTCCCATACACGCAAACATGTACTAAACAGGTGCTCGACTTCACTAAGCGACTTGAGCACAATGTTTGCCATAGGTTCTCCAGGCCCCTGATGATGGGATGTGACATAATGTTGGATCTGCAGATTGCAGTACGCCAAATGCTGAAGTTCGAGGCTGGACTCCATTGTAGCTTTGAGGGACTCGTATGAAATGTAGCGGATAAATGGTTCTCCTCTACTCGTAGTGCATTAGACATGACTCAGATTCACGGATTGAGTATGCTTACATTGTATACTCTTCACCGTCGTAACAGTAACTGTCGCCTGTTCTGACCAGAAACGCGATATTGACGCCGTCGAGCCCTTTCACGAATATCTCGTCACCTTTCTTAAGCGGTCTTTGAAGCTGTTGGTAAATAGCTTTGATTGAATCTCGAGGGAAGAAGAGCTTTTCGGTGTTGTACCATTCGTCGATCCGAGACAAGGCTTCGGAGGGAGTCGCTAGCGTCGTGACATTGGGTTCCTCAACCCGGTATGACGGTCCAACCATGAAATGCACCATGATTTGGTTATCAGGAACATGCTATCATGAAAATGATGCCGATGAGGTGGGTAGAGGAGTTGTGATGGGTGAATCAACAAACAGTGACAAGCTCTACCTAACCAGAATAGGACGGCACGTGCTATTAGGTACTTCTACTAGGTACTTCTAGACAGAGTATGCTCAATGCTCATCAACAAAATGAATGCAATCTATCGCTATCTGTCTAGTTCTCATTAACCAACACATAACGGTACCGCGCAATCCCCTCATTCATATCCAGAATCGCCTTGTTGGCCTCCTTCATGGGCCGTTCCTCAATCCAAGGCTGCACCTTCTTCTCAGCGGCCAACTCCAGCATCTCCCGAATAACTTCAGGAGATCCGATCAAAGAACCACCAAGCTTAACGCGGTTCATGACCAAGATGAAAGCCGGGATAGCCAACGAGCCATCCTCAGGGACACCAACTTGAATAAATGTCCCGTCTCGCTTAAGGAGAGAGACGTAGTCGGAGATGGGCATCTATATCAGCGTTAGCTTACCGACCTGAACGGGGAAGGTATAAGAAAAGCTCACCTTTGACGACGAAACTGTGCAAATAATCAAATCCAAAGACCGTCTGTTCTTCTCCAACCAATCCTCATCCTCACCGGTGGCAATATACATATCAGCCCCCATCTTCAACACATCCTCACGCTTATCTGCCTTGCGCGAAATCCCAACCACCTTATCAGCGCCAAGCGCCTTCGCAAACAACACACCAAAATGCCCTAATCCACCAACACCAATAATACCAACTGCCTTGCCAGGCCCAGCCCCATAATGCTTCAGCGGCGAGTAAACAGTGACACCACCGCAAAGCATCGGCGCCGCAGCCGCGGAGGACAGAGAGTCAGGGATCTTGACGACAAAGTGTGCAGGGGAGCGGTTGTATAGCGCGTATCCACCATATGACTTGCCGCCGTTCATGAATTGTCCGTTATATGTGCCTGTGAAATGGCGCTTGCAGTAGGGTTCATTGGAAGTAGCGCAATCCTCACAGTCGCCTTTGCGGCCGAGACAGGATTCACCCTGCGCGCCGACACCGACGCGGTCGCCGAGTTGAATGTCCTTGACTTCTGAGCCGACGCGGACCACTGTGCCGATGATTTCGTGGCCGACGCAGCATGGGTATTCGGTTGGGCCCTACATATTGCATTAGCTTTGTCTAGTGGTGTGTATGGTAACTGTATGCGGAGACATACCCATCCGCTACGCAGGGTGTGTAGGTCTGATCCGCAAATGCCGCAATGCGTAATCTTGATGTCGACATCGGTTTCCTCCCAGGGCTTGGGTTCGAACTGCTGCCACTCCATCTTGCCATCTGCGGAGCTGGCATCGATGCCAACCCAGCCTTCGAATTTGTAGTCTGTGCTCATTTTGGTATGGGGTTTGAAGAATAATGAAGAATGAATGTAATAATAAATAAAACAAGTCAAAGACAAAACTATGCTACATAGGAAAGAGATCTCGTCACAACTATTTATACCTGCGATCTATTGCCACGCATCGGCAAATCGGTATCGATCGACTGGAACTCGAAGTATGGGTCCCACGTAGAATTTCATGGAAAACGGCACAGTCGCTGGTTCCGCGAATCAAGCTCATCTGAAGATCCAGAATTAAGTCCGTGGTGGATTAAAGTGGCCCTGTAAGCAAAGCTATTTTTCTGCAGATGTTCCAAACTTCGGTGTTGCCAGACTCCAGTAGTAGATTTTCAGGGACACCTACGTACCCAACCCGGAAATAAGGGGAAGCAGCTTACTGAGCAGCAGTCTAGATAAGGAGGGTGAGGCATTTTTGACTGTTCATTGTTCAAAGATATAAAGTGGTCAATGCGCCTAAGTGGTTCTCGTTACATAGTCGGATTCTGATTCTGATTCCACTCATCCGCTTGCTTGATAATCAATTCAACTTCAGACAAACAGACAGACAAGGAGCAGTACGTTTGTTGTTTACCGCTCCCTTTGATATCTGCCAATTCCAACAAGTTACAGATATCCCCTGACATCCACAATGCCCGAAAGCAGCATCTTCCCCGGCTCCAAATCCCCAGACCACAGCACCGTCAAGGTCGGCGCAACCTTCACCGGCGATGTTTACCTTGACCTTATCACGAGAGATTCCAAGGTCGCCGTGGCGAACGTGACGTTTACCCCGTGTGCGCGAACGCACTGGCATACGCACGAAGGGGGGCAGGTTATCCGGGTTGTTACGGGATCTGGCTGGATCTGCGATAAGGGGGGTGTGCCGAGACGGATCAAGGCTGGGGATTCGGTTTGGGCGCCGCCTGGTACAACGCATTGGCATGGGGCTGATGATGGGAGTCTTATGACGCATTTTGTTGTTGGGCTTGGGGAGACGACTTGGCTTGAGGCTGTTACGGATGAGGAGTATAGTCGGAAAGCTTGATTCCTATCTTGGGATATGACAGAATTGTATGTTCATCATTCATTATGAGGGAGGGGTCGGTATTTCTTAGGAATGTATTGTAATGCATATCCATCTGAGATGACCTCTAGGGGGTCTCAGCAACGCGCACAACATACTTGACCGCACTAGCCTTGCCCTCCCTCAGGCTTTTCAGTGCCTTTTCTAATCCTACAAGGCCACCGGGCACCACCTCGTGCGGATGGGGCTTGAACCACCCGTCAAGCAGCCCCTTGGCGAGGTATCGGAAGTAGACATATCCCAGATCTTTCTGATCATCGTGGACACAGCCTACGGTGTTCTTAACCAAGTCAATACCGCCCGGGATGCCTGCATTCTCGTTTGCTGGGAGGACAACAACGATCTTGCCCCCGGGCGAGACGACCTTTCCCAGGTTGACATAGCTTGACCCTTCGCTGACACAATCATAGGCGTGCAACAGCTTGGTGTCTGCACCGGATGATTCCACGGCAGCTTTGATACCGGAGATAACAGCGTCGTCACCCGTGCGGTAGTCGATAATGGTGTCACCTTTGGATCGATCGATAAGGCCTTCAACGAACGGACTTCCGCGTCCAGCGACGGCAATTATGGGATGGATATTACTGCGCTGGGCAAGCTGGATAGCATACGCTCCGATAGCTGATGCTCCACCGTAGATGACTAGAGGAATTTGGGATGTAGTAGGACGCCAGGGGTCTGGAAGTCCAAGGTGGTAATACATAACGGCTGCAGAAGTCATGGCCGCCAGCGGAATCGTTGCTGCTTCTAATCTTGTTGTTAGCTGATATCCTATCTCCAGCTTTGGACATTCATACCCTCGAATGAAGTGTGCTTGGGAAGATGGAAGGTAGTATGCTGCCAGCTAATAGCGTATTCCGCATAGCTGCCGCCTGGCTTCATCATCTCATGGAAGGCCCCAACACGGTCTCCAGGCTTGAACTCGGTTACATTGTCGCCGACTTTCTCGACGATGCCTGCGATATCGTCGCCGTGGTTTCCAGGCTGGTCCAGCCAGTCTGGAACTTTCCTATTTACCATACTATTAGGGTTGCCCCCGTGAAGAGGGGATCAATTTCCGTACCAATCTTTGGGATTCGTCCCACTCACGACAACCTTGATCAAAACCTCATCTGGTCTAGGTATCGGAATAGGAGAATCGACAATCTTGACAGAACCTCCTTTGTGCACGATTGCTTCCTTCATATTCGGCATATTGAATAATGATAAAGTGGACTTGGAAGGTGGAAGCCGCGCAAAATAGAGAGCTTACAAATCCAGATCAACTGTCGTCATTGTAAAAAGATGTGGACCGGAACTCGGCTGTAAATCGGCGGTTAAAAGTTGGTGGAGAATAAATTCTGTCGAGGTCAGGTCCAATTGGTCAATCTGGGATAAACTGCTTATGGTCTCATGCAATGTGCTTATTCCCAGTCATGGTTCACTTGGTCGTTGTGGCAATACTGAACTTTCCGTGTCAACACCACACACTCTTAAGCATCTCTTGAAAGACGTCCTATCAATTTCCGATGGCCAGCACTACCTCTTGCCAGTGTTGCCACTACATAGTAAGCAATAGATAGTCCCGGAATACGCCTTATCACTTCATAGTGCAAAGTGTGGAGTTCAGTCCCTATGACAGCCAGCCAGGGATTATGACGTGTATATCTACCATTTACATTGAGCTTCCATGGCGAGCGCATAAGCAATCTGCAGAGAACATAAGCCGCATACTTATCAGGGTAAGCTTGGTTGAAGGTGTTACGGGGTTTATCTCCTTGCAGCTCCGAGTTACAGCGTTCTAGATGTGTCGGAATTCCTATCCCCTTTGGTCTGATTGATGTACTCGTAAGCTTCAATCAATCTGCTTCCTCTTCGAGTATCGACAAAGTCTCGTGCCTCCGAGACCGAGTAGTGCGACCACTCCGCATCACACTTGTCTATCAACTTGATACCACTATTGCTCCAGATCCTGAATGATTGCATTCGCTATGAGATAGATTATCATACCTGATCAACAACCTACTGTCTCGCCAAGCATATTCAACATCATCCCTCTGGCACCGTCTTTGCCTCATAATAGCAGAATATAACGGCATACCATACTCCGGGCCTCCTCTGTATTCAACAGGCATTGCCGCAAATCTGTATACTTCCAGCTCCTCCAGCACCATAATCATGGTCTTCCTCAATGCCACAATGCGCGCTGTCCTCTGGACCGGCATTCCCTTCAACGTCTCCGTTCAAGACCTCTCTGTCCCTTCAATCCAGAGCCCAACCGACGTCCTCGTCCGCATGACGGCGGCTGCTATCTGCCGCACAGACCTGCACGTCTACCACTGCGTCTACAGAAGGTCCAGGGGATCATGGGCCACGAGGGTCTAAGGGTTCATCGAAGAAGTTGGATCCGGGATTCAGTCCCTACAAGTCGGAGATCACCTCGTTATCCCCGATATGTTGGATCCAGGACCTCTCAACATGGCGCTGGTCAAGTCAGAGGCGAAGCTAGGTCTATCATTCGGGTGGGGTAAGGATTCCAGAAGGATTTACGGTACTCAGGGTAAGCTGCCCACCCACTTCTCTACTCCCTACTTACTGCCTACCTATCCATCCAGTTCAACTGGCGTATTAATAGATACCAAGCCGAATACATTGTCGTCCCCTATGCCGAAAAATCCCTCATCCCCATCCCCGCCAACACCACGGAAGAAACTGAAATCAGCTATCTCTTCCTCTCCGACATCTTCGCAACAGGCTGGACAGCGGTCATATTCTCCGGCTTCGAAGCCGGCGACACAGTCGCGATCTTCGGCGCCGGCCCTGTCCGTCTTTAATTTGCTTACTCTGCTATCCTCAGCGGTGCTTTGCGCGTGTATATGTCGTTGATAGCGTGCCCGCACGGTTAGACCGCGCGAGGTCAATCGGTGCAATTCCCATCCCGTTAAACGGGACTGGGGGACCAGCTCGGCAGATTCTCGATCTAGAACCGAATGGTGTAACTAGGTCTGTTGACTGCGTGGGATTCGAAGCTGCGAATTCTACTCTGGAGCGGCAGGAAAATACCATCGTCGTTGATATGGTCAACATCACCTCCCAGCGTGGTGGGATGGGGACGGTTGGTGTGTATGCAGCACCGGGGTATAGCGAAGGGACGCCGCTGGCGAGGAATGACGCGGGGGTTGTGGAGTTTCCAGTTGCGGACTTCTTTGGGAAGGGTTTGACGTGGAGGGTTGGGGGTGTTGATCCGAAGGTTGTGGCGCCGGAGTTGGAGGAGTTGATTACGAGTAGGGGGGGGAATTTGGATTTTATTGTTAGTAGTGTTATTGGCATTGAGGAGGCGCTGGACTTTTATGGACGGTTTGATAGTCATGAGGAGATTAGGTTATTATTCGGTTTCCTTAGGTTAGGTTAGATTAGGTTTGGTTTTATTTCTATTATCAACTTGAATGCAAGATTTGATCCTGTATAGACTGTGACTACAAAGGTGGGTATAGTGAGAAGAACCGGGCTCATAGCTGAGCGTAGAACCTTGCGAATGCATCAAATCTGTCTCACTCCATCATAAGGCCGGATATGTCAAATTCAAATTCTAGGCCGCCATTGCTTTTTATTTGCTTGTACAAGGAATTCACGCTTAGATCAGAGGTGGCGTCTCGCCAAGGTTGAGGCTGGCTGAAATGTCAATTCACACTTTCCTCGGTATCTCATGGCTATCGCCGTGAATACTCTCCTCCGCGAACTGGAACACAGGACCACCAAAGTTAGATAGATATTGGTTTCTGGTCTTCGACACTCAGTCCGTGCTGTGGCCAAATGGGAAGCCGAGAAAGTGATGTCCACTAGCTAGCAATGCAAGTAATGCCTCATCACAGTGCCTCTGCAGGTCCAGGACATGGACATAAGAGTGTCTGTACAATCCGGAGGCTGATCAGCTGTCAGAGGCGCTGTTTCTCAGCTGAGAGGATGTTGTTTGCTATACTCTATTTTGTCCAATAATCATGAGCCATGTTCTGCATGCTGAAAGGGCGAGGAGTCACATGCACTCCTGCAGCTACCAACAGAGGAAGAGGTCGTCGACTCGATCTGGCCTCTCTCGCAAATTAAATTGTCTTGTTTAAGTTTGTGATCGTGATGATCAGCCTTGTCCAGGGGGCTTTGAATTAGGGCTGGCTTGGTCGCACCGCATCTCCCTTCATCCCTTAAGGGAGCAACAGCTTTTTCTTTGTCATTTCCAATACAGTTTAGGGTTGGTTTAATGTCTTGAGCAAGTTTCTCGGCAGGAATGACCATTATTGACCACATAGCCCTCGAAAAAGTCCTACGATGCAGTCAACGCGCCAAGGCATCCAAGGCTTCCTCCCGTGCAGATTGCATACAGCACGATGGCACTATTTACCAATAGTCGAGCGAAGGAAAACCAATGTCTCACTCTCCTCCCACCTCTCAGCTGCAGAACAGTCTGGTCATTTTGTATAAATCATCCCATTGTCTCTGAGTCTCCAAGCATAAATCCTTCTACCCTACATCCACCCAATCATGCACTTTCACAAAATCTTCCTCACGCTGAGCGCACTATCCCCTGTTGCTGTTGTCGCAGTACCAAGTAACGGTGGTCTTGAGGTAATATCACACACACCCAGCCAGGCGAGAGACAGGATCCCATCAACTAACTCATCTCGCCAACAGGGTCTCTTCCCAGCCCGCTGCTTCCCCAACCCCTGCGACGGAATCACCTTCGACAACGAAACATACGTCTGCGGCGACTCGCGTCTCGGCCCAGTCCGATACCCCCTGCGATTCCCTCTCCGCAACGAACTCCGCACTTACACCCGCTTCGGCTCTCTCTGCCCGGCCGAGTTCCTCGAGAAATGGGCCACAAGCACCGAGCCCGACGGGACATACATCTACCCACCAGACAATGGGTTCGTCGTCGATGACGAAGATGTCCAAATTATCGGAAATGTCTCGCTCCCTGTTGGTCAGAAACTCGACCGGTTCGGATCCGAGTACGGCAGGTTCCTTGCCGCTTTGGGGGCGCCTTATATTGAGCGGTCATTGCCGCCGAGTAACTTGATCACGTATGACGGGAACTATCCGTTTAATTACCATGTGTATCAAGTTACCAGGGAGTTTGTTGTGGGGTTAGGACCGATTGCGCCGTGGTTTGAGCAGCCTGGGATGGGAACGCAGTTTTTGGCGCCGATGGATGTTCTTGGGTTGATTGCGGGGGGGTTCTTAAGGAGGTTGGATGAGAGTGAGTATGATGAGAGGGTGGAATATTCGAATTCGTATACTGAGGGGCCGGATGAGTAGAGGGTAATACGTGAGTCATGACTTGTGGTTGGGCTTATGGTTGGAGTAATGCAATCCAATGAATAAAATGTCAGCAAATATTAATCAGTCATTTTGTGGTCCCTTTGATGATAGAGAAGGAGTTTCTAGATGTACAGTTGCTGTAAACACATACGAGATGGATAGGGCGACCACATACTGCTAAGTGATAGATGAGCCTGAAGTTCTGTACGCGACCAAGTACGAACCAATATTCTGTTGACCTTGAATATATCGCTGACATTCGCTGTGCTTTTGCCGAATAAGTGGTACGGAAGATGATGATTGCTCCGTCAGCAAATGATATATTCAGCCGCGCAAGTCAAGGGCTAAACAAGGTAAACATAGCGCATTCCTAGGATTAGACAGATTCTCTCTGCAGTGTAGCCTCCGGAGATAGCAATCTATCACATATAGCAAGTGTCATCTTGGGGGGTTTCCTCACAGCCCGTTGAGACTCCGGGCACTTGCTCGAAGTTGCGGCAGTTACAAGACACGGCAGGATCTCGGCAATAAGTGGAGAGAGCTATGTTTTTGATATGCCCTGACTGGAGGATATTGACGATGCCAAGCTGTGAATGACTTCCCCGCGCAGTGCCAAGTTGTGGGCTGATTCATGCCAGATCGGATATTTTGCAAGTTGCCACGCATCGAGTCATACATTGACCTAAACTTCGCTCGGGCCACTTGGGATTAGACATATCATTGCAATGTGAGATACTCTGGGGTAGAGTAGTGAGTGAATCATCACGAATCTTCAACGTGCCGAAGACAACACTTTGACATGTTGTGGGAGGGGTTCTATGAGACGCGGAGATTCTCCGGGGTATGAGCTATGGGACGAGATGAAAGAAACTCTCCGCAACTCTAGACGTCTTGGCATGGGATCAGTATGCGGGGTAAGGGCTCCATTTCTCCAGATCATCTGGCCTAAATACTTATCGCCGCGGTCGTCCGGGTATAGGAGGCGAGCGTGAGGCCAGGTCTCGGGGTAAAACTCGGTTAAACCGAGCAAGATGACAAGTAAGATCAGAGGAAGAAGGCTTCTTCAATCAGGATTATATGCTTTATAAGAGCTAAAAGTAGCACTTACTTTCATACTCCCTGCCCCTTGTACTCGAGTTCCCAACCCTCATACAATGGCGGAAATACGCGAACGCGCCGCAGAAGAGAAGACTTCGGCCGAACAGCACTTAGAGTCAGTGCAGCTTGAAAAGGCAAATGACAATGGTCCTGTATTTGGCATTGATGCAGCCCATCAAAAGAGAGTAATGTGGGTTTCTTATCATCATGACCTAGCTAGTTAGACTGACAGGGCTTTCTTACTTGTAGCCGACGAATTGACCTTCGTCTGTTGCCCATTTTAGGGATAATGTATTCAATCTCCCTGATCGACCGTACCAACCTCGGACTCGCCTTTGTAGCCGGAATGGAGGAAGACCTTGGTCTTGACGTAGGCGCGAGATATACCATTGTTGTGATGGTGTTCTTTGTGGCATACATGTAAGTTTTCCGTTAAATGATGTCAACCAGAAAAGATCGATGTTCTAACTAGGAACATGACAGTGTATTCGAGATTCCAAGTGTTGGTTTGCCATTCCCCTCGCCAGAACGATGAAGCTCATCCAGCATCCCTCAGAATGTCATCCTCCCGAAAGCCGGTGCGGCAAATTGGCTCGCGTTCCTTGGAGCAAGTTTCGGGGCAATCTTGATTGGAATGGGTTTCACATCTAGTTGGGAAACAATGACAGTTTGTCGAACTCTCCTCGGTAAGCAATTGGCAGCTCTGGAGGTAGATTGAAGGCTAATGCTGTGCTCTCGTCGCTAGGAATCATGGAGGCTGGATTTCTTCCAGGTAAAGAAGCTTGAAGACTACCCATGATGCGACCGCACTAACAAAACTAGGGTGTACTTATTTGATTACCTGCTGGTACAAACGTTTCGAAGTCGGCAAGAGGCTTGCGACATTTTGGCTGATGTCGGTGGTATTGAACGCCTTTGCAGCCATCTTTGCTTATGCCTTGACTCTTTTGGATGGGACTCATGGCTTGAACGGGTGGAGATGTATGCGATACTTGTTGATGTTCGAAAGACATAGCTAACCTGGCGAGTATTTAGGGATTTTTATCGTCGAGGGCGCCATCACGGTTGGAGTATGCGTGTTTGGGTGGTTTATTATCATAGACTTCCCAACCAGAGCCAACGGCTTCCTGTCGCCTGAGGAGATGCAGTTTGTGATTGATCGAATCAATCACGACCGAGGAGATGCAGAGGAAGATGAACTAAGCATGAAGAAGATATTGCACCACCTTAAAGACTGGAAGCTGTACTTCTGGGCATTCAATCTCATGGCATCGACGCTGCCAGGATATGCGTATAGCTATTTTCAGACCATTATTCTGACGGGGATGGGATTCACTGGGACCCAGAGCCAGCTCCTCAGTGCTCCGCCATATATCCTAGCCGCTGCTGCCACCTACTTCTCAGGCTGGCTCACTGATCGATATCACATCCGGGGGCCAGTAATTGCCGTGCATCAATTGCTTACAGCGGTTGGAATGCTCGTCACCGCATATGGCAAGGCTAATGGTGCGCGATACTTTGGGGTCTTCCTGGGTAAGTTGTCCCGGTCACATTGAGGCAATCCGCTGAACGCGCATATAGGTGTGGGATTTCTGCAATTTTGCATTCCAGGTGTGCTTGCATTCCAGGCGAATAACATCAAGTCGCACTCGAAACGTGCAGTCGCATCCGCTACTTGCTTGATTGGCGGTGGACTTGGTGGGATCATCGCGAGTGTTTCTTTCAAATCAAGTGAGAGTCCTGACTATCCGACAGGCATCTGGGTCACGTTTGGGATTTCGATAGCCAGCATCGTCCTAACCATGATTATGGACATCTATTTCTGGAGAGTGAACAAAAAGGCCAAGGAGACCGGAGGTTGTATCGAGGGGATGGAGAACTGGTACTATACCCTGTAATTGCTGTAATTACCTTGCCCATGCAAGTTCAAGTTGTTCAAACTTCAAAGAGAGCTTTGCTTATATCGGAACAAAGACGTACCGTGGTCCGCTGGCTGATTAGCCATTTTAGGAAATTGCGTCATAACACCATAACAACTCCTGGTAGGGTTGGGTCTGGCGCCTAAAAGTTAGAATGATTTAGACTGAGAGTATCTACCTGAGCGGTTGATAAATAGCTCATGGCATGGCTGGCAGACTACAAGGTAAGCGCCGGAGAGTCGGAGACTCTAATACCGTGGAGGCGTGGACTAATAATAATTCAGCCTCCTGAAGCACCAACATCAGAGACCAGACCACCTCCTTATTGGTGGCCTGCGACCAGCAAGGGGCTCCTGACTGCTCAGCCCCCCGCTTCTGCCTAGACTCCTGAGACTCTTGAGACTCTGCCAGGTTTAAGAACAACGCTTATCCCTCCTTTTGCTTTCTCTTTCTTCATCCAACTCCAGTCCCTCCCTTGATCTTTTTATCCATTTTAATCCTCTTCTTATCCCCATCTGACTCTCATCCTCTCAACCTCGCCATGACGGTCTCCCATCTCGTCCGCCGCGGCGTTGAGGCCATCTCCACCATGAACGAAGGTGATATACCCGAGTTCAAGATCGAAGTCGGGTCACCTTGGCTAGCTGGCCTGCTTCTTGCTACCGTTATCGCGTTTGGATATGCTATTTTCTCAGTGAGTTCTGTGCCGAGGTATCTCTTGAATTGATTTGCTGACTGGTTCTGCTATAGATCGAGTACACCTATGGATTGCTGGTCCCAACCCTCGCTGCGGTGGAAGACTCCAACCCAGAATTCTATGTCCGCGTTGACAGCGATCCCATCAACAAGAAGTCCGTGGACTCGACCGAGCTCGAGATCGAGGTTGAAACCGCCCCTCCCAGGCCTATCACTAGCAAGCTACGCACTACTATCCGCCACCTCCGCGCTCGCGCTGGCCGCTGGTCGCGTTTCCGCGGCTTCAGCATGTTCCTCACCATCTTAATCGGCCGCAGCCTCCTCGCTTCTTTAATTCCCATGTCTCCCAGCTCACTCTTTGGTCAATTTTTTATCGGCATGGCCAGCGACATTCTGCTTGCCAATCTCCATGTTGCGTGGGTGCACATCGCCATCTCCGAGCCCTCCCCCAAGCGATTCTACAAGCGTATCCCGGCTTTCGGTTCATTGGCCAAGATTGTTCCTGCGGCTGCTTTTGAGAATCTCCTCTCCAACGGCGCGTTCTATGTCAGCATGTTGGTTATCAAGCAGGCCCACGGGTTGGGTGAGCTTGACTCGCTCCGCTCTGGTGACAATGTTTCCCCTCAAGTCTTCCGAAATGCCTGCAATATGGTATCCATCTCTGCCTTCATCGGCTGGCTTGCATCCATCCCCGCAAGGGTCATCTTCGTCCGTGTGGCTGCTTCTATGCTGCCTGATGAGGATGAGGCTATTATTCCTTTCGACCGCAGCTACGGTGGAAAGGTCGTCCCCGGCATTGTTGGCGGTGGTGTCTTGAGCATCTCGGATGCATGGAAAACATTTGACCGCGCGGGATGGAAGCGTTATATCAAGACTATTGTGAAGGCTATTGGTCTTCAGTTCGCCGTCACAACCTTCTTCTCTCTGGTGCTCTTTGCTGAGATTCTCGGCGGTGCCCTCGTTTACAAGACCGGAGACAAGAACTAAGGTTTTTTTAGAATCCGACTACAACGTACCTCTCTTGGACTAACCCTTTGGCCACCGGTTTTGGATTTTAGCCAGTGCACTTTTCACATGTCCATACTATCGTGATAGTATAATTGAATATATTACCTCTCCTGCGTCATTAACGATAAGCTTTCCGGGAGTGCCAAACTTATGTGGCAACAACCGAATTACTTCTAAGAAAATGAACCAATATTTCTTCCAGCCATGTTGTGTATTTATCCTGTACTATGTAGCTCAGGGTTCAATATCACTGGGGACCGCATGAGGGGGGTATGAGCAACCCCCGCCTCCGATCGACCAACCAAATCTCCTGCTGTACCACACCGCCTAGCTCTGTGATGGTATTTCATCAACTGACAGTCTCTTCGTGACCATCCTTCGATGTACCGGACGCAATCCTGGCTTGATTTACTCTTCCTCGCACCTTCTGCCTTCTTAACTGCCCTGCGCTCCGTGTTTCCCAGTAAAGGCCGTCCACCGCGCCCTCTTCTCCAATTTTTTCCTTCCCCTTCGCATTCCCTACACCCCGCCCCCGCTTATCGCCATGGCCACAACAGCGGCAGGCCGCATGCTGGGTCGCCAGCTTCAGCAAATGCAATCAGACAAAGATATTCCTGGGATTAGCTGTGGCCTAGTTGATAGCAATGTCTTTGAGTGGGAGGTCATGCTCATGATCTCTGACGATGTCAAGCTATATGGCGGTAAGTTACCCCTCCTCCAACAACCATGAGGACAAGTTGTTGGATATCGTGTAAAGATAGCAATAACACCCTTACTGACTGTGTTCTGGCGTACTAGGTGGCTTTTTCCGAGCACGACTCTCCTTTCCTTCCGAGTATCCTCATATGCCACCGAAGATGAAGTTCGAGTCACCTCTATTCCACCCCAACAGTGTGTTCTCCCCGCTCTAGGAACAGGTTCCGAGGTATCTTCGAACTTAAATACAAGTTACTCACCTTTTCTTAGTTTATCCAAACGGCGACGTTTGCATTTCGATTCTCCACCCTCCTGAGGAAGATAAATACGGTTACGAATCTGCCGCAGAGCGCTGGTCCCCCGTCCAGACCCCCGAGACAATTCTCCTTTCCGTCATTTCTATGCTCTCTAGTCCGAATGACGAGAGTCCAGCAAACGTTGAAGCCGCCCGGCTGTGGAGGGAAGACCCCAAGGAATTCAAGAAGCGTGTACGCAAATGCGTCCGAGACAGCCTTGGGGAGGAGTAAGCTCTCTGGATTTTGCCAAATACCTCTTCCTTCCACATCGTTACTTTTGGTCATACGTACTCCTGGTGTTAGGTGTTGCCATCTTGGATTTGTCCTTTGCTTAACCGTACCTTGTTTCCATTTTCTATTGTCCACAATAGACGACCCAACTCTGCTGGCAGCCAAATGGCCTGGCTGCCATTTCTATGGTTTACCATTTGCCCTTTTCTGGAGTTATAATTCCTGGGGTTTTGGATCTAGTTGGGGGAACGTTTTTTCTTGATCTATCTGCAGTCTTGCATTTTCCTCATCATAGCACAGCTTATACATATCTGTATCGTCTGAGGTTCGCAAATATTCTCAATATAATTAAGTGCCTCCCAAATACGCATCGGCGGGATATTAACTAGCTACTACAACTATCGGGTGTCTATCTCGTATAGGATCCGTGTGGGACATCTTCTAAACCGTTCAACCACCTAAACTAGAGGCTTTCTCTTTTATAAGTGTTTGGTTCAAATCGATCCCGATATGGGTTTAAGGAATATTTATTAAGGAAAAAAGTTGTATAGGACGAATCTTCCGTAAATGAGGTGGTAAAATACAAAATATATACATATATATGGGTATATGGGTATATTTTGGTGATCAAGGCTGACTCTTCACTCCTTTTCGCAACGAGGGGAGGAAAAAGCTTGGATGGAAGGCAGTGAGAGCCAGGACGCCGAGTGCTATCATCCTGCGTTGTCCAGTCAGTGTCTGTTTTAGTGAACTTCATAAACTTTGAGACACTTACATTCCATCAAGCACCAGGAACTCATTCTCTTTTTGCATGAGTGGATTACCCCAGCCGCCAGCCATTTCGGGGATACTGTACATTCCACAATTAGTATGCTGATCTCTGATCACAGAAGGAGGTTTGAGAGTAGGGCTTACCGATAGATACACCGAATCAAGACGGTAAAGTAGGCGAAGATCTCCCCAAAGAGAATAAGGTATATACTTCTCGGGCCGATAGACTTCTCGCTGAACGAACCCGGTCCGCTCTTCTTAACCCGCAAGAAGAATTCCAGCGCCAAAACTCCACAAACAGACATAGTAGCCACCTGGAACGCGATACCAGCGATGATAATATCATCGCCGACCTTGAGGAGTTCATAGTCGCTTTCTGCAGCGGCAGCAACACCCCCTCCCGCCGCCTGGAGGACAAGAGAACCCACGTCGCAACTGATAAAGATCCACGTGAAGAGTCTCGGTTTCAAGCGCGAGTGTTCGGGGCCTAGGGCGAGGATGATGTGTTTTAAGGTAAGGTAGATGCCGGCAGCGATGAATGTGGGTGCGAGCACGAGGCAGACAATCTGCAGCTTAAATGCGTCTCCGTTCCATGGGTTTTCGTTCATTAAGATCCTCCCTATATACCCTGCTAATTCCATGGCCGCGCCGGACCCCAGCGCGAGCATTATCGTCCATGACCGGTAGTAGATGCCGACTCCGACTTGGGTGATGGCGAGGACGCCGAAGAAAGCGGCGAAGAAGATGTTCCCGCCTAGGTTGGGGTAGTACCCGTATGTTGTGGCCTCGACTGGGCACCACGGGGTGACTTTGTCGCAAGTGTCGTAACTGGCCATCTAGAGTTCGGAGATAGGGACAGGATGGCGTGAAATAAGTGCAAATCGACGGTTGATGGGATAAAAGAACTGGAAGAAAAAGAGGACAGGAGAGATTAAGCTGACGGCAGGATTAAAATGTTGAGATAATAGTATGCCCAGAGCATTTCCCCGACTTAGTAATAATGCCATCGAAGCGTATTATCATACCCCTGCAAGATTGCAACGGGGTTCTCCCCTGGTCGTAGCGATGAGGCGCTGTCATCTCTTGGTGGATCTGGGTGAGTATAAGAATCCTCCGAACAGACTTAGTCATTGGCTGGGATTCCTCGCTTCCATCGTTTTTCCTGTCGTTTTCGTGTTCGCACTCGCTATTGCCCCACTAGTGACCCAGTATCAGATTCTTAGCCCCCAGTCCATAAATCTCCACCTAGCCTCGCTTAGAGATTTCGAGTCCTAGGCCTGCTTGTCTCATTAATATTATTGCCCAGTTCGATATCATTGATTTGAATCAGGTTCACGGTTTCTCCGATCCCTTCGGTTGATTCGGTTATCCTTAGGAGATATCTGGCGGCTTTATCGGGCATTTAAGGTTGTTTATTTGACGTGATACAGTTGACTATGTTAAGGTCGAGGTCCAAGTTTGAAGGAATTAGTATTTTCCGCAACTCATTGGATTCACTCAGTAGTTTCACACAAGGCTATAACATTGTAAACATTGAACTCCTAATACTCTCCAGGCTTTCCACCCATCAAACTTCGCTGAAGCTCGCTCCAACCATGGGTCACACTATCTACGACGGAACCATCGTGGTGGTCCGAGGTATCCTCAACACCCTGTCTCACATCCTCCACCTAGCCGAGCAACGTCCCGATGCTAGCTCTCTGCTCGAGGCCCGTTTACACGAGGACATGTATCCATTGCCCGATCAAATCCGCCTAGCGACCCAATTCTCAGAGAATGTAGTCGCAAGACTTACCGGCCGTGAGCCGGTGACTTTCGAAGGCAAACCCACGACATTTGCCGAATTCTACGAGCGTATTGACACGGTGCTGAAAACGCTCAACGAAACCGACAAGAACGTCGTCAACGAACACGGCGACATCGTTGAGGCCACTCCCATAGGCCAAGGGCAGACGGCGGATATGACTGGCGCTACATATGCGCATACCATTGCTATCCCGAACATCTACTTCCATCTTTCTACCGCGTATGGGATTCTGCGAAAGGAGGGGGTGCCGCTGGGTAAGCTGGACTATTATGCCGGATTCATTCCTGAATTCGCTGGGAAACAGTAGATAGAGGAAGGACCTTTGATCTGTGGATACGGTACCTTGATATAGAAAACACCAATTGCCACCTATACTAAGCTTCAAAAAGCACTGCATCATAATTCAAGGAGCTTGGATGGATAGTAGTCACGTGTTGATAAGGACCACATGGATCCACGTGGATAGGGTCAATAATCCCCAACTATTCGTCTACTCCCCAACCCATCAATTACATCCAGCCGGGGCCAAGAGCGCGCTTCCTGGCCGCAATTTGTCGGACTTCTACCAGAATGTATCTCACACGGTAAGTATATCGCCAAATATGCCACCGCGGAGGTCACATACAAAGTCTCGAAATGGCTGCGACCAGTGCAAGAAGAGACGCGTCAAGGTAAGCTCCCACGGCCTTGTTCCTCAAACCGCTTCTAACAATCCTAGTGCGACGAGCAAGGCCCGCCATGCTCGAATTGCACATCCCGTGAGATAGAATGCTTTTACTCCAAGGCCCTGATCGCTCGTAGCCTGTCCAACGTGTCACCAAGCCCCGCGCCTGGGCCAAGTTTTAATACCACTCTATTCCTCCCCCAACCGTACCGACAAGCTCCCGACACTCTGCTCGGTGGTGCGTCAAGGGCTGCAGAAATGCGAAAACTAGAGTTGATACATAAGTACTCCACCGAGACGTATCAAAGCCTCTGCAACTCTTCAGCCGACTTCTACATTTGGCAAATTGTTGTTCCACGGAAAGCACTCAGTCATGATTTTCTCATGAACGGCATTCTAGCGATTGCCTCATTACACACGGCGTCTTCGATGGACCCATCAGGAGCACTTACTTACATCAATACAGCTCTCGAATACCATAACCAGACCTTGACGCCTTTCCGACACGCTATAGACGACATAAATTCTGAGAATTGCGATGCAGTCTTTGCTCACTCGGTGGTAACCACCATCATTAGCATAGCTCTTCCGCACCTGACTACGGAGAAAGATGAGCGTGTCGGTATGACCGAGAAGATAATACTTGCGACTGAACTTCTTCAGGGCGTAAGCAAGATTCTCAGCATCTGTCGTCCATGGCTGAAGTTGAAACTTTTTACTTCGGAAAGTGATTTTTGGGAGCGGTCCAATATAGGCCTAGACAGCGAAACACAATCAGCATTGAACAATCTCTCTGCACTCACGGACGAGGTAGCTAATCCAGAGCAACAATCCGTACTCAAAGAGGCTCTCAAAACCCTCCAGCACTGCTTTAATAGATACGCCAACTCGAGAGATATTGCTCCTATTCTTGCCTGGCTTGCAACGGCCGAAAAGGAATTCGTCTACGCCTTGAAGTGTCGTCAGCCGCTCGCTTTACTCATCCTCATGTATTGGGGAGCCCTTCTTCATGAGCTTCACGGCAGGGTTTGGTGGGCTAAGGGCTCAGGGTCGGCACTTGTATTAGAACTGCTGGCTGAACTTCGATCTTATCCCTTCCGCTGGGATGGCATCTTATTGTGGCCGAAGCAGAAAATTGGTCTTCAAGGGCACTCAGTCCATGCCAGTAATGCTGAGAACGGAGTAGCGCATTGAGCGGATTGGATACTAGTTTACTTAACCATCGGAAGCTTCAGATACTCTTTGTCGATTGTGCTTGATTCAATCTGCTCATTACACAGGTAAGCGAACCCCTATCCTTCTTTGCTTCAAACATACAGTTCGATCCCATTCATAGATCGATTAATAATTCAATAGCTATACGAATCTAGATACACCAAAGCGTGATTGCAAGCCCACGATAGATGAAACATATATACTCAGATATTGGCGATTGCTAAAGCTTTGCCATCTTCCTCAGGTTTTTATTGTATATATCTTTGATCCGCGCCGTATTAAACCTGTCAACATCACCATCACACGCCGCTAAACTCAGCGGGCCGCCCATTTGCTTCAGCCAGTACGATCTGCCACAATCAAACATCCAGTTTCGGCTTGCCACCTTGACTAGCTCTGCTAGCAACGATTGCGGGATATTTCTGTCTTGCACAAAGGTGATGATGGGCAGTTGCTCTCGAATTTCTGCTGGAACATGCGATCGTACCAGATTCAAAAAGTCGTCGAATGTCCGCTGCACGTATAACTCAGATCCAATCTGAACAATTCCCCGCGTCCTTGCAGCGGCGTGCAACAGACAAGCATTGGCAACGAAGTCAACTGGAATCTCGTCCAGAATGTTTGTACCACTTTCGTATCCCTCGGCGGCATACCATATTTGCTTTCCTCCGCGGTCTGAAATAAGTAGGTCGGCAAACCTGTTCAGCGGGAGCGAGGCGTCCGGCCCGTACAATGGATATGGGTGTCGAAATGCAGGCCCGAAGATCGTCGGGCGCACAAACAGGATAGGGAGAGTTGGATAACGTTTCAGCATCAAACGCTCCATGAGGTGCTTTGAATGGGTATACGATGCTGAGAACTGTTGTGTGTGAGGAGAGCCTCCTGATAGCTGTATGGATGCAAGTTCATCCTCGCAGTCCACCTCCGAGAAACTGTGTACACGTTCTCCAACATACCCATCCGGGAGGAAGCTATTGGCATACGCGGTGGATAGCTGGATCAAGAGTTTGAGCCTCCTAAATGACGAAGCTATCTGTGCCAGCTCCAAAGACGGGATACAGTTGTTTTCGACAGCATCGACGATATTAGCGTCGAGTGAGATTGTGGCCGCCGTGTGGATAACGAGGGTCACCTCCTCGCGCAACCGCTTCAGGCTCGGAGCATCGATTCCCAAGTCCGTTTTCTTTATGTCACCAATGACAAAGTTGATCTTTCCGGAAGCAAGCATCACCTGTGTCTGGCCGGACATGGTCTTTTTCCACTTCTTCACCGCCAGCTCTGATGATCCGCGCACCAGAACAAAGATCTTCCGCGTCGGGAGCTGCAACGCTAGCTTGTACAGCAGGCATCCGCCAAGGGACCCTGTGCTGCCAGTAAGGAGTACAGTGTGAGATTCAAATGCACATGTATAGCCCTTCCTCTTGACTTCATCCTCATGCGAAGAAACCGGCTGGAGGGCCATCTAGGTGTCGATGCAAAGCTCGTTATACACAACAGCAATATGGAGAAGATGTGTCGATTCAAAGGTATCAAAGCATCTGACAACGTTACAACGATAGATATATGACAACCGCCTGGTGTATATACAGAGTCCTACCACCATACGCAACCATGTGCCACCGAGGTTTAGCTCCTTTGTACCACCTCAGTTCAACTTCCTCATGAAGATGATCTCATTCCCTGTTCATATCTAGTCGGGATATGTTGGCACTCGTCTTCGGACATTTCATTGCCTTCCTCAACCCGTAAGGTTATAGCTGTATACCGGCCATGGCCGCCTCTCCGTTCTGACATATCTCTCTTAGTTCACCATCTCCGATTGGACTTGATCCTGAATCATGGAATGGAATGAAACGAGACAAAGCCCCGACTCGACTCATCCAGCCAACTTGGTCAGCGGAGCCTACGGCTTGATCTTTTGAAGTATGCCTTCCACCAGATACTATCTTCTGAAGCGGTAGAATAAAACGGAGGATTTCTATCAATTCCTTCAAGAGAATTGTCTCTATCGGTGTGCGTAGTACTCTTTTGCTTTTAAATTATCCGAGCAAATCTCCCCGTACTTCTGTAAGTTTTTTTTTTTTTTTTTTACAAATATGAACTGGTGACACATATATATATGGTAGTACGGAGCAGAGCGGAACTATATCTGGTAGTACAACGAGTTAAGTTCTTTCATGTGATGTACCAAGCAAGGCCCAACCTACATTTTCTACCGTTGTACTCTTATTAACGGCATAACAAACAGCAAAAGAGCATCATCTATTATGAAGTACCTACAGTAGCCGAATATATAAACATCCACTATATAACACAACCGACAATTGCAAGAATAGTATGTACCTAATATATGGGTATGGTTTAGCGAAACCAAGAAGGAAAACGCAGGACCGAAAGAAATCTACTACTACAAGGACTAGGTACAGAAAATCAAGAAATTTTGTTCCCGCCGGCTGTACACCAACAGCGGTCCTCACCTTCTCGTTCAACCTGCACGAGGATATCCATCCCCTTGTCTCGGAGGAAATCGACGGTTCGTTGTCGGACGTCTTCTAGGTCGGCGGCTCGGGAGGCAATGACGTGGATTACGCCTAGGACGGATGGGTTGTGTTTCACGTGGGTGTGATCATGATGGTCATGGTTGTGATCGTGGGAATGAGCATGAGTATGGTTGGGGGTGTGAGCGTGGTTGTTGTTGTGGTCGTGGTTGTGGTTGTGGTCGTGATCATGGTCATAGTCATGGTCATGGTCGTGAGTAGGACTATGACTGTGACTGTGAGGATAGCTATGACCATGGCCATGACTGTGATCGTGATCATGATCATGATCATGTCCCGGGGTTTTCGAGTCCGTATCATCCAACCAGAATTTGGGAACCGTGTATCCCACAACACCCCGTAGAGTGCTGACGCCAGCCAGTGTTTCACGTACGTTGTATTCCACATCAGCCGGCAAAGCGAGCAACAATGTCTTGGCTGTGCTACTAACAAGAGGCACGGCCGAGGCAAAAATCAGAATCGCAATCATGCAAGATGCGATAGGGTCGTACCCTGACCAGCCCGAGTAATGGACGAGGATGGTCGAGATCACAACAGCAACAGAACCGAGAGTATCCGCGAGGATGTGGAGAAAGATGCCGTGCATATTCTCGTTGCCGTGTGAGTGCGAGTGCCCGCCGTGGTCGTGTCCATGATGTGCATGCCCGTGATCAAATGCCATAATCCCAACCAGATTAACCATGAGACCAGCTACACTAACCGCCAGGAGCTCTCCTAGACGGTGCATCTGGCTTCCGGACGAAAGTCTTTCTACTGCCTCGTATATGATCTCGACGCTGATTATCCTATAAGGAGTTAGATATTGGCTTGAAAGCATGGTGTTGACACTCTTACATGAGGAAAATCCCATTCGCGAACCCGGAAAGCGTATCTACCTTACCGTAGCCGTAAGGAAACCTTGTGCTTGGAGGCCATTTGCTCATGACAGCGGCACACAGTCCAACCACAAGTGCTAGACAGTCGAAGAACATGTGAATACTGTCGCTCAGTAGCCCAAGAGAGCCAGTTGCAAAGCCGTAGGATAGCTGAACTAGCATGAAGACGAAGTTGAGACTGAAAATGGTCAGTTCCACGAAAGCCACAGGAAAGGATCAAAATACATCATGAAATAGAATATGCGACGCGAGTCTCGTTCCTTTAGTATGCTGTACAGTAACGGATACGGCTCACTGTACCGAAGAATGAGCTTCGTAACTCGAGATGAATCCGGTGTTGAATGGTGGTGGTGATGATGGTGGTTAGCATGGTCTCCAAGACTAGACTGTTTGCCGTCAAACTTAGCGGCGAAGAATGACACCGTTGCCAGCAGAATTCTCATAACATAGACAACATAGATATCGACACGGACAGGTGGGGAGCAAAAAATGGCGGCACTCCCTGTGGCAACTGCAACACCGATTTTGCGAGGATAGTAAATATCAGAGGGTTCTAGATATGTTAGGCATGCAGCGAAGGACCCCGCAACTGCCAGTAGATATACAATATCGGAAACACCCAAAGCAAAGTTTCGGGTAAAGAGAAATGTGAATAATCCCAAGACAAGACCCGAAAGAGCTGCAACCATCGGGTCTCGGGGGGAGTTGTCTGAGCCTGGAAGCGATGACCCATTGGGGCGATCGGGAATGGAGACCCCAAGCCCATCGCTCGATTCAAAGCCTGAATGCGAGCCTGTTGAGAAAGGAGGGCGAATGAGAAAGACCGAAGCAAGTAAAGCTATGTACCCAAAAAGCGGCTCGTTGTCCCATGATGCGTTCAGCCCGAAGAAGCTCAGTACTACAACCGCAAGTAGAAGAATGAGAGTCAACTTCTTAGAACTTAGCCTTACTTTTGCTTTGTTGCTAGCGCTGCCGCCGCCAATAAGTGTCGGTAGTCCAGAGCCTATAGCAAGGGATAAGGCAAAAGCGGCGAGAAAGCCACCCACTTTAATAGCCGCATATATCGGTAAGGCAATTGAGCATATCTGGTTGAGCGCGATGCTCCCTGTTCTGAAATCTAGGCCAGGTAGGCTCGTGAGACAATCGCTCCCCCCTCGTTGGTTTCGGCGTGCTATAGCGCCACAGCTATATAAAACCAGAGTTGCAGCAGTCACGCCCATTGTCCGTGGAATAATCCGATCTAAGTTCCCAGCGGACCAGGTTGAGCTGGGTTCGCTAGGCGTCCATTGCGCATAGTGTTCGTAGTACCAGGACAAAGCAACCCAGGGCAGAGCGATCATGAGTCCCCCAACTACCTCATCACTAGAGAAAGTTAGGAGGGCCATCCCAGCGATTGGCGCAACACTTACTAATACTTCGGTGAAGTTTCCGCTTGTATCCCGAGACTCTTCTGCGCGTGGTTGTGGGCGATGGAGGGCAGCTCGGAGTGCTCATGATGGATGGAGGCATGGGAATGCTCATGGTGGTGTCCACCAAGTTCCGAGCTCTCAGCATGACCATTGAGATCATTTGAATCTGCCGCCGACTGCTGTTGGGCAGGTGTAAAGGCATAGGACGAAATTGGCTGGGAGATCGGCGTGGAGCGGCGGGAGTGGCCACGCCCTCTAGAGTGGCCAAGACCATGTCCATGTGAAAGGGAAGGAATTGCTTCCGCCGAGGACATGGGGTTCCCCGCCAGCATCGTATATGATCTTGCGCAATGTGCGACAGTGCTGTCGCAGAGAATTGGACCACCGGGCGGGGAGATAGGAGGTGGAGGTAAGGAGGACAGGTAGTTGTGCGATGGGCGGAGCGGCCAAGAACGGGGGCGACGAAGCTTTAAGAGGGTCACGAAGGATGACTAGCCAGGGGATTGGGAACGAGAGGGCCGCATAGCGCCAAAGGTCTGACTAACAAGATCCAGGTCGTCAGCGAGCTACCGAGCTGGACATGAATTGAACCCGTGAAGAAGATAGAGAAATGCTCCTCTCTCTCGTCGAAGCTGGCGATAACGAGCATGGCCACGTGATCGGATGCTTTATCGCAACCACAGCCTGGAAATTCAGGTATCCGTTGACTCTATCCACGTTTTCTCCACAGCTCCAGACTTGCTCAGTTCAGAATTCTCGTGAGCTGTTTGGGGTGAACAATATACTCGGATCGAGCCAATCATTGATCTCTGGCGGCATCACGGATTACAATGTTAGAAACCCGCCTGGCCTTTCCCCGTTGATCCTTTACAGTCGTCCCTCGCAATGATTGAATTCGTCATTGAGATCGCCTTCTACATCTCCACGGCGGTCACCTTGTTCATATTTATGCTCCCTTCGCAATATCTACCTAAGCACCGTCAGAGTCATGGGTCTTCCGAAGAACCAAAGACCACCGCTCAGGTCCTTGTCCTAGGGGATATCGGTCGCAGTCCTCGCATGCAATATCACGCTCTAAGCATTGCCTGCGGCGGTGGGCAGGTGGAAATCATTGGATACCATGGTGAGCAAAGAAATTCAATTCTCGTCTTTACGATCCATTCTAACGTTGTGTCATAGAGTCGGAGGTCCATCCTGATATTTCTTCCCATCCTAGGATCTCAATCGCTGCGATCCCTCCTCACCCCTCCTGTTTACAAACGAGCAACAAGCTTCTTTTCCTGCTTTTCGGACCGTTGAAGGTGCTGTTTCAGATCGTTTCTCTGTTGCGGATCCTCGCATATCGTACACGTCCTGCCGAATGGCTTCTTGTCCAGGTTGGTCATTCCCGGGCTATGCGGTAGGGCCATCTAACAGAACACCCTCCAGAACCCGCCTTCTATCCCAACCTTAGCAATCGCATCGCTCGTCTGTTTCTTCCGGCAGACGAAACTGATCATTGATTGGCATAATTTCGGTTATACTATATTGGCTTTAAAGCTTGGAGACACCCATCCCTTGGTCAAAATCTCGAGATGGTACGAGAAAGCATTCTGTAGATCTGCTATCGCCCACTTTTGCGTAACCAAAGCCATGGCGTCAGTCTTGAAGAAGGAATTCGACCTCAAAACGCCCATTCTACCGTTGCATGATCGGCCAGCGCGTCAATTTCGGCCGATCCCTGACCACCAAGAACGTGAAGAATTTCTTTTATCCCTGCCCGAAGCAGCACCCGTGCGCAGTCAGATCAAAGAAGGAACCGTCAAGGTTATCGTCAGCTCCACATCCTGGACTCCTGATGAAGACTTTTCTCTCCTTATCGATGCTCTATGTCGTTACTCTGAAGTAGCAAGCACGTCTAGCCCACATTTGCCCCAGATCTTTGCTGTAATTACCGGAAAGGGACCACAGCGTGAAATGTATGTTGAACGGATATCTAGTCTGCAAAGAGAGGGAAAACTCCGCGGAGTCACCATATGCACCGCGTGGTTAAGTACAGGCGATTACGCACGACTTCTGGCGTCCGCATCGCTAGGCGTCAGCCTGCACACCAGTAGCAGTGGCGTGGATCTGCCAATGAAGGTGGTCGACATGTTCGGGTCTGGGTTACCAGTGGTTGGCTGGAGCAGGTTTGAGGCGTGGCCTGAACTGGTCACAGAAGGTGTCAATGGAAGAGGCTTTGGGAGCTCTGATGAACTGGTAGAACAGCTTGTTGACCTCCTCGGTAACCCAGACAAATTAGAGAAGCTCTGTGTGGGTGCGAGAGACGCAGGTTCCTACCGCTGGGATGACGAGTGGGCTCCAGTAGCTGGAAAGCTCTTGGGGATTGTCTAATCCCGCCAGGGTATAGTTACAGGATAAACTGGAGGCTAAAGCAGTCCAGTGTGAGCGCCCATGACACGAAAAGCTAAAAGCTAGGGGCGAAATCTTCCGTTGCAGTAGATGCATGTGTCGAAGACGTCTGACAAACTCTTGCAAGCCTGTTGGGTATCATTTGCTGGTGAGAGGGTGATCAGGTCCTCGTCAATATATTCCCTGTCACACTTGGAGCAAAATTTTGATATTCCGGGCTCTTGGATTACTAGGCCTGTCAGACTGCATCGGACTGTTCAATTCGTTAGCGGATACATGTATCTTCCAACGCCATGAAAACGACATACCGAAGACATGACCAGTTGCACACTGCGCTTCCTGGGCTGAGTACCAAGCAATACCAGTGTCGCAGACTTCGCATTTCTCGAATATGTCTGCGGATGGAGCATTCAGTTCGTCTGCGGACTTTGCATCAATGGTACTCCCAGGCGCATAACATTTCGCAACTTCGTCTGTTACATCTACCCCACTTGTGGCAGCTAGTCTTTCGAGAAACCCCCGGGCATTAGAGAGTAGTTCGGCATTTTGCGACTGCACGATAGCACAGCAGGCTGCTGCATAGAGGACCTTCGAAGATAGCGTCCGCTTAGCGCCATTGTCGTTCGCGGTTCCAAGTATGTACTGCAAAACGACGTCACGACGCTCTCTTATGAATTCGATTGAATTAGTTGGGTTCCCGCGGAGGAAAGGCACAGATTCAGGATGCACTGGCTGGCCGCTCGCCGTCGAGAATACAATTGTCACTCGGTCCTCTGCGTTAGTGCGATACTCAACCATATCCCCCGGATGCAGTGTTACAGCCGCTGCCATAAGTCCATGGGTTGATGATAGGCCCCAAATTCTCGAAACTGCCAGGCCTCCAAGGTCACGGTCAATATCAAAGCGCTCTCGAACCTCTTCTACTTGATAATTCCAGGGGGCTTGAGTGGGCGCATCGATTTCTGTGCCGTTCGCTAACGGCTTTATTGCTGCATAACCCCCAACCGTACCGAAATGTAAAATTTGTGCTTCAGTGTCAGGGTCGGCCGCGACCGTCATTCCTTCCAATTGTGAGAATGACTGTAGATATATCCCTGAATGAGAACGTACCGCTTATTCTCCCGTAGTGTCCCTGCCCGGTTCGCTCTATACCATACATTGAATTTTCAACCATCGGGTAGTAGTGCGAGTCAGTATCGCCATCTTCGACATTCTGCCCGCTGTATATATGCGCCGGCAGGTTTATCAACGCCAGGCCAGCCACGCCACCGACAGCGATAGACATCCTATCAGACCCGATCTAAGAAGTGCGTTAGGCGATGTTGAGATTCCCGTGGGTACCCGGGGAAGACTTTATTGACCTACCTTATGCGCCCAGTGAATTGGACCAGTAAGATGGAAGTCTCCTATGTCCTGAATAGGAAATGCGGTATTCTCTACTGCATTGAACAATAAGTTATAGCTTGGCTCGTTTCCGGAAACGTCCATCAGCGGTTCCAGTTCAAAGTTCAATTTCACGACCCGGAGCTTCGTTTCCTGTATGCCGGCCACATTTAAAGTTGCCGACAAGGGGCCGTCATCGTTTACCTCGCTCTGCTGAGAGTGGTATAGCCATGGCCCACTAGCTAAAGACAGAGTTCTGACCCCAGATTGGAGTGCGGAAGCGAAAACTGATCCAGGTTGAACAATATGGTCATATTTTACTGGTAAAGACACCGAATACACCGCCTCCACGCGTAATGTATCTAGAGAAGCATCCTGAACGGCGGGTGGCTGAACTTTCAAAAAGACCATATCATTGTCATCGTTCGTAACAGCGAGCAGCGCAATACCCCATCGGCTCTCGGGGCCGGAAAGCAACAGATTTTCAGTAGGAATCTTGAGCGGTGGTGTCCAAGTAAAAGATCGTACGTTAGACTTCGGTGATCTCGGTGTGTCATTGCCAACATCTTCCCGAAAATGGCTTTCGAGAGCCTTGTTAACAATCGCTATCCGCGTCCATTTCCCTTGAGTTCCAATAAGTGCATAAATCGATAGCACCATATTAGACGTAAGAACAGCCAGTACGCTGCGTCTGTATCTGGCAAGCCCTGGAGACGACCAAGCCACGCCTACAACGGTACTCATCGACTGCTCCGCTCCGACTGAGAACCGGTCTCGCGGCTGGGGGAACATGATCGGCCACTCACTGACGGTGAAGACATTGGCCCGAAACCGCGTCGTGTGCCAATCGGTACTCGAAAAGTGGGAAGCGTTGCCATTTGCTTCCCGCTTCGATGGAGGTGTAGGTGTCTGCTCAAGTTAGCTGCTATGTTTGTCTCATTCTGCTATTCAGACAGAGCACTTACTAAGACTTGCACATATTCACCTGTCGCCACTGCGATTTCTCCATCTTCTGACCAGGAGATGCAGTTGTAGCAGGATGGAAATACTTGTAGTTCGAGGGGATCAAGCATGTCTTATTGTACGGGATAATTGTAGTCTTATCTCATTGTTTTGACGGAAACAGCGTGATTACCCGGTAGATCACCTCCTTTTCCTACAAGGTAGCTGGTAAGTAGAAAATCTTTGTGAAAGTTGGGAGAGTTCATCATATTGTTGGACCTGCTTTGGGTTAGTGCGATAGCATATCACGTGCACTGCATACTTTCAAGGATAGTTTCCCCATCGCGCAAATTGATCCGAGAGTCCTCGAGCCATTTCGATATCGGCCCAAAGAGCGGTCCCCGCTAATGTTATCATATGAATCCTCGTGCTCTTCTCTTCTAGTCTACCCTTCTCTTAATCTCTCAGTCCCACATTGACATTGATCGGACCGCGTAGAAACTGTCGGGTTACAAGCTTGACCACTCTTGCTGTGTCCAGCACAATTGCCCGCATTCTTTGATACCTCTCTAACAACCCGCCACTATGTCGACATCTGCCCGCCGTCGTCTTATGCGTGACTTCAAGGTATGTACTTCGCCTCGCCATCTGATTCCTCGAGTCTATATTATGAATCACTATCTACGTTTAAGCACCTCCAACAGTATCTAGCCCCAGATTCAACTTTGGATAACTAATCCTATGACTCTTTTAGCGCATGCAAACCGATCCTCCAGCAGGAGTCTCGGCATCCCCCGTGGCCGACAATGTCATGACATGGTAAGATCCAAAGGTTGTCGACTTGCGTAATTCCTTCTAACTATTCGCTACCAGGAATGCCGTCATTATCGGACCCGCTGATACCCCGTTTGAAGATGGAACATTCCGGCTCGTTATGCATTTTGAAGAACAATACCCGAACAAGCCCCCGGGCGTGAAGTTTATCAGTCAGATGTTTCACCCTAACGTGTACGGTACAGGAGAGCTCTGTCTCGATATTTTGCAGAATCGCTGGAGTCCAACCTATGATGTCGCGGCGATTCTTACTAGCATTCAGAGGTAAGTCCAACACCAACAACAGGCCAGGGTCCGTTCTAATCAGTATCATCTTTGTACAGTTTGCTCAACGATCCGAATACATCGTCCCCGGCCAACGTGGAAGCGTCAAACCTTTACAAAGATAACCGCAAGGAATACGTCAAGCGTGTGCGTGAGACCGTGGAGAAGAGCTGGGACGACTAGATCGCCGGAACGATGGCTCTAGACTACGACGATTTTGACGACGAAATAATGCAGTGTATCCTTTCGAAACCTCAAGAGGCAAGCATTCGGGCCTCCCCATGACTTACATGGTATGACTGTTCCCTCTTGCTCCTGGGTGCCGGAGGATTGCCCACTGTTTGATGATATGCACAGCGCGGGGTTTATGGCGCCTGGTAATGAATGTTCTCGGTCTTTGCGGATAGCTACATTATCTAGTTTTATTGTTTGCCCCTTACGAATATATTCCCCCCTTTAACTATACGCCATAAACCCAGCATTTCAAGTATGACCTATTTCAACTTTCAAGTATGATCTTATCATGGACATTCCATATTGCGTACTCAATGCGGGAGGAGGGGCGCCAAGAAGGAGTCGAGGTGTCGAAATAATGCGAGCGCGGGCTTAGAACAAGAACAGCCCCGACCGATTGTGGCCTTCCCGCCCGAATCCTCAAGAATTGAGTCCAGCTTCCGTTCCGACTCCCTCACGCTTCTTCTCTTCTAGATCCCCATCCTCCTCCAGCTCTTCCCTCGACGCCCGCCTTTTGTATTGTTCGGTCGGCACGTGGACCCCTGACCCAAACAACGCCCTCCCACCAAGCTTAAACCCCAAACAGCTGCTCTCCCCGACTCCTGTTGGTCTGAACCAAATCACCACTTGCTCCCCTCCCATCGGGGCGTCGCATGTCCCTGTCTTCCTCCCCTTACGCCTCTCGAGCCCCGGTCAGCGCACAATATGGCGTAAGTTTTGCTCATTCACCGCACTGGTGTCATGGGGACTTGAACTAATAGAACGGTGGGAATGACAGATCATCTGGCTCCAACCCCTCCAACACCATTAAGGGTGCGTGTTCCTTAACTCCGACTATACTCGAACCCCATAATCGCACGGATTATCTAACAATTACACAGTGGTTGCGAGGTTCCGGCCTCAAAACAAAATTGAGCTGGCTTCTGGAGGACAACCGATCGTTGACTTCGAGAACGAGCAAACATGTTCTATCAATGTGAGTCTAGCTAGGTGGGCTTGAAGGTGTTGCGGATAACCGGGTCGGGGAGACATGCTAAGCTGGTACCAGTCGCGAGAAGCTTCCGGGGCGTTTACATTCGATCGTGTCTTCCCGATGGATTCGAGGCAAGACGATATATTCAGTTTCTCGATTGCGCCTACCGTGGACGATATCTTGAATGGATATAACGGAACAGTATTCGCGTACGGTCAAACCGGTGCAGGAAAGTCGTTTACCATGATGGGTTCAGACATTGACGATGAGGTGGGCAAGGGTATAATTCCGCGTATAATCGAGCAAATCTTCGCCAGCATCCTCACCAGCCCGAGCAACATCGAGTACACGGTCCGTGTGAGTTATATGGAAATTTATATGGAGCGTATTCGCGATCTTCTGGTCCCACAGAACGATAACCTTCCGGTACACGAAGAGAAGTCGAGGGGTGTTTACGTGAAGGGTCTACTGGAAGTGTACGTGTCTAGCGTGCAGGAAGTCTACGAGGTTATGCGACGCGGTGGAGCAGCAAGAGCAGTTGCTGCAACCAATATGAACCAGGAATCGTCACGGTCACATTCTATCTTTGTCGTCACAATTACTCAAAAGAATCTGGAAACTGGCTCTGCGAAGAGTGGCCAGCTTTTCTTGGTCGATCTGGCAGGTAGTGAGAAAGTCGGTAAAACCGGAGCCAGTGGTCAGACTCTCGAGGAGGCAAAGAAGATCAACAAGAGTTTGAGTGCTCTCGGAATGGTCATTAACGCGCTTACGGATGGAAAATCGACCCATATCCCGTACCGCGACTCTAAACTCACTCGAATCTTGCAGGAAAGTTTGGGAGGTAACTCGCGAACGACCCTGATCATCAACTGCTCTCCCAGCAGCTACAACGATGCGGAAACCGTCTCGACACTGCGGTTCGGTGTACGAGCAAAGGCCATCAAGAACAAGGCGAAGGTCAATGCCGAACTGAGCCCTGTGGAGCTGAAGCAGCTGCTCCGCAAAGCCCAGAGCCAGGTGACAAACTTTGAATCCTACATTTCAGCGTTAGAGTCCGAGGTCATTGTTTGGCGAAGTGGTGATGCAGTCCCCAAGGATAGATGGACACCATCGAGAGGTCCTGAAACCCTAGGTGCCGCAAAGGCTGAGGCTCGCGGTCCGCGACCCGGTACTCCTCGCCTACATGATGTCTCTCGATCCGAAACCCCCCGGCCAGATTCTCGTCTAGGCGACCGGTCTAGCACACCTAGCCTTGTTTTGGAAAAGGATGAGAGGGAAGAATTTCTCAGACGCGAGAATGAATTTCAAGATCAGCTTGCTGAAAAGGAGTCTCATATCGCAAATGTTGAAAGGGGGCTGCGCGAGGCAAGGGAGGAGTTAAGGTCCCTCAAGGAGAACTCAGCACGGTCCGGCAAGGATAACGATAAGCTGAATTCTGAAGTAAACGAGCTTCGAATGCAGCTCGAGAAGGTGTCCTACGAAAGCAAGGAGGCCGCCATCACCATGGACAGCCTTCGCGAAGCCAACTCAGAATTAACCTCAGAGCTAGACGAAGTGAAACAACAACTTCTCGACGTTAGAATGAAGGCCAAGGAGACCAGCGCAGCGCTGGACGAGAAGGAGAAGAAGAAGGCCGAGAAGATGGCTAAGATGATGGCAGGATTTGATCTCGGCGGTGAAGTGTTTTCAGATAACGAACGCAAGCTCCAAGATCTTATCCAGCGCGTCGATGCATTGCACCAGGTCAGCGAAATTGGCGAAATCATCGCCCCAGACGATATTCTCGAACTCCGGGCGAGTCTGTTGGAAACGCAAGGGTTCATTCGACAGGCGGAGCTCACGATGAACGACCGGGGCGAACTGAACGTGCTGCAGGACAGCCGCAGGGTGGATCTCGAACAGAGGCTGGCTAATCTCGAGCAGGACTATGAGAGTCTTCTAGCGCGAAACCTGGGACATGGAGACCTAGAAGAGATCAAGGAACGACTAGAAAAGGTGTACATAACTAAGAAGGAGGCCGAACTAGCAGCTGCCTCGGAACTACAGCAAGAAGTTATGCGCAAGGATGAAGAGCTCACAAATTTACGGCAGTCCCTTGCAGATTCCCAGTCACGAGGCTCCACCAACGGGGCTACTTCCAAGAGCCTACAGCAACAAATCACCGAATTTGACGCAATGAAGAAATCATTAATGCGCGACTTGCAGAACCGCTGCGAGCGGGTGGTGGAGCTTGAGATCTCGCTCGACGACGCTCGGGAACAGTACAACAACGTGCTCCGATCATCGAATAACCGCGCTCAGCAGAAGAAGATGGCTTTCTTGGAGCGCAACCTCGAGCAGCTTACGCATGTCCAGAGGCAGCTTGTAGAACAGAACAGCAGCCTGAAGAAAGAGGTCGCCATCGCAGAGCGCAAGCTCCTCGCTAGAAACGAGCGGATAGCGAGCCTGGAAGCCCTACTCCAGGAGAGTCAAGAAAAACTCACACAGGCAAACCACCGGTAGGTCCCACCATTCATATTCTTATTCTTATATTCATATTACAATTACTGACTCCCCCAACAGCTTCGAAGCCCAACTCACAGCCGTCAAAGAACGCCTTGAAGCCGCAAAGCAAGGCTCGACAAAAGGTCTCCCGAGCATGGACAGCAACGGCGGTTTCAACTTCGTCGGCTCGAGAATCGCAAAGCCCCTCCGTGGTGGCGGAGGCGGGAATGAGCCCGTCGCAAACGTCCAGAGCCAGGATACAGGGAAGCGCACCAGCTGGTTTTTTGATAGACGATGATCCACGATTCCTCTTTTGTTATCTCTTTTACCCCATTCCGGGAGGTGTTTAGAGCAATACAACCCCATACAGTACCTTCCTCCATCGCTTCGGAAATGCCAATGGTTCTTTTTTTTTTTCCCTTCTTCCTTCTTTTCATTTCATTTCATTTCCTTTCTCGGTTGGTTTGGCGTGGTCCACACTATATTGCAGACAGTCAGGAGCTCATCTCACTTCCCCTTTTCTTCTTAAGTGTCTGCCCCATACCCTCATCCTCTGTTTATTTATGCTGCTCTCGTTTGATACCGTACTTGTTTTCATTCCCTTCCCTTTGTCCCCGTTAAAAGACCGCTGGGGTTGTCGAGTCATCACCCTCACGAGCTCTATGAGAATATCCTAGGTCGCAGATACCCTTGTATATGAAGATGATATAAAGTAATTCCTCGCACACAGAGTAGGAAGAAAGAATGGAATGGAGGAGTGTGAATAGTTGGGTAAATCAACTGTCTCTTTGAAATGTGCGTACACTTATATAGAGATTGATCACACGGTTGAGGACACAAGTTTGCTGTTTTCAGATCCCGAAATAGGTATCTTCAAAACAAGCCTATTTTTTTTTTTTTTCAAATTGTGTATTGAAGAAAGCTGGTTTGTTCGTACATCAATGCTAGTACTAATTACTGTAGAAGATATATATTTCAGTCGAGTGCTGGCCTCCCCTGCAACAAACCAAACACCTAAGCTATAATATCGAAAACACCGTCATCACTCCGTACATGGGTATCAGATCAAGAAGGAAAAGGGAAAAAGGCTAGATACATGAAAGATAACACAAAGGCTGTGCGAAATGGAGGGGGGGAAAGAATAAGTGTCAATAATCCAGCCGGGGATTGTGTCGTGAAAGACAAGGAAATATGAGGACGGAAGGGGATTCGTATCCAGAACGCTGCAGGTGACCAACTCCAATTAATAATCTGTAAGCCATGCGAAAATGTACACTGCCCAGTCAAATTGGATTATCCGACTAGACAGACGTGGACTGCTTCCAGCCCCATCGTCGTGATGATGCGGTCCATCCAGTCGGTAGTGGGCGGTTCTCTGGTTTCCGCAGTGATCAAGGACTGCACGACCAGTCTTGGTTGACCGGGAGATTTAGGAGGCGTTAAAGGAATTTTGATTTTAAAGGTCGGATGGGAAAGTTGTTGGCTACGGGCCATGTCGTTTAGGAGCATAAAGTTGTCGGAATCGATGGTAGCTCGCTGCTTTGGATCCATGATCACAATCAGGTAGTTGAGGGTTAGTAGGGCTAAGCGGATCCCGCGAGAAAAGAGCGAGGAATAGCCTTCAAAGAAATGGGGCACAGGGCCGACGAAGGTATCCTTGCTATCCTGGCCAGATCGAATCATTGACATAGAAACTCCGAATTCGGTGTATATACCGCGAAGCGCAGCTCGGGTGGCCTGTACGTCTTGAAGGAGGGCCGGTTGAATTTCAGTCCTCTCCTTCGACGATTGATCCTGCAGCCCACGCGTTCGTTTCACATACCCAGGAACTTTTAACACTTCGAGAAACCCCCTCTCTACCACATCGGTGTACAGCGAGGAGCTCGGTAGTTTCGCGTTATTGGCCGCTATCTGTTCGTTGAGCGCCCGCCACTCGGGTTCCTCCAGGAAACATGCTTCGCCTTCAACCAAGGCTGCAGTGATGAGGAAGTTTCGGTAGACTATATACATGGCTCGACCAAAACCCTCGAGATGAGCTTGCGGGCCTCGAAGTCTCATTAGCGTTCGGATACCGGATGCATGGCGCAGCCATGCGTCTGGGCTGCTGCAGTTGTGTTTCTCGAAAACGGCTAGGGTAATCGCAGAGGCTAGTGCCTCATCTGATTTGGCGGTTGCCTCATTGGCTAATAGGTTCGCGAGCCCGCGCAGGGAACGGTGGTATAGGTCCTGCGAGGCATATATATATCGTGAGTCGTCATGCAAGAAGCCCGTGTATGCGGCTGTACATGCCCGGACGGCCCAGTCAAAGCAAGAATCCATCGACCCTCGTCTGCGATCCACATATTCCACCCAGTTGACAGGGACACGAGTTTCTGTGCTGCGGAAGAAACAAGGGAACGAGGCGAGGACATAATTGGTGAAGATCTGAGTCTGTTGGGCGGAGATGGCCCTGACGGTCAAGGACGGATTTACATGTCCGTCCATGGTGAGCGGTATTGTTTTATATTCGGCCGGCCGGGGAGAAGGCCGTGAGGGGAGTTTGATTTTCTCGCTGGTTTGGAGGGGGTTGGAAGAGTATTCGGGTGACACGGAAGGGGAGGGGGATTTCGACGAGGAGGTGGAAGGCGTTGATTGATAACGCTCACGTAGAGCAGGAGCTTCGTCGCGAAACTTAAAGACCCGGCGACCGCTCGAGCAGGAGATATTCAGGACTTGACATCGCGAGCAAGGAGTCTTGCCATTGCACTGGGGAAGCGGTTAGAACAGCAGGAGACAGGCATACTGGGCTCCACTTCTGTGCATGATAGAGTTCGGATGAGAATGAAAAGCTAATTGAGAGGTCCAACAGGCAAAGGAATTCTTCGAGTGTACAATGGTTGGGCAGGAATAGGGAGGGAAGAGAGAGGATGGAGAGGCGGGGAGACGGAGCGGTCGCACAGCTCGAGAAACTGACTAACCTGTAAATGAGCGTTAACACAGGCCTGGCAGCCGCGCGACACTCTGACCATGCTGGTCACAAACTGGAATGAGCAACGCAGCCGGATCAGGGCGTAGCGACATTGAGGCGCACTTTCCGTGAAGAAAGGCCTGAAGCTGAGGGTGAAGAAAGTCGGAGGAGAGATGAGACTGGGGAAGATAAAACGGAAGCTGGGCTGAGGAGTGGCAAGCGGTGGAGAAGTACGAGCTCAAGCCTCACAGTCAGCTTCGACCTCGTCCTACTCGACAATCGGGGACCCTTCTGACTGTCCTTGGACGTTTTGGGCCTTCGGCACGCCGGTACGATTTGAGTTCACGCGGATCGCTGATTATCTTCAACTAGTCGCTGTTCGTGCGCTCGACATTCCAAAAACGAATGGCCATGTGTCCCGACTCCCGACAAGTAGGTACACGATAGTCTGCAGAATCCCACTACTACTTACTGGTACAGACTACCTACGCTTTTGACAAGCATCTTTCTATCTAAGATCTGCACTAAGTGCCTTTTCCCCGCCACTATCCAGAGATCCAGACTCCAGACTCCAGACTCCAGACTCACAATCCAACACTGTCAGAAAAAGAAAATACAACCGAACGCAAGGGAAAGATGACGAAGAACAGATTCAGTTAGTAACTTCGTAGCGTCTAAGCCCCTCTGCAAGTTTTGCAGGTTTTCTGCTTGCACGATCGACTTGAAGTGATCATATTTATGCAGATTATTATCGATCATCCCTCCTCCATCTTCCTCAATATTATTATTCAGTAATCCAGGAATCATAAGTTAGCGGAACCGAGCCGCGACGCTCTCCTATTTCTTTTCTTCACGCAAAAAGTCCGAGTAAGACGTAAACTACATCAGAGATAGGTATCGACCCCCGACCTTGTGTACCAATCAGAATCCGGCCGATATGACTGGGTGGGGAAATGGGAATCCTAGAGAAACACAAGAGAGGCCATAGAAAAAAGAACAACATGAAAAAAAAAGAGAAATCGTAGATATGAGCGCCGAATTCGCCGGGAGCAAGACAAGAGGTGGCCAGCCTGAAGCAAAGGAACAGAACCGGGGAAAACAATCATACCAGACCATCATACAGCGACAAGGCACTGACAATGGTTTCATCGCGCTTGCTCCCCTCTTTGAACTCTTCCATGTCAAGGCTGCCATTTTCATCCTTGTCCATCATGCGGAAGATCTTGCGAACTCGTTTCTCCGGTGTATCCTCGTCCTCTGGGAGTTTTACCATCGAGCCCACCTAGAAATCACTGTTAGCAATGGCTGTATAAGCCGGGAGAGGGAGGCGCGGGGAGATGACATACCATCTTGTAGATCGCCTCGACAATGGCCAGCATCTCATCATACGTAATCTTTCCGTCGCCGTCAATGTCGTAGAGTTGGAAGGCCCAGTCCAGCTTGTCCTCCATCTTCCCGCGTGAGGTGACCGAAAGTGCACAGATGAATTCTTTGAAATCGATCATGCCGCTGTTATCTGAATCGAAGACCCGAAATACATAATTTGCAAACGACGAGGGGTCGCCGAAGGGGAAGAACTTCCGGTAGATGTCCTGAAACTCATCCTTCGTTAGTTGTCCCGACGGGCAGTCCTTCAAGAAGCCTGGTAAGACGCGTCTGTCAGCAGCGATTTCCCACGTACATAGACGCAGTGTCCCCGTTTCCATACTCGCTAGCCATTACGTACCTTTGTACCATTGCTGCAATTCTTTCTTGTCAAAATGCGTCGCTTTCTGGAGCTCCTCGAGCTGAGAAGGGGACAACTTTGACTGTCTAGGTGGTGAAATGGAAGTATTAGCCAGTGTAGACAAGTATGAGGCGACGCAGACAGTGTATGAGACTCGAGATATCCTGTGGTAGTGCAGGCCATTGTTTCCCCCGCATAACATTAGAAACACTGAAGCCGTCTGGGGGAAGGAGAGAGCGGAGAGGCCTAAATATCAACACTTACGACTTGCCCATAGTCAATCGAATATCCAAACCCCAGTAAAACTATGGTTTGAAGTATGCAGTTGAGACAGATCCGGACTCACTGAGGCTCACAATCTGTCATGCGACGGGGTTGGGTTGGCGACAGAAACACGGAAGCCGCGGGGTAAGGAAGTCCGGATTGATAAGATCATGCACCGTGTGGACTGTGGAGGGGTAAAAGTTGGGGCAAAGAGTGACGGAAGTGCAAGACAGAACAAACAGGCTAACACAAAAACAAAGCCCAAGTTTAAAGAGTAGCAGTGGAGATGGATTAGGAAGGCGATGGCAGGGCTCTGAGACAAGACCACTCAAGAGTTGCCAGGTCCAGAACACCGGGAAGCTTGGCGGCCTCAGGCCGTCGATTGATCTCATCGCCAACACCAACTCGCGCTTCTGCAGGAGATTGAGAACCAACCGTCTGGTGATCTGCACCTCTAGTTCCGTGTTACAGAATGCTCTACCGGTACAAGCCTGTCAAAAGAAATATATCCTAAAAGCTATAAGCTCTTACTTATCTTACAGACCCTCCCGGCAACAACCCCGTGCCTTCGGATAAACCCCAAACGCCATTCTCTCACCCACGTTATGTACAGGACATGACAATTATTAGGAAAATAATCAACGCAGTATAAATCATTAGCAGGGCAGGGAAGGTATGCGAAACAAGCGCTCAAAGAACCCTAGTGGGGTTTCAGCAACTAAAGGATGTGCCAGCCATCTCGAGTCAAAAAAGGCGATCGGCGCCACAGACGGTCGACACGAGACGAAGGCGGAGGCGGTCTAACTCTAAATCTTTGCGACCTTGGCGGAATTAATCGACTTTGATGGAACCGTAGATGCGTTGCACGAAGAACCAGCTAGCAAAGAAACCGATAGAACCTACAGCGGATAGTCAGCTAAGAAACCATCTACTCCGACTCCAAGAGAACATACCTGTAAGGATGAAGACAACGAATCCAATCAATGCGGAGTAGCCCACATACAACACAGCTCCAATCAGACCACCGAAGCTCACTCTGGTTGCCCAGAACAACAGCGCGTTGAGGAAGACATACACGCCGGTCATTCCCGCGCCTGCAAATGCCCTCCAGTGCCACCGGTAGTTTTCAGCGCAGAGCAAGAAGTACACCAGCAGAACTGTCGTAGCAGCAGTGGTGACGATCATGAGGCCGTAGCACAGGAACAGGAAGCCAAACATGTAGTAGATCTTGTTGGTCCAGAGAGATGTCATGATGAAGTATAGCTCCACGAAGATAGCGCCGAACGGAAGGATGCCGGTTAAGAACAGCGATGGAACTGTTTTAAGACTTCCACTCATGGGCGGAATTTGGCGGGGAATCTGATTGACCTTTGTGGGGCCCTCGATGATCTATATAACTGTTAGCAGAAGATTTTTTTTCGATTAAGCATCACAGTCAACATACCTGCTGCTTGAACCCAAGCCAGCTACCAGCAACACTGAGCGGTAGACTAATGACGAACCAGATCAAGACAAGGGCAAGCATTGTACCAAACGGCACGGCGCCACTTGAGCCCTTAGCCCAAACAAAGAGGTTGAGCAAAAAGAAAACACTAAAGATAAATGCCGGGACCAGGACGGGGGTCATGATGATGTTACGCTTCCAAGATTCACCACCAAAAGACTTGTAAGCTCGAGCTGACACGTAACCTCCGATGAACCCAAAGAGTGTATAGATGAGAAGTATAGCGGTGGCCAGGAAACCACGGTTCGCAGGGGATAGCAGCCCAAACATCGCAAAGACTGAGTTAAGTTAGCAAAGGATTTATGAAGACCGTAGCCATTAAAAACCTACCAACAGTGACACCGGTCATCATGAAGAGCTGAGCTCCATTGCCGACCAACACACTTAGAAGTAAAGGAGAACTGGGACAGCGGAAGACATCGCCATGCACTAGCTTCCAGCCCGAGTCCTCCTGGATTCCATCCTCAACAGCCGCAGACGTACCGTCGAGGTCATCCAGGTTAATCATGTCCAGGCGATTATACCGAGCAATATCCTTCTTGAGAGCCCGAACAAGGATCATGCTGACCATTCCGATGAGGAAGATCACAAAGACGGCCGCGTTGACGAGGGAGAACCAATGGATTTTCGGATACTGAACCTTCAAGTACTTGTCCCAACGAGTTGCCCAGGGAGTAGATGACTCCCGCCAGCTTACACTGTAAGTCCACGTCACTGATGTATCCATATCATCGTCTAGGTAAATCGGACCATCTTCATCGCAGGTTGCTGTTCCGTCCTCGGAGACCCGCGAGCCGCGTCGAGAAGAGGGTTGGACGAGGACACCGATGACTCGATACTTTTCCTTGTTTCCAACATTTACTGGATGATAGTCAATGAGAATCTCGAAATGATTGTACAAGACCGACTGATCCTTCTCATCCAGCACACCCAGTGAGAATCCGGGACTATAGGCTTGGGGCTGGGCTCCTCCATTTTGCTGAGCGGCCGGTAGCCCGTCCACCAGCCAATTGATATAGTATCCCTGAGCTATCCGCCGATTCGTAAATTTGGCGCTCCGAGAATCAAACACCACTTCTCTACAAGCCGCTTTACAGCTTTCGTTCTTGCCCATCTTCAACTCGAAGGGCGACGTCTGGATCCTGTCCCCAAACAGGATGCTCCCGAGCGACTCTCGTACATCTTTTGGGCCGCCGTCTGGGACGCAAAACCGGAACGCTGGGTGATAGTAGTCATAGGAGAATACGGAGTGTAGCTGTTCGTCTTGCTGTACTATCCCGGGGGTGAGGTGATTCACGAAAAGAGGGACCGGCTGGCCGTCATCATACGAGGTGGGTGCTACACCTGGCAGATAAAAAGCCGCGGACAGCGTGGGCGCTGTGAGGAGGAGATTAATTAAAGACGACGTTCGCCTAGAGAGCCGCATTGCGGGAGATTCTAAATAGCAAAAGGCCAAATTAGCTGGGAACTGTCCATTCGGTATTTGGCCGGCCTAGGGATAAATGACGTTCGATCAACATACAATCTACAAGCTGCCAGACCAATAATAAAATAAGGCTCATAGGTAGGGTAAGGGGTTAACGGGAGTACCACTAGCTGGAGGAAAGGTAAAGAGCTCAACGGTAATTTCGAGTTGTTGTAATAACGGAGAAGCCTGGCGGACACTGCGGCAACGGCAACAGCAACAGGACAAGTTCATGTCAGCCTCCGCGCACGTGATACCACTAGCTTCGTCTCACGTGCTGATAAGATATCCATTTTTTTTCCTCCATCCATCATTCCAGACTGCGAAAAACTTAGTACACACGCAGCACACCCATTATTGAAGATGGCATTGGCAGCGTCAAAACCGGTGCAGCCCGAGCTGCAAAATATTTCCGAGCTGCTTGAGAATCTTACCACATCTCTGAGCACAACTGGAACGTCACTGCCAAGCACCAAGCGCGAATCACCTACCGAAGTCTCAATTCTACCACCGCAGGATGGCATTTCGTTACTCGACACCAAGTGCGATCTGCTTCTTTCCTACCTTCAGAATCTTGTTTTTCTCGTGGTTCTTCAATTGAGAGAGCTACCTTCCAACGACGGCTCAGAGGAAAAAGACGGAGATGACCGATCAAATTCGTTGATTCGGTCGCAAGTTACCGACAAACTCGTCGAATTGCGCACATACCTGGATCGTGGTGTCCGGCCTTTGGAAGGACGGTTAAAATACCAAGTGGACAAAGTCATCAAGGCCGCCGAGGAAGCCGAAAGAGCCGAGAAGGGAACCCAGTCCGCCAAAACCACCAAGTCGAAAAAACAAAAGAAGAGAGGGAGCGAAGAGGATTCTGCATCAGACAATGCTAGTAGTGAAGAAGAAGACAACAGCGAGGAAGATGAATATATTGACGAAATGGCATTCCGACCCAACGTGTCGGCGTTCTCGAAGAAAGTGGAACCTGCGGCCAAGGTGGACAAGGCTGCCCGGCAAGCCACAAGTGACGGCATTTACCGACCCCCAAGGGTCATGCCTACTGCGATGCCTACGACTGAACGCAAGGAGCGCAAGGAGCGAGGCCAACGCAGATCCAATGTTATTGACGAGTTCGTCAGCGCGGAAATGTCCTCCGCACCGACGGCGGAACCAAGTATTGGCAGCACAATTGTATCGGGAGGAAGGCATACGAAGACGAAGAAAGAGAGAGAGCATGAGGCTGAACGGACTCGTTACGAAGAAACCAACTTCATGCGTTTGGGGAAAGAGAGCAAAAAAGAAGAAGCCAAAAAGGCGGCATCTATGCGCGGGCGAGGTACCTTCGGAGGCGAGGAATGGAGGGGTCTCACCGAGGGCGCAGACCGAATCACAAAACTTACAAAGAGAGCCAAAGGAAGCGGCAATGCACTCGAAAAAAGTCGGAAGCGCAAGCCTACGGAGGACGGGCAGCGTGGGGACGGCGTTGGAGTTGGTCAGATTTTCGAGAAGCGAAGGAAGAAGGTCGATTCCTGGAAGAAATAGTCTTCTCCATTCAGGATATACGAGATTTTGTTGCTATATGTTTTATCTCCAAAGTACCTTTTTCATGGCGTTGCGATCAAGGTGCAACTGATAGAAAATTCCACACTGCGTTGTCGCAGCTACTATACTTAATTTATCGACTATCGATCCTAACGTACAATCCCTACCATGCCAGTGACTATATAATGGTACACGTATTCTCAAGGGTGTTCCTAGAAGCGACTCGAATCCATGGTTGGTTTTCACGTGGGAATGCTATCGCTCCAACCACCATGACATCATCGTTATGCTCTCCATTTAACACCATCGCCGCCCCCATAAAACCACAATGTCCCAGGATCCTCGAAACTGAAAGAAAACAGCAAAATGGAAAATCCAGGTCAGTATACTCATTTCTTCCAGCTGTGTTGTCAAAACCTCCATCTCACAATCCATCCATCCACCCATCCCATAGTTTCCATATCCCAATCTGACTATCAAACACAGTCGCCGAAGCTCCCAACGTGATCCGCCTTCTCACTCAATCCTCCCCCTCACTGCAAGAAGAAACAATCGACCAATTCTTCACCACTAATGCAGAATTTGTGCACCCATTCTGTCGCATCTGGAGCTACTCGGGGAGCCGATGGGGGGTGAAAAAGATTTACCAATGGTATAAAATCATGTCACCACATATAGATCTTGAGATTCGGTCTGTTGGTATGTTATGTTACCTTGCTTCCTCTCCATATGACTGAAAAGAGAGAAGGGTGGATGAATAAACCTTACTGACGGTTCGACAGCATACGACAAACAAAACCTCAAACTCTACGTAACGATCTTCCAAATCTTCTCTATCTGGTTGATCCCATTCTACTCCGCGCCAGTGACATTGACAACGGTCCTAGATCTCACAACAGACCAGAACCCCGGAGCGAGAAAAGGCACAGTTTCGTCTCCAGGGGTGGTGGAAAAGAAACGGTATTATTACATCCAGAAGCAAGAGGACCTCTACCAGCCGTCGGAGTTCATCAAGTTTGTTTTGCCGTTTGGGGTCGGACACTGGATGGTTATGATGTGCCATGCTTTTGCGAGTGTGTTTTCGATCCTTGGGGTTTTTGCCTTGTGGCCGATTATGTGGGCGGAGGAGAGGGGGTATTTTGATTACTTCTACGAGACTCGGAAGGGGGCCAGGGAGGGCGTTGTGGATGCGTTGAACAATCATATTCCGGATATGAAGCGTTCGTAATCATTAGGAGATTTTAGGTTTAGGTGAGCTTTTGAAATAGGTTGAATTGATGTTTCTAGTCTATATAGAGTATTTCATACAATGTTCATCACAGTTTTTTGAGTCAGATCTCAACATGAAGCTCATGAAGTAGTTATTATCATCTGAAGCGTCTCTGACCGTCAGGTTCAATGCGCCGACTTCGGTCAAACGGGTTAGGTAGCGAGTCTTATTAGTTGGCGTGCTGCTTCCTCAATTCATTGCGGAACGCCTCCTCCTGCTTTACAACTTGGGCCGGCAAACTGCGGCCAATGCCAAACAAGACAAAGGGCGCCCACTTCCAGCGGAACGGATTGACGAGAATGACAAATACGAACCAGTAAACTAACTCGGCGTAAGTGAAGAAGTCGAAGGCCCCGACAGGCGATAGACGCTTCATGAAGCGGGTAAAGTCGATCCATGTCTTCATGCGTCCCTCAGTCGGGCGAGACAAGGGGTCGACGAGGAACATGAGCAAGAAGCGTGTGTAGATTCCGATATGCATGTTGCCGACGGTACCGATGGCGTTGACGTAAGTACTGTTGTTGGCGCAGAGACTCGGGTAGTTGGGAGGGAAGACTTGGAGATACCAGCTTGGCGGACCGTATGGGTCCTCAAAAGCATCTTCTGGCATGAACGAGAGAGATGGGCGCTTGAAGCCGGTTGCCATGATGATGACTTCTCCTTGAACCACTGATTCGCGGCCTGGGCCGCCTGTAGGGACACCCTTAGACCGGGAGTTGAATAGAATGCCATCTTCTTTGACAGAGAGGATGTCACCGCGCAGCCAGCGAGCCTTACCCTCACGGATTTGATCGAATAGCTCACTGTTTGCCATTGGGGTCTGTGTGAACAGACCGCCGGATGGAGCGATATCCTGCAGGTCACGATAAAAGAACTTGTGTAGAAGCCTTTCCGGGATCCAGGAAAGGAATGTCTCTTGCCCGAAGATATTCATTGCCAGCAGTGACTGAACCCAGACATTTCTCGGAATTATCCATTTGTCGGAGCGTGAGAGAACGTCAATCTCAGCAGCGCCGGACTTCACAGCAAACTCCAGGGCCTCGATTGCACTGGCTCCGCCACCGATGATAAGCACTTTTTTTCCTTTGACTCTCTTCCCGTCCAGCTCCGAGGAATGATAGACGTTGCCTTTGAAATTCCCCTGATCGGGCAGTGAGGGCTGTTTGGGGTCACCGCAGACTCCAACAGAGGCAATAACTCCATCGAACAGGCCCCATTTGTCTTCATCATTGTTGATTATCCATTTGCCGGTCTTATTTTGCTTGACGGAGTTGATAGGAGTCTCGAAAACAGTACGATCCTCGAGTTTATACCGCTTCCATACATCGACAATCTGATCGCGTATCTCTTGTTGAGTGGGATACGCAGTGTCGTAGTTCACTGACGGGTGGAATCTGTACATGATACTGTGGATCTGCAGAGAGGAGGTCGAGTTGACTCTCTGTTCGTCATCAGTAACTGTTTCACCGTGAGGAATTGAGGTATACTCACACTCCAGATACCGCCTAGACCTTTGTTCTTCGGCCTCGCTTCAAACATCTGGACATCGAAGCCATGGCCAACACAGTGAGCGGCTGAAGACACTCCTGTCAGCCCAGTCCCAATGACTGCTACCCTCTTCCTGGGAAAGTCATTGACGATAGGACCCGACGGGGGAGGACTGGGAGCAAAGATCCAAATGAGGATGTTTTGGAAGATCACATATAAGAAGGTGAATGTCTGGAGCAAGGGTTGCCTGACGAAGGCTGAAAGAGAGAATTGGGAACTTCCAGACATAGTCGTGATGGGTGGGTTAGTGGTAGGTGGTGGTAGGTGTGGTAGGTGGTTGGCGGTAGGGTTGTGGGAGGAGATCCCAGAGAAAGCTAGCGGAGAACGTCGCTATGCAAGAGAGGTTTGATCGAGGAATCTGTTTAGGATAGGATCTGAAAAGGAGATGTTCCAGGTTTAAGAATCAAGCTCTGGCAGTAGTAGACTAGTGATGGATGATGGAAGAGCTGGAAGGCTTGCGGCCTGCCCTCATGGTATGACGTATGAGTGGATCAGGGCGACACAATTACGTTGACAGCATGTGTTGTCGTTATCATCAGGATGCTGATGAACTAGATTAGTAGATACCATTAAAGCTTGGTTGTTTTATTTCCTTGTTCTCAGTGGTGCAATATTAATAATGTCTTTCTTGATCTCAAGTCAATATATAACTAGAGTACATCAACGACAGGAATATATATAGAAAGACAATAGACCTGTAGCAAGATAGGGCATTGGGGCTAGGCGTTTCATTCTTGTTCCTCGAGAAGTAATAATAATACGTCCTCAGGAGTAATAAAAAAAAAAAAAAAAACTTGATTGATCCTAAGAGTATGAGCTTGTCTGACTTGCATGTGATTCTGTGTCATGTGAAGCTTCTTGTAGATCCAAATGAGGACTAGCGTCCCTCACGCGGAGGCTTTTCCAGACCCTCTCCTCTCTCTCTCCATTGTCTGTTCTAACAGCAATCGCTTCGATCTACCGTCGGTTTAATCACCGCCCTACTCTATCGCACGGCGTAGGACGAATCCTTCGGCCATAGAATATGTGCGACCTTCGATAAATCCCTTTTACACGCCACCCGCGCGAGATCCAAGCGCTTATGAGAGTCGCATGGTTTTGGCCACCATCCTCATTCTTCACCCCATACTCAACCTCCTACGGATGACACAATGGCTTCGCAAGGAACGACTACCCTTGATCGGTTTCTCACCTCACTGGCTGAGATAGTCAGGGACCGTGATGGCGCCAAACTACAAGACTTCTTACAGATCGAACCGCCTCTACCTGACGTATACGGACAGATGGTCGCCGAGTTGCGGCAACAATACCCCAATGGATCACCCAAAGAAGCCGACCTGTTACTGCGATGCGAAGGATTGGTTCCGAAGTCAAAAGGGAGTAGCGCATGGACATCTTTCCCAACTTTCATGAAGCTCTACTTTTCCTTCTTGCGCGACGTGAATGTTGGGAATCTCCTGGAGACATATAACTTGTTGAAGGTGTTGCTCAAGTGAGTCTGCCATTTTTGTGCCTATCGATTCATGCGAGTCTGTTTTCGGTAATTGACCTGAATCTTGTTCATCCAACTAGTCAGTGCGTAATTGCACTCGGTGACAGTCAATTCGGGATTGTTGTTCTGCCTACCGTACTTTACCTGTCCAAAGTGCTGGCGAAATTGGCCATGGGCTTAGATCGCCAACCTGAACTAATCGCACACTTGCTACGACTCGAAGCTGGCTCCGATCAGGATGAGACTGCGGAGAAAGTTACCTTGGTGGAGAAATCTGCAAACGTGGTTCGAGAAGCATTCATCAAGTGCCTCACTGACCGCAGTGGCACACCTGGAGTCCACGGAAAGCCCGAGGGGAAAAGGGTTGGGATATATCTCATGGCGAACTTGTGCTTAAAGCTGCTTTTTCAGGTATGCGGCAATCTTGTACAATCTGGTTGAAGCAGAATGACTGACACTGCTCTCTAGTGCGGAAAACTTCGGAACGCAGAGCAGATGTTTGCAAGTATTACAGCCCAGTCCCCGCCTTTGAAATACTTTCCTGCTTCCCAGAGGGTCACATACCTTTACTACCTCGGACGCTACCTTTTCTCCAATAATCTGTTCTTCCCAGCACAAATTGCGTTGCAGTCTGCGTACAACCAGTGCCATCACCAAGCAATAAGCCAGAAACGACTTATTCTTACATACCTCATCTCATGCAACATCATACTGGGGCGCTTTCCATCAAGACAGCTACTGCAGCTGCCAGAGTCTGAGGGAATCGCTGATAAATACATACCGGTCTGTCAACTGATTATCCGTGGGGATTATATTGCTTTTCGAGAGCACCTCACAGTAAATTCATCAACGACTGAATGGTTCGCACGGAAAGGAGTCCTCCTACCACTGCGGAATCGGTGCGAGATTCTCGTCTGGCGGTCTTTTGCACGAAAGGTCTTCATACATGGTGGCTTCCTTGGAGACCCACAGAACCAGGCTCAGAGAGGGCCACCCCCATTCCTATACCTCAACAAACTTGAAGCTGCTGTCCGGTGGCTGCAAGCACAACATTCATCATCACCGCCCATGATCCCCTTTGCAACAAGTCTGGCCGCTTCAGCGGAAAAGTTTCAATTCGGATCTCAGGTCGTTTCCATAGCACCAGATCTAGACTTTGCCTACATCGACGGCCCTGTTGCAAACGGAACAGCCCCAGATGCATCCATACTATCGAAGTACGCCGACTACCTCTGCCCAGATAGCTTCTTTGACGCAACCGGCCAAAGGCAATCAAACCCAACAAAGACCCTCGTCGATGGCTCCCCCGACGCAGACTATAGCCAGTACGAGCTAAATCCATACGCCAATGGAATCACCCAAGAGGCCGAAAAAACATCTCCATTAATGCGGGAAATTGAATCAATCCTCGCTTCTCTTCTGACTCAGGGACTTATGCGCGGGTACCTTACCCATCGGAATCCTCGGTTCGCCATCCCCGGCGCGAGATTGCGTGGTGCATTGCCAACAGGGTTCCCGAATGTCTGGCAGACGATATACGCTCGTGAATCAGAGGATACGGGTGTTCCTGGCTGGGTCCAGCCACCTGCGATCATGGCTGCCCCAGCTGGATTAGCTGGGGGTGGAAGGGTGGTGAACCTTGCCGGGGCGAGACCGGTTGGGGTTCAATAAACATCTCATCCTTTGATCTAACCTGTCAGCACGTGGCGGGCTATTATTGTAATGACGAGTTACACGAATCTACCCTGTTCGAAACCCAGCGGTAGTTTCACCTATTAACTGATCGAGTGCTGGAGCGAAATGACGGAATCCTAATCCCAAGAAATGTATATAGATCAAAATATACCGTTCATTATATCCATCCCGCTACACAGACCAGCTAGTTTATGCCAAAGACAACGAAAGAACATTCTAGCAAACCGAACAAATATCTCATGAAATCATAAATCGTAGCCTTTAGAAACCAAAATTGTATATTCAGGGATTCGATTCAATGACGATCCTGCCCTCAAGCCCGGGAGCAATGCCGGGCGTCCAAGTAGGCGTGAACGGATCCTCCCCGGCTGTCTCGTCCATAGTTGAATTGATTTTTGCCCTGTGCAACCACCGGCGCGTTGCCCACCGGGCAAGGTGAAGTCGTCGTTCCTCTTCTTGCGTTGATCGCGCTGGAAGAGTAACGTAGTTTGTTGTTGGTCGCGGGGAGATGAGGATGTCCGGATCAGAGTCGGAATCTGAGTCCAAGGAATCATCCATTGCTAGTTCCTCCCCTTCGTTGGTTGTTTCATTCTCCGCGAAGCGGCCGTAGTAGTAGTGTTGTTTTCGGTTGAGAGCCGGACGTGTAAGCCGAGCTGGTACTTTTTCTGTGGCTGGGGATGGTAAGGCGGAGGGTGGTTTCAAGAAGCCGTTCATTTGCATGTTTTTCTGCACATCGGCCCAATGGCGGGTCATGCTCTTTCCCAAGTGTTCCCATTTGCTTGTAACTTTTAGACTGAGGAAGTACTGTCGCATTAAAGTGCTGATGAGCGTTCCGCTCTCTTCATCAACGAGCTCTTCCGCCTCTCCACCCTCTGATTGCACGAGAAGGGAGGAAAAGCCGTCTTTACCGCGTGCCATATAACCTCGGGTAGCTAGAGTGTAGCTGTGTCCGTAATCGATCGGGTGTCCGCCTACCTTGGCCCAGTTGATTCGCGAGCCTGAAGGTGCGGATGGGTTGAAACTGAATGTAATGTTCGACACCTGGGTAAACCGGCCTTCCAGAGCAGGAAGCTGACTGACGCCATTTTCCAGAGCGTCCAAGAGAGCCTTCCCTTTCAGGCGGATATGAACGACCGGGTCTTCGAAAGGGAAGCAGTTGAGAATATCTTTGAGGCGGAGTACACCCGGGGGATATATTTGATCACCACGAATAGTGCCTCCGGCCATCATCGCGCAGTCGGCGTGGTAGTAGAAGCGCATGAGGTCGCACGCAAAGTTTCCCAAGTTGGACTCTCGGGCACGCACCGTGGAGAAGCGTCCATCCAGCGGACGAACGGTATAGCCGATGGGCTTGTCCAGCTTTGCTTTGAGACTGGAGGTGAGCTTAGCGACAAGTGCGACAGCCGCCGGGTTCTCGGGAATAGATCGGACCATGTCCCTTCGAATAATGTTGAAATCCCACCCCGGACCGTCCGCTTTTCGGAAAGCCTCAATATAACTGAGCTGTTTGAAATCGGTACCCGACCGTAGCACATGAACGCCGTTGATGAATGCATGGCCGTAGAAATGATCATGTCCTCCAAGAATAATGTCTATCATCCCATGCGGTATGCTCTTTGCTAGTTTGTAGTCATTCGGCTCGCGTTGGTGCGTGACAGCCACAATGATCTCTGCCCCTTGCTCCCGCAGACGTGGAACGAGTTCGATGGCGGTCTTCGAAGCGGACTTGTATACGAGATCAGGGGGAAGAGAGTTAATCGTTCCTAGCCTTTAGACATATTAGATGGGGTTTCAATAAGAGAATAATACGACCTACCACTCGCGTTCTCCCAGCCCAATGACACCTACTTTGATTCCATTGGAAGATGTTAACATGCAGGTTTTTTCGCAGTTTCCAATGGGTACGTCTTCTCCCAATGCTGGATCGAGAACATTGGCCAGGAGCCAGGGAAACTGGCATTGACCGCGTAGATGACGGAACTGTGCAACGCCGAAGTCGAGATCATGGTTCTGTCGAGTGTCAGACGGTTACCCCGCAAGAGCCTCGCAGACATACATACCCCTACACAAGCAACATCTGTCCCGGCCTTGTTCAAAAAGGTCACCATATGCCTTCCCTTGGTTACGGTACTCTCGAGACTGGGATTGAACGCGTCACCGGAGAAGAAGGTCAGAGGGGCAGGTTGTCCGTCATAGCTGGAATGCGATCGATAGTGATTCACGACGGATTGGAAGCGGGGGGCTCCGCCTACTGGCTCGGCAGATCCTGATCTTGAAATACTCAATTAGTATTATTATACCAAAAGGGTGTAAGCTTCGAGGGCAGTAGAGTCATGGCATACTCGACATGATAGACGTCATTGTAGTGGATAAGGCGGAGGTCGGGGGCGCCGGTCCTTTCCGATGAATACGTCACAGAGAAACCATCGGATTCGAGGGAAGACATGCTGAGGATGTAGCACTAAAAGAGTGTCGCTTCTGAGAATTCAGAGGAGAATGCAGAGAAGGAGGGGTATGGCTGCATGAAAGAGAGGATGAAAGGGATCAGTCAGCCACAGCTGGAGAGGTGTCAGGCACTAAGGCACCCAGGCACAATATCATACTTGGACCAATCAGGGATCAGGGATTGCGGAGGATCGGCCGGACTATTTTAGTGCTTGATCTAGATCATATGACATGATATCGCTTGGTCTATGTTGATCTCACACCTTAACAAGCCATCCATCAATTAGCTTCATTACCAATTGAACTACACCTTTCCATCGCAGAATGCCTCACTATCGAGAACAACCCGGTGTCATTCCTACAAACGAGCAAAAGAACATACACCGTCCTCCAACACTATGTGTACAAAAACCACATCTACTACCATAGAACCTGGGCCCTCTTCTGGGCAGCAAACCACACCAGTCTAGTAACCAAGCTCCTCGAAGCCGGCGGGAGAATCGGAGGATTTGATGACTGCTCACCGTCATATCACCACAATCCAGGTAGTGGCCTACGAAAAGTGGACAATCCTCGCACTCACTACCAAGGACAGTCATATTGAGACTCTCCAGGTCCTACTCGCTGAACAGCGACCGGGCCGGGCGTGCAAGCCTGCTTGGTTACGCAGTGCCCTTCATGATGGGGCGTTCGTTTCTCATAACTGTGAGGCTGTGGAGTTGTTAGTGGAGCACGGAGCACCTTTAGACCTGGTTGATGGGTTCAACGTGCATCCTTCTGCCTTAAGTGGTGCTGTGAAACACTGCTTCCAGTATATTATGCCCTTTCTTCTTAAGGTCGGCGCCAGGCCTGGGGAAACCGAGACCCCGACCCCGCTGGAACGCGCTATCAGGACTGATCAATTGGACGTGGTTAAGATTCTGCTCGAGGCTGGGTACCGGCTCGCGGACGATAATGATCTATGCACTATAGCTGAGCAGGGGAATAAAGCTCTGGTGCAGGTTTTCATCGATCTTGGATTAGACGTTCAGATGTGCTGGTAAGGCGGGCTATTCGTCGCTATCATACACGGCCAAAGCGAGATGATCGAGTTATTGATTGAAAAAGGTGCAAATATACACTTGACACATGATATACCCATGTTGAGTTTTGACTGTTGGCGCTATAGCACCATCGGCTTTGCGGTGCGGTTCAAATAACTAGGTATCTTGAAGCTGGTACTTGACAAGGGTATCTGCCCTGAAATAGAGGATCTCGAACTGGCCCTTGAGGAGAATTTCAAGGAGACAGTGGCTGTTTTGAAGGAATACTCCTTCGAGGACGTGCCCGAGAAGCAACATCTCTCTGCCTTTCTTGATGAGAAGATCGTTGAGAGACGCGAGACGCTTCCTGAGTTTCAGAATCCGAAAATAACCACTCCCATTTCTGACCCCGTCCTCGCACGAGAGTCTGAGGATCAGACGTATCGTGGGAGTTATGTGTTTCACTCCGGTCCAGATCCTCGGGATTGGGATGATGTTGTTCCAGATACCAACACTGCCGCAGTTATTGTTGGAGAGAAGAGGAGCAATAGAAACCGTGGGTTTGATTTTTGCCCCAGTGTCTAGTTATATCATTTGTGAAGACTTCAATGCTTCTACATTAAAATGCCCGTTTCGCGGATGGATAAGGGTTCCATCGGGCCTGAAGCGCCTGCACACGCGATCATCCCAAAGAATGACAGCGCAGTGCAGAAATACCGTAACCTAATCATTACATAACTTGAGAAGTAAGTTAGAGCTAAAGATTGCTAAACTTTAGGTAAGACTCTAACGATGCTTATCGAGATTTCGGTGAGAGCAGAGAAAAGTTCCTATTGGAGATCGCTGTTGTACAATTTTGAGAAGGAAAATACATAACCACGCCATATCCCATGGAATTCATGTTGTCGCTCAACTGAATTCCCCGAAATACCAAGTCGTCAATTCATATCATAAGTGTCGTTAGTTCCCATAACGCCTTGCCATGTGAAGCTATAAGGAACTAAATGCAACAATAACAAGAAGATAAGTGAAAGAGCATATATGCGATGAAATTAGAGCGGCGTGTCAGCCACTGTCCAGCGTCGGTTCGACTTGGCTGGCCGCTCCTTACCAAGTGGTGCCCCCCAGAGTCCGTGCTGGACTAGCGTTCGTTGTGGTAGTTGTCCTGTCCAGGTAGAGTTCTCAGAGTTCGGTGGGGAAACGGCCCCGTTGGTGCCTGACAGGGACGAGGATGCAGAGAGCGGACCGCCGAAATTAGGAACGAGATCGTCCACCGCTTCCTTGTTACCAGAAACAGAATTCCAGAGCCCTGACGGCGCTCGAGGCATTGTCCAGGACTGCAAGCTTATGCCTGCTTTCAGCGATGGTCTAAGGATAATAGGGCCCGAGGAAAATGACGCGCGGTATGGCATACGGTGGCGATGCGAAGGAAAGGACGGAGATGGGACACTGCTCGTGGAAGGTGAGCGGATGGAGGCGGATGGACTTGTTCCCGGTCGCAGATGGTCTGTTGACGCTACCTCTACCAGGCGGTAATTATCGGGCACAGTCGGCTTGCTCAATAGCCCGTATTGCGGCTCCCTTTTGAGATTAGGGATTGTGCTTTTTAGACAGTCTTTGCGAACAGCAAGAGTAAGGGAAGCCGTGGGGACGTTCACAAGGGCCGGCTCTCCCGACAGCGCACCGATCAACGCGTTACAGCCCGCGCCGTGAGTTACGACTATCAGGATAGTGTTGATTGTCGAGTCGTCTTCCTCATCCTGGTACAAGGAGTGCAGCTGTGACCGTGTCCGGCGGTGAGCAGGAGCTACCGAGGCATCGTCCTCCTGGTACCATGAGATAACACGATCGAGTCCATTCCTGAAGCGATTATGCATGGTGCTCCATTCATCGCCATATTCGCCACCGTTGCCCCAGTTCTGCGGCTCACGCATGCTATCCCACTGATAGTCAACTAGGACACAGGCGTCTCGCGCATGTGTTACATACCCATCCGGAATGGGATTCGAAGGCGATATCGCGTAGCTTGGAATAGGTGGCGCATACACCGCGTCAGGTATCGATGGAAGGTCTGTGTTGACCTTCAGCATCCTTCGGCCCCATGGGGTACCGGCCGCCCTCAAAGAATCATAACTACCGGCACGATTCCTTTGCGTCGACCCGTTGGCTACAGTTGAAGTGGAATCAACCTCACTCCCTAGATCCTCTTCCTCCTGGGTGGAGACCATATTGCGCCAACCACCCGGGAAATGACCTACGGGTGGCTTAGGTTGAGTGTCTGCCACTGGAATGATGCCCCCATCGCGACGCAGCAGTTCCGTCTTTGCGGTCGCAACCATCCTCTCCGATCTGGGAGGAGGGATGATGCTCTCGAAGTAGTCGGGCGTTAGCCATTCTCCAAGACAGGCGTCAACGCGCAGCAGACATCGGTGGTTACTTTGGGGCTTGTCAGGCAAGGGGCTGCTTATAGACTCGGATGTAGGGGTCGCGCCATTTAACGGATTTGACGACGAAACACGTAATTGATGGAGGGGTTCTATGTCGCTATAGTTCTGACTGATCCCGGAACTTATTGCGATGGCCGTCTGTACGCATCGAAGGTAAGGGGAGGTATGTATAATGATCCTGCGCTTATGTTTTCGCTTCTGAAGGCGATGGGATGGATGATCGGAGCCCTGGGCGTCTTGTGTTGATTGGTCCAGTTGATCCTCCAACGACTGCAACTCGTTGATGATTCGCGCCCCGAGAGCGCGCGACTGGAGCCAGCCGCCGTACGACAGAGGGGGATCATAGGGGGTTTGGGAGGTCAGGTGCCAGTCTTTGTTGGCAGCATCTAAGCGGGCGCCATGCCTGAAAAGTTAGCTTGTCAGCCAGGAGAAAGCCGCTACAGGGATGCGACCACATACCTCGCAATGAAGATTGCCGCAGGAGGCTTGCCCATGATCAAGTTGCGAACAAGCGGGACAAGTGGGTTGAGTCAGGATAGCGACGATGTGACAGAACCGTTGAAGTTGAGGAGAAGAAAGAGATAATAGGAAATGCCTGGTGGCAGGTTGACGAGTTCAATGTTGACTGGTGACTGATGCTGTTAGGCGGGGTAAGCAATTGTCAAAGCATCCTCAAGTTGGACGCAGGGAGACACGAAGTCAGTGAGACACGAATCAGCAGGCAGAAAGGAAGAAATGTGGCATGATGACAGGTCGGCTACCTGCATGATTTGAACAGTGAGGACGTATCTCTCCATTTATCGTTCATGCCATGGGATTCGGATTTGCTTCAGCATCGCAAGCAGAAAACATCAAGAAATCTTTCTTTCTCTTGGCATTTTGCTGCTAGCATGTGATTGTGATTACGTCAGCTCTCTCTTGTGGACACTGATTTCCTCTTTTTGCACGTCCCTACGGAGGAGTGAACAGCAAGTCAAGGGCTCTGTTCTCCATAGGGGCTTCCTCTGTTGATGCATGTCACAGCGACTGTATATTTGACTTTCTCTTAGAAACCTTTGCGGTGGTCTGACACTTGCGCCACCTTGACTGGAGTTTCACGTTGGATACGCAAACCTGTCCTAAACCACCTACATCTCGTTACTTGCACCTATTGTCCTGGCAATCAGCTGAGTGGGTTCTCAATAATGCCGAAATTGACGTGACTAGACACCAAGAGTCCAAACATTGAAGCCTTCTCCAGCTTCTAAGCACGTTCCAACGGAACCAGGGCTATCTAACGGAAGGCGGAAGGGAAACCATGGATATCCTCGACCACGAGTTAACTATACGATTGTTGGCCGTTGGCCAGTGGCCACGTCATTCATCCCGAACCGTATTTAATGTTGGTCGACGCCCTCGTGCCTGGATATCCACTCGGTTCGCCGATTCGGCGTTTTCGAATTCGCCTCCGACATGCCGCCCAAGCTTAAGGAACCCCGAAATCACCCCCCTGGGAGGACCTGCGCAGACTACGAACGAGATGCGAATGTTCTCGAAAAAGTGTGGCGATGAGCCCGACGACTGACCCGTCTAGAAACCGCTCAGTCGGTTATGCACCCACCAACCGGCCTCTGGAATGAGAACGACCTAAGCTGGGCTGTGCGTATCAATCGCTCCCATGTACATCATTGGGAAAAGTTTCCTGAGTCAAATGCTGGCGAGTAAAACTGGTTTGCCGCAGCCTACAGTTTGACGGTCGGAACATTCGTTCTTGTCGCAGGTCGTTTAGGCGATGTTTTCGGTCACCGTCTGATGTTCATTATTGGATGTACCTGGTTTGGACCATGGCCCTTGATCGCGGGCTGTAGCATTTGGTCAGGACAGGTCTTCTTTGACTGTTGCCGTGCGCTTCAGGGAATCGGTCCTGGGCACCGGTCTTGCGGGTCTAGGGCTGATCATGTCGGTGTTGTTTATGCTTACACACTGGCGACAGCAGAGGAAGTCCCGTTAATTAGCTTCTGCGTTCTTGGCTTTTGGGCCCTGGGTCATATTCTAAGACGATTTGCGGGTTGTGTAGGATTCGACTGTGACTACAATAATTCAAAACAAGCTAGGATCTCAATAGCTCATTGGATAAGGTTATTGCCTCCGAAAGTCTATCACGGGCTGATTCTAGGTCAGCATGGATGCATACGATGTTGCATTGCACTCTACAAGTAGTAGAGGATGTTGCAACCAACGCAGACAATTTTGTAGATCGTTGACACGTCAGTTCGTTCTCATTGATGGAGGGACAGTGGTCGCCTAGAGGTGATCACGTCAACCCCTGTCAAGTCCGTATAAGCACCCTGGTGCCCACTGCCCAACAACCCGCCAAATTCTGATAATCCTGATAATCAGGGGAGTTCTAACTTGCTGATTTCGGGCCACTCCGGGTCCTCACGCGGGATATCGCGGCCGGCGGAATTAATGAAAAGGACAAATAATCATGTCATCCACAACCCAACCTTGAAAGTCTCCCCGCTAATCCAGAAAACTATGCTTCACAGTGCCACCGTCAAGCCCCAAAACCTAACATTCTTGGCTATGGTCGTGTGCGCACTTGACCTCGTGCTAACTCTAGTAGCCGGGGCTATACTCCACCTGTTCTACAATTACTTCCGCTTGAAGTCTATTCCGGGACCGGTTCTTGCCTCTGTCTCGGATCTTTGGCAAATTCAAGCGCAGAAGTCGTCTGGATATGGTCGTCGGCTGGCTGATCTACATCTGAGATATGGGGGTGTTGTGCGCTTGGGGCCGAATACTGTGAGTTTAGGTCATGTTGGGGATATTGCGAGTGTTTATCGGGGTTGGCTTATAGATGAGGTTCGTTTACTCTCATTTCCCAGTGCACTGATATGTCACTGGAGTACTGACTGGATTATAGTTACATTCGTATTCTCGGGGCCCGTTCTCAGGCCAACAGGAGATGCTTCAGGGTGAAGGAGCAATCGACGAGTCACTGCGAAAAATCATAGCGACAATTCGACGACATGGGACTGTCGATCTGATGACTTCGCTGCGCCTTTTCGCAGAGGAGTTCATGTTTCGATTCCTCGATTACCCCAATCAACACACCACTGCCGCACGTACACCCAATGTCCAACATCCTAGCACCCAGCCTACCACCCCCTTCTTTGCTACGATAGAAGAGCTACTCTTACGAGGACCAGTCTCCATTCTGAAGCGGGAACGCCTCTCCTGTAATAGCTCTGGAACTGATGTTCCACCCACTGCAGCGATATATGAGAATGAGTTCACCTCTACCCGAATCAAGGAGACTCGCTGCCTTCTTCTTGAATCGTCTATCCTAGATGCCGGGATGGAGAGCATAAGAACAACATTTGTCTCCATTTTCGCCTTTCTCCTCTCTAACCCGACCGTCATGTCCAGACTTCGCAACCAAATTGACACAACCCCCCGGGGTTGGGATAAATCACACGTTCCTTATTGGGGAGACCTAGAACAGATTCCCTACCTTGACGCCATCATGAAGGAGACGATGAGAATTGTCCTCCTTCAAAGCCCTCAATTAGACCTCCGACTCACAGCATTCCCTGATATTTCCTTACCCATCCTACCCGGAACAAAACTATCATGGCATCCATATGGCATACTCTGTAATCACTCAATCTATGGCGCCGACGCAGATATATTTCGCCCGGAACGATGGCTCGTCACGAACCCACGCCGACGAGAAATAATGGATGAATGTCTGTTGCCGTTTAGTGTTTGCATGCAAGGTTATCCGAAACTCGAAGGTGCTTGGTTGGAACTGAAGAAGGCGGTTGTTGTACTGCTCAGGGAGTTTGATGTAAGTTTTCCCTTTTACTTTACCGGGGCCGGGTATAAATATGGACTGACGATTGTTTAGCTGCGGTTACTTGAGACTGAAGAACGAAGTGGTGGTCTGGAGTCCCTAGGTCCCCCAATCCCACCATTTATGATGGTTAGATTCACACCGAGGATTCCGATATAGGTGAAGAGTTACCCTAGATAGTTGTGACTAGAGATTTGAATTGTACGGCGATACCCACTATAGCCTTTTCATTGCTCAAAGGACGTTAATATTGGTTAAGACAGTCATACACGGAGGAAGAGGGTTGTGTTGAGATCGAGAGTGAAAATAGCATCAGTAAATGCAGCCCGCGAAGGGGTTGGTTGGCCTCGGGTGAGGTGGTCTGCTGCATCGTGTAAGTTCTCTTACAACAAATACGCGAGGAGGGGCCAGCTTTCATTGAATTAAGACTACAAGGCATTATGGTCTCTACTTAGTATGATGCAGGAGCAGTATGGCAACTTGATTGCTTGGAGCTGGTTTCCGAGATGCCAAGATGTGCTCGGTTTAGATATTACGATGAATATGGGTCGATAATGAAGGAGAGGTGAGTGGCAGAAGGAGTCAATATATGACCTGTATACGGTGTTCTAATCTAAACCCGTTCTGTATCCAGTCTAGTCATAATGGTAGGGGCCTTCATCTCGTATAGCATCCTATAGTCGTAAGGTGAAAGCTAGTCGTGGACAAAGAGAAAGTGGGTATCAACGAAATGTAATCGGAAACTGGGCGCATGGTTTGGGCCAGCCGATTCTTATGCAACAAGCGTCTCCCTCAGAACCTTCTGTCCCTGAGCTAGGGTCTGGGAAGGCTCTTCGCCGAGCCACTGAGACTCTAGGCGGTCGATATTGTTTTCAATTTCCCAGGCGCGGGTGCCCTCAACATACATTGAGGTTCCATGTAGGGAGTTGTCGCACAGGACGCCGGCAGAGACCTTAGCTACATCCTGGGCGGTACTGAGGGGCAAACCTTCCTTTGCCCAGCGGTCCTCGACGCTTTTGGGGAAGGAATTGCCGGTTTGTGTCATCCACGGGCAGATGGTGTTGATGCGGATGCTGTGCTGGTATGGGGAGTTGAGGTTGGCGCGCAGGGAGCGCATGAGGCCCTGGACGCCGTGCTTGGCGGCCTGGTAGACGGATACGCCGGGGGTTTCTTTGAAGCCCGCGGCGCAGGAGAAGAGAAGAATGGATCGGTCTACTCCTGGGCCACGATTGTGACGGAGGTAAACGCTGGCCACGCGGGTGACATATAGGGTTCCGATCAGGTTGACGTCAATGTCCTTGTTGGAGGGCGCCTGATGAATGATTAGAGATTAGGCCGGAGACGGGATAATTACGGGGATGCTTACCTTGCGGATGGCCGTAAGGCTCAACGAATGGTCGAACCACGGCTCGTCGGTTTCGGTACTACCCGCAGTAACGACAACGTGGTCGATGCGGTTATATTTCTTGAATGCGTTGTCAAAGAGATCCAAGACGGACTGGTAGTTAGTTACGTCGGTCTTCTGGAAGAACGCCCGAGGTGGCTTGGGAGGGAGAGCAGGATCTGAGTAGACGGGCCACTGCTGAATGCATTTCCTGGCTAGCTGCTCCCCGCGAGGGGCATCGATATCTCCAATTACAACATGAGCACCATTCTGGCAGCACAGCTCGACAAGGCTGGCACCGATACCGTTGGACCCGCCTACAAGGTTGATCAGTATGACAACAGAAGTTGGTGTCAAGGGTGCGTACCGACGATAAGGATGATCTTGTCATCGAGAAAGTCTTTAAAGGCGTCAGGAAGGAACTGAGCCACAGGGACTCCCGAGGTGGATTCGACGGTCTTGGCAATCATGGTGAAGGTATAGTAGATATACGGATGATAAGATGAGGGGTGTATGAAGTAGATCAGGAGAACACGAAGGACAGCCATCACGGCGGGCTCACAGGATGTGGCAGCGCCTTTATATCTCCGGTTGCACTCCCCGCCAACCCTTGTCGAGGGGAAATGTCTTCAGACGCCAACAACACCAGAAATGGTGGAATGCACCTTTTCCTGATCCTCAACTGATCCTCGACTGAAAAGTGGAGCATGCAGTGCTGCTGGGTCTGATCCTGATTCCTGAGGGACATCGTTGGATGCCGCGAATCCACCTCCATCAGTGCCTCACACCCACTGTGCAGTGTGGACCGTCCGATCGGCTAGACAGCGCGGGGGAGGAGACAGGAAAATCTGGAGAAGACCTGGGGGATTGATAGCTGCATCGTGATGGATGCGATTTTCGGCAACTACACGATAGAGAGGATGATGGTCAAAGAAAGTTAAAGCTTTAATGTTCTTCGGAAAAGTTTCTCTGCAGAACTTGAGGCCGTATTTTCGTGTGCCTGAAAGACACGGCTTCCCTTGGCGTCTCTTGTCCCTCTTCCCTCTTCCCTCTTCCCCTCACCATTCACCATCAGCTTACTCGACAACTTCCCAGCATCAACCTAAGGTGACCAATAATTTCCTTTCTGCCCTGGCACAAATTAGGTTCTAATCGAATGCTGACGTTTACTCCTTTCAGCTACCTACAGAGCCATGGACGCCTCCCAACAAAGCCACCCGAGATAAGAGCAAGCCACGGCGGGAAAAAAAGATGCGGCTATGAGCCTATCCCCATGGCATTGGCCCAGGGGTTTCACTTCGTTACCACGGCCAGAACGCACCAGAAAGTAAGCGGAAACCCAAAGCCGATCTATCTCCAATCTCGGTCGACCAAGAAATTAAAGATGCTGGGGCACTCCTTGTATGATTGGTGGCGCGCACTTTACGGGTGGGACGACGCCATCCGGCTAGAGGATGTGATGATATAACACCGGCTCAAAGGTAGTGGAGGGGCCAATAATGCAAGACCACCTCTAATACCTACGGAGAAAACCCAGAGCCGTTCATGTCACTTTACGAGTACTGGTCTCGATTTGTGCCTGGGAACTCCACCTTCTCTACGGAGTCCAGAGTACTCATTTGATGTTTGGTCTCCAGTATCCCCACTTTTCTATATTGTCCGGGTCTTCCGGGAGCAGCGATATACTCCAGTACAGAGTAGTACTTTTGTTCGTTTGTCGAGTGCTAAGATTCGTGGCTTTCCTGGTCTGATATTAGCCACGCAAACTAGCATGCAGCTCATTTTCTTAATTCTATCCTGCACCATGACGCATTCGTGCTGCATCGAGAAGCAGTTAAGGTCGGATGCGAGACTTCCCGCCTCAGAAGAGCACTAGACCCATGATGCTGAGACCATTGGTTGACCAAGCACATGCTTGCCGGGGCTGGATGCCTTCGACCTCTTTTTCGGACGACCTTACTCCGTCAGAATAAACCCAACAGGTGGCGGGGATAAACTGGGAGTTCAAGCGAGCATGTTTGCTGATCTTTTATCCTATCAAGATCTCTGAACGAGCGGAAGTCAACAGTGGACTTCGGCAGCATCGAAAGCTCGTGGCTCCTCACTACTACAGACTACTCGGATACCGTTATTGATAGAGGTCGTGGTTTGATATGGCATAGGCTCGTCTAAGATGTTCAATACGTGTAGCTAACGAGGGTGGTGCGTATAGGAGTCCATCGGGCTCGAATTATCCGAGGTAAGTGATATCCTCGTAATGCTAGTGTCGCCGCATTGGATCATGTATAGAAATGTGCCGCATGTTGTATGGCAGATAGGTATCGCTGTGACAAAAGCTCGGGCAACCTGCTATCTTCGGCGGGTTTAGGCAATATATTAAAGTAGGGTTGTACCCATGATATGTCGAACATTTGGAGCAAAGCGTGGGAACTTGGAACCGTGCGAAGAGCCAAGAACCGATCTTATTTAACTTTCTCTAAATCTCACCAAGGTCGACACGAGGCTGAGTGCTTCAATTTGATGTCGACATCCGAGATCGGATCGTCTGTGTCGAAGATGTGTCGATTACTCAGGATGGCTTACAAAGGCTGACACCATGATTCATCAGGTTCGAATTGAATTAACAAGATATACCTCACTGTTGCTGTCTATAAGGACATGGACGACGTCACAGCCGAGCTTACCGTAGCCAAAGTCTGATGGCAAATATGCTCAGTCATCTCAACATAAGAACCATGGCCAGACCCGAAGCCTCACAAATCAAGAACCTCAATGATGAATAGACCTATTTAAGGGTTGCCGAATCGTCCTCCCAATTGCCAGGGTAAAAAAAACCGACAATCAATTCAATTACCAACAACATACTACGATCAAGTCATATTCAACCCAGAGCAACAAGATGGTTAGCAATCCTCCACCAAACGAGATGGTCCATCTCCCGGGGATCCTCTCCCCAAGTCGCTCCTTTGGCGTCTTCCGCAAGGTCCTTCATACCGGCCTCTACTCGCAATTTGTCGCCATGGAAATTCCTATAAATGGAGAAATCGGCGACGAGGTACACTTTCCCTCAACTCAGCAGAGTGACGGATACTGACGGGAGTAGAAGCACTCGGTCGATCAAATACTGCTCTTTACACATGGAAACGGACGGGCGATCGTCGCTGGGAAGGAGCAAGACGTCAAGCAAGGAGACGTGGTCATTGTCCCAGCAGGTACCCAACATCAGTTCCTGAATGTCGGCAAGGTTCCGCTGGAGGTAGTCACGATCTATTCACCTGCAGAACATGACCCTCGCACCGTACATCAGACAAAAGCCGAAGGCGACGCGCAAGAAGAGGCAGGTGAAGACGAAGCACCGGAATGGAGTCAGAGGAGCAAGAGCGAGAATGAAAAGCTAGGAATAGTAACGATGGATTGAACATTGAATAGTATACAATGTAACCGAATCAAAACTTCGTTGTTACAGACAAGACCTTATATCTAGAAACAGTTAACACTAAAGAAGCTGAACACAAAGCTAAACCGAATAGCTCTCCGACACCAACGAGTTCGCCCAAACTTCCAAATACGTATACCCACTGCTATGCAGGCCCATGGAATCATTCACATTCGGATCAGTCCCAAGCTCCGCCTCCGCATCATCGGGGATCCCATCACCATCAGTATCCGTAAATGCAGTCCCCCCATCTAGATCCCCCGGCCCACCCATCGTCTCCTCATCCGAAATCAACGCCCCCTCGGCTCCATAGGAGAGAACCTCCTCGATCAGTCGAGTATCCACGCTATCGCGGACCAGAGACGCTCCGACATCTAGTTACTCGCATTAGCTATCATCCTCTAGATAACCCCTGCCAGGAGATCGATATCAACATACTCTCAGTGACATAACTCACAACCTCATCCGGAGTCATGAGATTCTCCACAGCCGGGTAAGCATATTTGCTCTCTATGATTTCCATCCCGCCATAGTTGGACGAGGAAGGGCCGAGCTCGGACCCGTTTAGTGTCCCGTCCTGGTCTGGGTCGTAGTAGTTGTTCTCGACGTAGCCGTGGAAGTTTGCGTTGCCGCGCGTGAAGGCTGTGACGGTGGTTGAGGGGCCGCTGATGAAGTAGTTTCCGATGATATTCGCGTCTGTCATAGCTTTAGTAGGTAACCCTCCCAAAAAGAAAGAGCCACAGAGAAGAAGGCTTGGAGGAAGAGAGACGAACAAGACTGCCCAGACGAATCCCCAGCAATATACCCACCCCCACCCCCCCAGTTATAAACCAAGTTATTGGTAAACTCATTAACCCCCTTAACCTTCGGATTCCTCGTCTTATTATCGATATACAGGTTCCGGAAAAGTGACACCCTGCCGTCCGTCTGCATAAGACCCCCACAGGAGTGCGTCTCCAGACCCTGCGCGATAATCGTATTCTGCACCGTGATATTCTCTCCAGTCCCGCTGATCGAAAATGTCTCGTCGCGGCCCCATGAGACAGAGACGTGGTCGAAGATCATATTGCTTCCTTCGGCGATGGTGATTCCATCTTTACCGGAGTCGCCTCCGCGGCCCATTCGACTTTTTAATCAGCCTCTAGTATCTGAGATAGGGCTGGAGAGGAAGGGGAGATATACATCTGGAGATACCTAACAATAGCATCATTGGCATTCGAAAACGACCACCCATTCCCATAAACCGTGATCCCGTCCCCGGGCGCCGTCTGCCCGAGGACAGATACGCGTTTCGAGACGACGATGCGGTCTTCGATGTTGATTACCCCTCCGATGGCAAAAACGACGATGCGGTCGGTTGAAGACACGGCGTCACGGAGGGATCCGGTGCCGGAGTCGTCGAGGTTAGTTACGACATAGACCTCGCCGCCTCGACCGCCGACGGCGTTGGCGCCGAAGCCCTCTGCGCCAGGGAAGGCGAGGAGGGCTGCTGTTGAGTGGTAGAGGGTCAGGAGAGTCAGGAGGGTGTGCTGGAGATGCATGTTGTTGGGCTGTTATAGTCTTCGAGGTTAGGGGAGACTATGAGGACCCGTGCCTCTTATACCGGTACGCATCTCCAACGACAGATCATCAGGAGTATGCATGGTCCCCTTAGTCCGATTGCTGCAGAAACTGCAAACGGGCAGTGGTTTTAGAAGGCGCGTGGAATAGATTAAAATCATTCATTTACTCCGTGGTACTACCCCAGAGTAAGGCTCGGGCAGTCTAATCAGCAAGTAAGGAGTCAGTATGATTGACTCGCAGCGGCTAAATACTGAAACATGGAGAAGATCGGCGACTTGAATATATTGACAGCTGAGACGTTCCACCTATTGGCGTTTTAGCTTGTTGCTTCGTTCTGAGAGTGGTTGGTTTGATTTACCCTTGTCCGTGTCCTATGCTTGAAGAGATTATACCCCTGCAAATGTCTATTTAGAGGCTCCCCTGCCATTAAGATTGATATGAAGCGAATAGATTATTTGTCCGAGGTACAGCCCTACCAGTACCACCTGAATGAAGCCCCGCTTCAACCGGAAAGTTGGAGGTTCCTATAGAGACTGCGAACCATGGTTGAAGCATACTATACTTCAACATGACGTGGAGAGCTGAGCCCAGACCCAGAAGGAGCCCGTCATCACATATCTCAGCTGGGACTGGAAGGAAATTTAAATGTGATCAGGGAAGATCTTCAACAGAACCCCGCCTGCTTTGACATCTTGCAGCCCTAAATACAACAACAATGACACCCCGAATCAGCGAGACAGTCAAACAAGACCACCGCGAGATCCAAGCCTGCGCCGACCGCATCCTAGCCTCAACAAGCCGCGACGAACAAGTCCGCTTCCAGAACCTCTTTGTTTGGGATCTCGCGCGCCATGCCGTCGGTGAAGAATTAGTTGTCTACCCTGCTTTTGAGAAACATATTCGGGATGGCGCTGCTCTTGCGCAGAAGGATCGGGAGGAGCATCAGAATGTACCTTTCTTACTATTACTGACCTTGACTTGATGGCCTTGGGTTAACATGCTGTATTGATATAGGTAAAAAACCAACTAAAGGTGTTCCAACAACTCGACCCGAGCAATGAAAGCTTCACTCTGACCCTAACACACCTAATGAACGATCTGTTAGCGCATATGCAAGAAGAAGAAACCAACGAGCTGGTTCTGCTTGAAGACTCCATCTCGGAACATGATAGCCAGAGTCTCTCAAAAGCTTTCAATCGAACAAAGATCTTTGTCCCCTCACGGGCTCATCCGCATGCGCCGAATAAACCGCCATTCGAGACAGCTGTGGGCTTGTTGACGGCGCCGATTGATCAGCTCGCGGATTTGTTTCGAAAGTGGCCGAAGAGCGATCAGGTTGGGAGTTGATTTGGGATTTAATATATCGTGTAGATAGTGTATTACATTCTGTTATCATCACTTTTATTCTAAATTCCTCATTATCTCCCTCGTAGTTAGTAGTTAAGACCCCTTCTTCTCCCAATCAACCATACCCCCCCCCCCCCCCCTCCCCAACCTTCGCTCTAACCATCTGATAACTCAAATTCCACAGCACAGACCCGAGCTCCAAATCTGTAGGAGGATATAGAAATAAGAATCTACAACACCAGGGTGGACAGAAAGGGCGTAAATATTATTGTGATTCGGCTTAATAACCCGATTAAGGAGCCCATACTTAACACCTAGGATAATAGCAAGTTTCGCGCGTGCATACAGCTGCGTCGGATCCTTACTCGGGTCATTGATTTCCTCTGGCGAGGCGAACTTCGACCCGGGCACGATAGGCGCGATGGAGCTCAGATGATTCAAAGACAATCCTGGGTGCCCGTGTATCTGGGAGCTTGGATGCCTTCCGAAGAAGAGGGTAGAGGAGGTTCGTTAGGTAGAATTGACTGAGCCAATTGACCGGAAAGATCCGGTCGTAGCCGTCTGCGGATTCATCGTATTTGTTTGCGTTGATGCCGACGGAGAGTATGAGCTGTCACCGTTAGCATAGTTATACCTAGAGTAGATAATAGGGAACGAGGAGGATACAAGATCAAGTCGCTCCCCGCGCTCGCGAATCCCGGCAAAAACGTCGTTAACTTGGTTCAAGTTCCGCGGTTTCTTCTTTGATTTTCTCCATTGCCGACTGGCCTTTCTCTTCTTTACAGTTGACCATGATCACGCGTGCCACGTTGAGGGAGAAGGCTCGAAAAATTTCATATCTATGGGTCTTAGTGATTGATAGCCAGTGGTGATGGTAGCGTACCCTATGTCCAATGCACCTCCAGTGACCAGGACACCGCGCCCGGTAAGGTCATGGATCTGCTTCTTCGGACTGATGATTCGATGGAGAATGGACTGCCTGCCGATGTTTGGTGATTTTTTCAGTTCTTGAGTGCCTTTTAGGTAGTGTGGAGTAGAGAACCTGTTGAAGACTGGGTAGACCCCAAGCACGACAGGTCCATGTAATCATGATATCAACTCCAGCCTTGAGATGTCAAGTCAATACAGTGGAGATGATACATATTTAACTCATGCCATTGAGATCGAGTCTGATCTCTCACTCCCAAGTTACAGGAACGGTCAAGGGTCACAGTAAGTAATATTGAGTGCTAAGAATAGTATACAGCTTAGGATGAGTGTAAGAATACATCACAGCATCAAGGATCAAAGGAGAATGCGCCTAGCCCCCTCAAGTTCCTCAATCACCTTCATCGCCTCAATCCGCTTCTTGTGAACGGTAGGATCCTCGCCAGCTATATCCTCCAACTGCGCGTCTGTCAGTCGGTAGACGAACGTCGGCGAAAGCACTTTCATAGGGCTTTTCGGACCAGCAAGGAGGAAGTAGTTTGCAGACTGCACGCAGACATTATCCACGAACCGTGACTGCGCAACGTGATAGTACGACTCCAGGATGTCATGAATCTGGCGAACCATGACATCTCGACTGGACTGTCCGGGCAATGCTGCTTTCACATCCTCCACGCGGATCACCTTTCCAAGGGCATGGTTTCCTGCATGGAACGTCTTATCTGCGATCAATTTCTGCATCCTCAATTCCGGGCTAGAAATCGTCAGTTCTGTCGAAACCACGTCATGAGGAAGCTTAACTCACCGATCCTGGGCTGTATCCATAACCGACTGGTGTAGTGTCATCAGTGTGTCGTTGCGCTCACTCTCTAGCAGGAATTGAGTGTGCTCCACCGCCTCCATGTACTTTTTCTGCACGGAATCTGACACTATTGACAGCAAGCCACGAGATGTACGTGGATTTGGACATAGATCAACCAACACGTCCGTGATGAACGCGTCAACAACTGCGATGATATCGGCAACGTACCCCAGCGCAATCTTTTCCCACTTGGTAGACTGCTTCTTCATGACGGCCGGCAACAGGGAGGTGTTGAAAGTGCCCATCTCGAACCCCCTCGAACTTGAATACTCACCTTCTAGCCACTGAAGGATATTAGTATTGACAGGGGGAGTAATAAGTTCGGCGTCGGCGAGGAAATCGTTGATGTCCATGTCAGTCTCGATCTTCCGCGTGGCAATTGGGGTATCATCCTTGTCCTTGTCGTCGCGCTGCCTGGTCGCTTGGAACTGACGACCCTCCATAATCTCATGGCGGTGAAAGCGGTAGACATGGCCGAGGTGTGTCATGTCGGCCTTGAATTGTTCGTTACGGCCTATGACTGTAGTGGCCAGTCGAAAGCGTTGGACTTTGTCGAAAATGTCATCTGTGCCATAATTGCCCTTGAGGGCGTCTGCCCTGATCTCATTGAATCTTGACACGATGTCCAAGAGGAAGTCGACTTGTTGCTGGCGGGTGACCCTTTCATGACCCAGTGCCTGCAACGCAGCTCTGGCCTCTTTTAGTTTCTTACTGACATCCATGCGAACCTAACTCAAGTCAGCGGAGATTCGGGTTGCTGCTACGTCTCTGTCGTTCACCTTTGGGAACTCTCGTCGAGCATTTTCTGTCACTGTGTCCTTTAGCTTGTGCCTGAGGGCCTCGATGCCAAACCGATCATCAGGGATCGAGTTCCAGCCGTCCTTCTTTCTGAGATCTTCCTCCAACTCTTCGCGGGTGTATTCACCGTGGGCTAACTCGCTCTTCCCAAGGTTGCGTACGAGGACCCAGCCGTGTCTAAGCGGCATACTCTTGCCATCTATCAGATCCAATACATTCCGTTCTGCCCCGCGATCGACCAGGTCTGGCTTCGTAAGTACGCCCAAAGTCCGTTGCCCTTCTGGATCAGCGTCTCGCGCCCGTTCGATTATCTCCTGTGTTGCGATGTCGACGTTGGCAGGAACAACCGCGAGTATAATTGATCGGGTGCTCTTCATATATTCCAGAACCATGCTGCGGACCATCTCGATATCATTTTTGGTTGTCACTCCCGGTGTCACGCTTTTGAAGATGCCTGGAACGTCAATTACGGAGAGGTGGTCTTCATCTGGGCCGATGATCTCGAGGCGAAAGACGTGCCGCGAGAATGTTGGCTTTATTTGGTCCTCCAAGGTTCGGACGCCCATTACCGTGTGTACCTGTGGCTGGTTAGTGACAAGTTGATGTAGCCTCATGTAGACTTACCTGCTGGATCATATCCGAAAACTCCTGTGGCTGCAAGGTACCGGACATTGTCCTCGTCCACAATTTGAGTCTGGTAGCGTTATCTGAGCTTGTGTGAGGTGCAGGTATGATTGACGCCTTGATACGACGACCGACTTGTCCCACAGCTCGACGGAAGATGATTTGGGTGGCAAACCGTGTACAAAAGTTGCTATCGCGGGGGAAGGGGAGCTTGGTCAATCCCTCCAGGATGGAACTTTTGCCGCTAGACTGATCTCCCACTGCGATGAGCTGTGGAAGAGCAACGTACTCGCCGACATTGCAAGCGAACAGTTTGTCGATCCTCTCGAGAAGAGCAGGGTCGGTGAGTGAGTTAGTGTTGGGTTCCTGAATTTCTGGCATGGTATCTCTGAACGATTGAATGAGAGATTTAGTTGTAAAGATACCATACGAGTTAACGATATTCACCAGAGATACAATGCGATAGAAATGGTGTTGGGGAGGGTGGAATTCTCGCATGTTTTGATCGAGCTCTCATTGTGGGATGAGGCAGAAGGTACCCCCTTCCTGTTTTGGATGACCATTGGAGGCTCTTGCCGTTCCAACCCTCTTCGCCTGTTGGTGGTGGCACACAAACATTGTTAAATACAGATTCACAAGAAGGGCCGTCATGTTGAATTCAGTCAAGAATAGGTGCAATGGTTCTTCACATCTGTGCAACTTTCACGAGAATAAAACAGGTTACCAGAGTAACATGAAGAGGCTGCGAACTTCAAGAAATAGATATAAGAGATGTATTCCGCGAAATAAAGTAAGCATGGTCAGTGATATTTCTTTCTCGTGATGTTCCTGGGCTCATGCACGGGTAGAGGTCCTGCTTATAAGATGATCGACCGTTTATTCTTAACAATCTGGCGTAGACACAAATGCGAATACGATTTCCTACCATAAAGGCATAAGTCCGAGGGAGATTTCTAAACGTGTCATGGCTTGTGGAGCTTTAGATTCCTTCATGTAAAAGGGGTATCATTTCTGCCTACCTGTGCCTTGGTTCAAGCTTTTTCAGTGGTGCGCAATGATGCTGATCAATATCTATCAACTGAAACCATGGGAGCTCGAAGGCAGAGACTATCATGAAACCCGAGTACAAGTTTGATATCCCAAAATATCCGATAAGCGTTTTAGGGCGCCACCAAGTGGAATCTTGCAGCCTGAAGGACGGACATCATTCGATAGGATTAGACGACTGGTTCCACTCGGCGTATTCGTTAATGTATTTCCTGTTAGGGAATATGCTTGCAAGAATATCATAAATATGGCCCTCATTCTCTTAGAATGTAGAAAAAGAGTACACTTATTTCGCGCAGCCTGTACTATCATTCCCATTGTTTCCACATGGATATCGTGTTCCATCCTGGCGTCAATGGCTCCGATCCCGTGGTAGAGTTCTACCCGTATACCCCCTCCGCGACGGCCGGGTATGCCTTTATGGGGATCTTTGGAGTCTCAACTGTGGTGCACCTTGTGCTTACCTTCCCATTCCGCGCTGCCTATTTTATCCCCTTGATACTCGGCGGAGTCTGTACGTTTATTCTTCTTACATGTTGTCCCAGAGCTAACGATCCCCAGGCGAAACATTTGGTTACTACGGCCGAGCATGGTCCCATCAATCCCGCACAGAAATCAGCTCATGGGCTCTTCAGGAGATGCTCATTCTGTGCGCTCCACCACTCCTCGCCGCTACGGTCTACATGGTGCTCGGCCGGATGATCCGGTCTCTTGATGCCGAACATCTCTCCAGCATGCGAACCAAAAGACTCACCCTAGTCTTCGTCCTCAACGACATCCTCTGCTTCTGTACCCAGCTTGGAGGAGCGGGTGTCCAAGTTACGGGTGATACCAATATCATGAGCATCGGCAAGAAAGTGGTTCTCGCGGGGTTGATATTCTCTCTGGTCGTATTTGGTTTTTTTATCTGGATAGCCGGAACCTTCCACCGGCGGCTTCAGCGCGACCCTACCTTGATTCTGATCCAAAATCCAGATCTGAAATGGCGGAGATACATGGTGGCCCTGTATATCTCGTGCTTTGCGTTGATACTTCGGAATCTGGTACGGACTATACAGTTTGGATCGGATCGGTTGTCGCCGCTTAATACTAAGGAGGCTTATATCTATGTGTTTGATGCCTTTTTGATGGTTGCTACGATGTTGGCGGTCATGGTTTATCATCCTGGGCGCATGATCAAGAAGGCTCGTCGGTTTGCGAAGGCGAATGAGTTTTGTGGGGGGATTGCCTCTGATGCGAATGTGCCTCTGACGCCATGCAGCCCGAAGCCGTGTTGATTTTGTTGGTTACGGTATTGGACCCGACGCAGGATAGAGTCAAGGCTGTCGCTTAATAGTAGAGAATCTGGAGAAAAAGCAGTCAACATAGGTGGTTTATCTTTATCCTGTTTGCAAGCGTTTAGAACTGTCCATAGACCATTGCCTGGACAGCATTTCCACTAATATCACCCTCAAACAATAACAGTAGATAGAACGGCAAAAACAAATACGGGAAGCTGTCATTTCCTGTGCATTCGACTATAAGGAGGGAGCAGGAAAGATTTCATTACTGAAAACCGATATTCTCATAGTCCGGCGCTCCATCCAGCTCCATCATGTGATCCATGCGGCGGTCGTGAACAGAAGGGCGTGCAGGCACGGTAAGTGGAGATCCAGGGGGGACAGACAAGTCTCAATAGACAAATCAGAGCTGGATGAAATGCTCCTAGGCATTGCAGCCACATATGGCAGGACAGACGGGTAAACAGACATGGGGGCAGCCGGCAGCTTGACTTCAAGGACGCGGTTGCTCGCCCTGCCCTCCAGCAAGGTTCTCATCGGCGCAACGAAACCTTTGTTTCCAGATTTCAGTCGAAATGTCTCGTCTATGTGATGGATATCCAAGAAGCATTGGATACATATATACATACCTCCAGTTGGATACGTGCAGGGTGTTCCATGGGTTGTGATACCCCATTACTGCTGTGCCCGCTGCTGCCGTTCCTATGCCAGCCGATGTCCACCTCCCCCCCCCCCGGGGATACTACCACTTCAAGAGGTGGGGGATGTAACTCGCAGCTGGCGCAGCAACATAATATGCCTCCAAGAACAACTTGAGTGATGGTTCTTTTGGTTGGCCTCAGTGTCTTGCTCTCTTGAAATTCTGGGCAAGTCGATGTGGTTCATGATGTTCCAAGACTTGGATTCTCATTTGGTCCTTGCTGTGGCCTGTTAAGGTATTAAGCAACGTTCGTCAACAAATGGTTGATGGCTTTAATTATGAGAGTACTGTTATGGCGAGGCAGATGAGAGGGGTGAAGCGTCCGGGTGCTGTTCCTTATTTGCGACAACACTGTATAAAGTGTGTAATTCTCGAGGTTTGCGTGTTGGACTTGCACAGTAATATCAGCAAGGTAATCTCCTGTCCTGATGTTTTTGGCAAAGCACAAGTGTCAGGACAGGAGATTATCGTTCTGGCGAAGTGGATGAGAGGGATGAACCTCATTATCCGGAGGCCGAGGACACTTGCTTGTTCCATTCTGGGCAAGGAAGGCCAATCGATGTGTGGCTCTAGTGGCCCATCTGCTTGATAGGAAACCAACCATAGCTACTAGTAGCTAACATGACCATCAAAGTCATCTATCCTGGGGATCGCAAGCATAGGACTGTAATTCAAGGCTTAAGAGAAAGGCGAGAGACTCTCGAATATTTCTCTTCATTTTCTTCAGGCAATAACTGTGGTAAACGGGATGGCTCTTTTTGTTCGTGACTGGCGAGGTATAATAATAAGTGGTGATAATGCATTTTAAACAACTGATTTACTCATGGCCTAAACCCTGCCCACCATTTTATCCAAGGATGCCGTCTAACCCCGTTTATACGTCCCAACACTACTAGTAACCCGCACGGTACGCTTCACCTCAATACTATCCTCATCCGTGCTCGTCACCCAAAGCACCTCCTCACTGGTGTTCCGGCCGCCCCTAACCGAGTTCGAATACGCCTTGACATCGCCGTAGATCCTACCCTTCGGGATCCTATCCATGGGGACATCGCTAGCACCATTACTCCGCGAGTTGGGGTTCGAGCTCGAGTTATTCGATGACGACTTCTCCTTGCTGAAGGTCGACCCGAAGAGCGCCTTGAGGGCGGGGAGCGAGAGCGCGATTATGGCTGCGCTGATCTCGGCGCTGGACCAGGCGAGCACGACGGCGAAGTGCCAGGTTGCGTCGCTGGGGTCGTTGACGACGGGCAGCATGGCGACCATTCGGCAGACGGAGGTGCTGCGTATCTAGTTAATCATGGTCAGAGGCGTGGTCTGTAGCAGGGGCACTTACACAACGGCACTAGAAACAGTTAAAAATGAACAGCCCAACCTTGGAAAGGGGGGAGAGACATACAACGCCCCAAAGCAAAGAATGATAGCCAGCGCAACCTTCCTCGCAACCTTCGCCTTCAAATGAAAGATGATATTCATTGGTAGGAGTAAAACAATCGAATCACAAATAATCGTCAGTGTGGCCGTAACAATATTCACCACCATTGTCGAGACACACTTCCCCTTGGCGCCTCCCCACAGTGTCGCAAGGGGTATACATTGCAATGCAATAATAAGCGTCTGCGCGATATATACAGCTGTGATGAACCCGAAGGACAGGCGCAGATAGAAAACGTATTTCGGCATGTTATTTAGTCGCGCGTAGAACGCCAGCCCGCTCATTCGACAGATATACAGATTGAACATGTATATCAGCTGTCCTGCGACCAGCCATTTGTATAGAGGAGGTGCGTTGAGTGGGTCTATTGCTGCGAGGTGGCGGCCGGCACCAAAGCGGAGGACTTGGAGCATGACGGCGAGGAGGACGATGTTGACGGCCTAGGCCATTAGCTAGCTAACCTACTGATGTGAGGGGGGCGTACCATTGCGACGCAAATCAGGCTATCGTCGAGCCCGAATTTCTGGATATATCGCCATCGTGCGTATACGCGAGTTAGGACGACCACTCCGGCGACTGCAGTGGCCACGGCCATGCCAATGATCGCCTGCGGGCGTCTATCCTCGGCCAGGAAGCCAGGAGGAAAGTCCTGCGTAGGGGCGGCCATTCTGGCAAGAATTGACCATCATAGGACTGGAAGCCGGTGTCAGCGACACCATGAGTAGAAGTACCCTAGCTGGACGCTCGCTTAACTCTAACCACAAGGATTAACAGATAGCACGATCCTTGGGCCGCTATATGCTTTCAGCAGACAGGGAACAGCCTGCCACGCCCCAGAAGTTAGTTTATTGTTCTGCATGTTTCCACCCTGGTCACCTCGCTTCGGAAACACGAATACGCAATGCGTTGCGTACGATTGAACAACACGTGGAGCGAACGTGCAATCGCAATGCCATCGTCCATCACCCCACAAGAAGCCCACCCACTGATGCTCATTCTCTTCTCCATGAACCCCGCCCCTTTCTCCGGGACTCAGGAGCAGGACTTCTGTGGAGGCGGCAGAGATCCCTGTCACTCTTGCCGCAGGATCAGCTATTCGTGTTTCATGGCACATGGCAGTTGACATGATAGGACACCCCACGGCGTCTCTAGCAAAATTGGTAGTCCAGATTCCACGGTGATGAATATTACTGGGCCGTTGGGAAATGTCTGACACTTCCAATGCCCATGCATTGTTGTACAACACATGGATGTCGATATCGGCCTCGGCTAGAGAGCCCAAGAGTCTAGCCACTCACTAAACACTAGTACAAAGCATGATCCTGCATCAGCTACAAACTTCTACCAAACCCCTCTAATATATTTACACAGTATCTCATTGGACAATGAAGCTGTCGCCCGTGAGCTCTAACATGGGCGACTCGACACTCAAAAAGGCACAACTGCCATGTTCGGCCTTTCATCACGTCGTTGCACTCCGCCAAAGAAAACATACCCTGCGCATTTGCTCAGGTACGTACTGAACGCCATGGGGTCTTACAGCGTACTGGCGGCTCTTCCATGGCCAGTGGTCCCGGTACTTCTAATTCTCGCCGTTGTCGTCAAAAGGCGCTTTCTGAGCTCAATCCGCGATAACCCGGGGCCCTTCCTGGCATCCATCTCCAGCTTCTGGAAGGTCCAGCAGATCATCAATGGCCATATTGAGGAGGAGATGCTTGCGCTGCATCGGGAGCATGGTATGCGCAGTCAAATACGACCACTAGCAGTGCTAATTGAACCCAGGGGACTTTGTGCGCGTCACCGATAACGAAGTCAGCGTTGGCCATCCCGATGCCGTGAAGCATCTTCTACACGCAAAGATCGCCAAGGTACGACGCCAGCACGGAACATTCCAAAAGTAACTAACAGCGCCCAGGGAAGCTGGTACCAAGTCTTCAGCATCCCTGACTACCGCTTCGTGAGCCAAATGTCCGAAACAGACCCGCAGCGCCACATCGACAAAGGCAAGAACGTCGCGGCTGGCTACGCCCTATCCAACATCATCAAATCCGAGACCTACGTTGACGACATCATTGCAACCCTCAAAGGCCAACTAAACAGCCTCATCGAGTCCAGAAAACCAGTGCACCTAGACAAATGGTTCAACTACTTCGCCTTCGACGTCGTCGGCGAAGTAACCTTCTCGCAATCCTTCGGCTTCGTGAAAGCCGGCAACGACATCGGAAACGCAATCGCCAACGCACGAAAACTAGCCCTATACGTCTCGATCATGGGCCACTTCGTGTGGTTCCACAACCTCACCATCGGGAATCCCTTAATGAGCACGCTAGGACTAATCCCGGCATCGCATCTATTCGACACCTGCGTAGCAGCGATCGACGCACGCAAGAAGAACCCAGAAGCACGGAACGACATGATGGAGCGCTGGCTGAATGTGCGCAACACGCACCCGGAGCGCATGACAGACGCGGAGGTCTTCGCCGCGGCAGCTGCGAATGTCGGCGCGGGCGCAGAGACAGTCAGTGCGTCGCTCCAAGCGCTGATCTACTATCTTCTCCAAGACCCTATGTATCTACGTCGACTGCAAAATGAGCTTGACATGGCTCAGGTTCGTGGCGAGCTTTCGCCGGTTGTCCAATACGCGGAGGCTCAGAATCTGCCATATCTACAGGCCTGCGTCAGTTTCATAATCACCCGCGTCCCAGAAGGTATAATAACTAGGACTGCAGATCAAAGAAGCATACCGGTATCATTCGTCCATCGGGACGAACCTGCCGCGCGTTGTGCCAAAAGGCGGGCTTACCATTCGAGGGCGCTATTTCGCTGAGGGGGTACATTCCCCCTATTACCAGGTAGAGAGGATCTATATTAACATGTCCAGACTCTCCTAAGCGTGAACCTCTGGGTGATCCACCGAAACCCAGACCTCTTCGGCCCCGACAGCAACTCCTTCAACCCCGAGCGATGGCTCGACAAAGAGCGAGCGAAGACGATGGACTATTTCCTGGTTCACGTACGTACCAATCCCAGTGCAACCCCTTAGCAATGGATGTACTGACGAGCATAGTGGGGAGCCGGCTACAACCAATGTCCCGGACGGAATCTGGCGCACTTCGAAATTAACAAGCTAGCTGCGACTCTTATCCGGGATTATGAGTTTGAGCGCGTGGATCCGAAGAAAGAGTGGTCGTTTAAGAACCATTTTATCACAACGCCCTGCGATTGGCCTTGTCGGGCGAAAAGACGTGAGATGGCGGGGGTATAAGTATTTACAGTTGTCTGCGGTATGATGGGATACTGGGATCAGCCTAACGCAGTAAATATTCAACGCAATGTATGTAGTAACCGTAGAAGTATATGTTCATCGTATTGAGGCATGTTGCTGGATCATGCCTTGTCCAACCACGGACAAGCCGCAGCGTTCCGCGCCCACCGGCCTGTAAATTTGAATCTAGGGCGAATACCTAGGTATTTAGAAGAGGATCTTGAACCGCCGACTCGCACTATTTTCCGTAGGAGTTGCTTCCACGCTGGTCGAAATAGAAGTCGAAGACGGAGTTGAGGACGCATTGTCCGATGAAGGAGTCGAGGAAGTGGACGTAGCCTCGGAAACGACTGCTGCACTGGTTTCCGATGAGGTAGAGGTGGTAGTAGAGGTCGAGCTCGAGCTCGAGTTAGTGGAAGACGACGTCACAGCTATTTCAGACGTCGAGGTAGAAGTAGTCGTCGATACCCCAGTCGAAGTAGTCGATGACCAGGTGTCCGGCGTCACACCACCAATCCCATAGACGGACCATGCATCATCACCACCACCTATAACGCGAGTTTCATTAGCACAGAAAAGCCTAGTGGAATGGGCTCGAACTGACAGATGTCGCGTGGCCAACCTGAGCACGCTTCGTCGCAGGCGTCATCGGAGATCAGGTCTGCTTGAGCAGGATCGGCGTTCCCACACCAGCAGTCATCTCCTTGAAGTGCAGCATATTTGAAATCCGCCTCGTCGCATTGATCAACACAGTGGTTGACTTCTTGGAAGGTGAAGGAACCCTGATTTTCGAAGTTACCGGGACTGCTGAAACAGCCGATGGAGTTGGATATTTGGGCAGCGAAGCCCGGTAGTGCAAAGGAAAGAACAGGGAAAAGAGCGGCCCTGAACTTCATTTTCAAAGGGAAATTTGGAACTGAAGAAGTCAAGAAGTGAAGATGAAAAAAGTGGAAAGGATCAACGGCTGAAATCAGGGAAAGGAGCTTGGCCGGAGCCGCAGCAAACGGCGGAGTCGGAGGACTGTGGGCCAGCTGAAAAGGAGCAGCGCAAAGCAACCAATGATTTTGAAATGACACGATCCGCAATCAATTCCGACAACTCGGAGCTGAGGGAATCCAGAAGCTCATGGCGGGAGGACCGCGGAGTACATGCACTTCGAGTCTCAACTTTCAGTGCTCTTTCTGACGTCTCTTGGCGTGTATTCGCGCGCTCCTTCGCAGTGATGACTGCGCTGCAGCCGGTTTGGAGAGTCTTCGCTTTGTTTTGAGCCCGCTGTCGCGGCATCAGGGCCGTTCTCACCTTTTGTGGCGCTGGGCGCAGAGCCAGGCTGGGGTTTGACAAACCTCAGAGGCCGTCCCGCCAAAGGTACATGGTCCAATATCGCCAAAAAGAAGTTGACCCCTGCCTTGTTCAAGAGAATCCCGCCAAGACCGGGGCCACCAAAGCTCGGTTTCTCAGTGTTGTGATTGCCATGGCTAACCTCTCGCTGCCCGTCGGTATCAACATAGTCGGCGCCCATCTAGTCTTTCATCCACTCCCTGAGAGGCACTTCGTGGTTCCACTCGTCCCGGGCAACACTCCCCACTTATCGTTCCAGAGTCCAAGCATTTCCACTGATTTTGCATCGCTCGGTAGGCTGTGGTGTTGACATCGGGAGGGCTGATCGCAGCAGGTACGTTCGGAGTTGGTGTTGTAGTTGTTTGCGTGCTCAGCTTGACGCACTTCCGCTCCATCTCCAGTTGGTACATGAATCGATTGTATGGTCGAGACGCATCACAATCTTGCGAACACCGACTGCTGCTGTTGTTGTGCTGGACAGCGCGAGGGGCTTGGTTTAAGGCTGAGCAGGGAGAGCGAGGAATCCGATGGTATCGATCATAAGTGGTTGAGATTACGTCGGTTTTTGAAAGTGGGAACCGGGCGTTTCATGCGTTGTTGCCGGGATTCCGACACAGTGATGAGGTTAAAGCGACTAATGCTACTATAGGGGAGGTTGGTGTGCCTGGTATTGCCGTATAACATTGATTCCATTGCTCAAATCAACACATAAATACAAATGGATCTATCAGTGCAATGCCTCTATGTTGATGTCAGGAATTTCTGCCGTCTGGATCACGATAAATAGTCCTTTCACCAAGGATACAATCGACGGAGCATCAAGTTATAACCTGGCGCCTTGCTCAGCCGCGACATAGTCCTTCCACACCTGGCTGATATCATTCTTATAGAGCCAATCCAAGGCGCCACCACCAAGAACACCAAAGACCGCGATCCTGGCCTTGATTATATTATCAAACTCGGCATTCTCCTCCCTCGTCTTTGCAAGAGCATTTCGTCTCTTGTCGAGGAATTCGTACCTATAAAACATATCCACGTTAGCATCCATGAGGCGCACTCGCGGTTGTAGGTATTTAGATTTAGGGGATATATATTTAAAATGCTTGGTGATATTATTTTTATTGACTTTTGTCCTAAAAGTATATAGAAAACTTTAATCATTAGCCCTATAAGCTAATAGCATCACCTTTACTTCTCTTCAACGTCGAGTAGTTACCGGAAGAAGTAGATCCAAATTTAGCAATTCGCAACCTGTGAGCTACAGAGGATACTACTAGTGGTTGATTCAACCGAATGTAAATCGACTCGGTCCTCGTTGCCCTGCCCGCCTGATTCTTTCGCGGTGGGAATAATACATATTTTCCCCTGCATCTGTCATGCCGTCTCCATCGTCTGCCCCCGTGTCTGTGGCTGCGTTGCCTAGTACCTAGTAGTGTTTCGTCTAGCTATAAGTTGTCCCTTAAGGCCTCTATGTCAATCATCCATGAACTCTCCACTTGATATTTCATGACTGTATACACTACAGAGTATAGGTCATTGCTGGTGTAGATTCTGTCATGGAACTGACACACGTGACTGCGCCGTCGCTTTCTGCTCAACTCATACTGCTTCCTGCTGTGGTGAACTAGATGAAAGTAGAAAAAAGAACTTTCAAGTAAATTTTATGCCCCTTGAACTTCGATTGTACTCGGGAGTTATATGCTTGCTCCCATTCTCTCCAGAGGGTGCTGCTGTTGCTTTGACTCGGTGATGTGCTTCACTAGCGTCGCGTAGCTTGGCCAGAAAGTAGTTGGGTTCGACGCGCTAAAAGTTGGCATCGACGCACTAGTCTGCCTCAGGCAGCGCAGAGACCAGACCAGATTAGATGATTTGTAATAATATACTCCAAATTCCCGTCCATTTTATTTAAACACCATCGAGGACCCAGTAACCTACAATAAAGCCAGCGCAAATATGTCCCTCCCGACAGAACCCAAACAATGGACCAAGCAATCCAGCAAGAAGTCCTTCCTCATCTCAACCGACACAACCCTCCTCTCCCTCCCGGCAATCAACGCCGCATTCGGCTCTGACTTCATGTACTGGGCGTCATCATCATACCCTGAAACTGTTCTGAAGGGCATAATTGACAACTCATTCTGTCTGGGGCTGTATAAGCTCCCGATAGAGACGACGCCCTCGACGGAAAATAGCGCCGAAACCGAGAGTCTAGAACAAATTGGCTTCGCTCGCCTCATCACAGATCGCTATACCTTTGCTTATCTAACGGATGTCTACGTTTTACCGGAGTATCAGGGGTATGGGCTAGGTGGATGGATACTCGACTGTGTCGATGAGGTGGTTGAGCCGTTGCCGCATTTGAGGTGGTTGATGTTACGCACTGGCTCTCAGAGGAGTGTGGAGGCGTATCGGAGGAGGTTTGGGATGGAGGTATTGGATAATGGGGATGTAAATCTGGGCGGGTTGAATATGGGGAGAAAGGGGAAGGCGAATATGGCTTAAATCTAAACTTAGGATTGGTGAGGTGAGGAATAAGTTGCTGAGGAGGAAGAAGTGAGTTTAATTTTCTCAATGCCACCTCTTCGTTCCCATCTTTCCCATCTTCCACATCTGAATTATAATGGCTGCTAGCATTTCAACCACCACGAGGATGAAGGATGACAAGCTGAAGCTGCGTCGCATTGGAGCTGGATTCTGTGGAACCGTATGGGCAGCAGAAGACCGTGGATCTGCCTTCAAGCGAGAAGATGGAGGTCCGCACCGATCGCTGACGAACGATTACAACATGCACCGTCATATTTGGAGTTGTATGGAGCAGTTTTTACGGTCCAAAGAGACACTTGGAATGGCAGAGATGCACTCGCATATCCAGATACCCTTTTGCTACGACTTGATCAGCCCATCCCACGAGGAACGGTGGGACGACAACCTCCTCCGATTTCCACAGGGCTATCAGCCTTGCAACACGATCCACGCACAACGGATCCCCCCTGTTCCAGAATCACCAAGACGCCTTTCACAGAACGTTACTGTCCGGCCCATCTCGTTTCCGAGATTATGAACAGCGACAGAAACCGCGATTGTCTTATTCGGCTGAACCTAGGTCGACACCTTACTCAGGATACCTCCAGTTACTCGAGGTTCAAGGCATTCTCTCTAAGAAACTACCCGCTCCATGTGGACCAGATGGAGGAGCTTGGAATTCCGGAACAGGATATCGTGGGCTATGCGCGGACTATGGCTGGGGCTTTGGCCGCGATGCATTGGGCTGGTTAAGTAGACGCAAACAATGTCGAGTTTGTCCTTGCATCTCCAAACGATAAACAAAATGAGCAGATAGGACCAAGGAAGATGTGGTCTAATGTTTTGGGACCACACGAGCCATGGCTGCTCGATTTCGATTTGGTTCGGACTATGACGATGGACGAACAGGGAGTTCAACAAGCAGTCAAAGCCTTTGGGGGAATGATCCGTTCTTCCCACGACCTGATGAGAATTCTTCATTGTGGAAGGCATTTCGGGAGCAGTATCTAACTACAAGCAAAAACTGCTTGTTGAGGAAGGAAACCCTGATGAACCTGCCTGAACTGTTTACTCACTTAGTGGAGGACTTGGGACAAACAGTCCTAAGAGGATCTCTCGGCCATTCAAAAAAAAAAGAATAAACTAACACAACACAAATGGCCTGAATGAGTAACTAAAGTTAGAAGATACTCAAACCATGGACGGTGTTTTCAAACCGGTACATCGACATCGGGAAAAGAACCATCGGCTCAACCACCTTACAGGCCCTGCCAGAACGATTCATCAATGGGGTGCAGGAAGCCCTCTTACAGCGAGGCTCAAGCTCGCAACCCGACAGCGGATTGTCACCATCTCATCGTATAATGAACCCCGTTAGGGCCCACCTCTCGTATTTCCAGACAGGAATCAGGGATGGACAGGGTAGAGGAAGAGCAAAACATTTCAGGTAGAACCCGTGGAAGCACTATATGTTCAGCAGGTGGAGCATGCAGGGTGAGGCACCCCGAAGATGAGCAGGATCGGCATGCTACATGGGGTCGGTGAACGGGGTTCAGGAAGGAAATTGGTTGATTTTAGGAGAACAGGATTTATTTACTCTGCTTGGCACACGTTCACAAACCACCGTATCCAGTAATGACCTCATGTTGAATGGGATATCAGATTCTCAAGCATATATTTCAGTAGTCTTTCTTTCTATGCAGTCGGCCGCTGTATCTGGATAGGTTAGCAGTCACCCCAAGATTGCGCGATCGACGGTTTATCTCCGAGTTATCCGAGGTCCCCACTGAAATCTTGGCCGACTCGACATTTAGACTCACCAAATTCCTTCCTTGTTGGTCTTTTCTTACTTTGGCGCCGCGTGAATGCTAAGTTGACGGGGTACATCGGGCACAAATCGGATAAAATGGGCCCCAAGAACCCTATTTCGAGGATCGGCCATGCGTTCAACAGCACTTCCAGAGTTGAAAAGGAACCCGGAGAACTCGACCCGGCCTTTCTAGTCAAATGGGATCGGGAGGACCCGTCGAATCCTCAGAATTGGCCTGTCCGATATAAATGCTGGGTGACCTTTCAGCTGGGAATGCTTGCTCTCGCGGGTAGTCTTGGGTCCAGCATCATGACACCGGCCGACCACATTATAGCAGAGTATGTCGGAGTGAGTCAGGAGGTTGCGGTTCTCGATGTCACTTTGTATCTGTGAGTGTCTACTTGTACTTGTCTATTGAAGAGTTGCATACTGAGATTTTTACCAGCGTCGGTTTCATTTTTGGCCCCATTATCTGGGCTCCCATGTCCGAAATCTGGGGACGCAGAGTGAGTATTCTACCGGCTGTTTTCTGTCAGGCACTTTTTGCAATTGGGACCTCTAGGAGCACCACTGCCACCTCGGTATTCGTCACCCGGTTCTTCACCGGTTTCTTTGGCTCTGCCCCAATCAGCAATGTTATTGCTGCATTGGGGGATATGTGGACTCGAGAGACGAGAGGAATAGCCGTCAGTCTGTATGCAGTTGCAGTCAATGGTGGTCCGTCTTTGGGGCCTGTCATTGGGGCAGCACTCGTGTCGAATTCGAATCTCAACTGGCGCTGGCCTGGGTACATCCTTGCCATCTGGGTCTTTGTTACATTTGCCATGGCCGCCTTCTTCCTCCCCGAAGTCTACCCCATGGTTCTACTGAAGCAGAAAGCGCAGCGTCTCCGTGAAGAGACTGGTGACATGAGATACTACCATCCTCACGAGCATCTGAAGCTGGACGTTCATTCGATAGTCACCAAACAACTTTCTCGTCCGATGGTCATGCTCTTCACCGAGCCGATTGTTACTTGCATCGCCACCTACGCATCGTTCGTATACGGCGTCATGTACCTGACCTTAGAGGTCTTCCCGATTGTCTTTCAAGAAATCCGTGGCTGGCACCCTGTCGTGGCGACTCTACCCTTCCTTGCCCTCCTACTCGGTGTTATCTCCTCCGTCGGCCTCAATATCTGGAACCAGTACCGCTATAACGAGATAGCGCAGAAAGCCAACGGGAAAGCAGTCCCAGAAGCCCGACTACCGCCAATGGCATTTGGTGCCGTGTTTTTTGTCATTGGGAGCTTCATGTTTGCCTGGACAGCAACACCACCTCATCACTGGATCCTACCCTGTCTAGCTGCCCTATTCATCGGTGTCGGATTCAACTGCATCTTCCAACAATGTCTCAACTTCCTGGTTGATATGTACGGCATCTACGCGGCTAGTTCCACGGCAGCTGTCACGTTCCTCCGGAGTATCATGGCTGCTGGGCTCCCAATGGCTGCTAGGCCGATGATCAGGGCGTTGGATGTTGGCCCCGCGGTTTCGATTATTGGAGCTGTGGCTGTGGTCTTGCTCCCGATTCCGTTTTTGTTTATGAAATATGGGCCGAGGTTGAGGAGGTTGTCGAAGCTTACGCCGGAGGATCCGAATTAGATACTTACTGCCATAAAATGTCAGGATTGTTCAGGTAACCTAATAGATCGAGTTGGTGTAACTGACGTCTTTTTCTCTATGTCCGTCAGTCTGACCAACGTCGGATATTACCAACGACAAAAAGTCCGACGTTGCTATCGCCATATTCGCTCCTTTTTCGTCCGTGGTGAAAACCGGCGATCTCCGACTAAACCCGAGCGGCGGTCTCCGAAGTATGAGCCTCGGAATATCCCATTACCGTAGGAGTATTCCGTAGTATTCGAAGGGATTCAATGGAATTTCCCACGGCTGAGACAAGATTAGAACGGTCACGTGGAAGCTGTTCCTTCTAGATGCAGCAACTCGGTGGAATGATACTACTAATAGTACCTACCTTGATATTCTTCGTACGATATACGATATACGGTGTTACTATTGATGAATATCAGGTCGGTAGCTATCAAAAGATTGTGATCCCACCTCTTTCTTGTGAGGCAGAGCCCCTATCGACAACAAGGGGTTTAATATACTCACTATGGTTTCACACAGAAAAGTGAAAGGTCAAGCGCAATTTCTCCAGGCTGCACTCCGGAGTGAGTATACATTCCAGGTAGTGAATAGAGTAGAATGTTCTGTCTAGGGTCTAGACGCCAAAACTTGCCAGACCCCGACTAGTCGAGAATGCTTATGGAGAGTCGAGACCGAGATCTGCAGACACGTCGGCCATCGAGAACGAATCAGATCAGCGACGTTGCGACTAGTATTTGCTTATTCTTGGCCAGCGTAAGCGGTCCGAGCTGAATGCCCGCTTGGTTTTCTCACGAGTCTGGGGCCCCTCAGATCTAAATCTTCCATCTATTTATCACCCCAAGCCTACGAGCCATCATCACCATGCTGCGCAAAAAAGAAACATATACCGTAACGACCCCGATCCCCACGCACGTTCCCCGCGAACTCGCCCTCGACATCCTCCACAGCCACGGCGAAATCATCACCCTCAACCCCCTGGTGCTCTCCCACAATGCCATCAAGGCCCCGCGCGATGCCTCCGCAGACGAATACTACTCCACCTGGTACGAGATCACCGAGCGCGTGCAGTATATACCCGGTGTAGGCAAATTTGGCTCGGGCAAGATCAGCTTCAAGGGCTGTTTCCACGACGAGCCTTGGGGGATACGAACGCACACTCTCGCGCCGATGGGTATTGACTTGCGCACCGCGTATCGCGTGGTGGGTAATCAGCCTGGGGAACCGCCGGATCCGAACAATCATGGGAACATCAGCGTCCCCCAGCAAGGACTCTATCTTCATCAAGACGTCGTAATCGAGTGCAATGTGACCCTAATTTCCTTTGTCAGGGGGCAGATGAAAGCCTCGACGAAGGTGCTGGTTGATCGCTTCATTAAGAAGGCGGAGCTTCTGGGCGCAGGCGTGTTGCAGGGGACCGTAGAGGATGGGAGGCTGAGGACATTCAATCCGGCGGACCGCACGAGCACAGTAGATATGGTAGAGCCCGGCCCAACTTCGCCGGCCCTGAGGAGGTTATCGTATCAGATCCCAAGGTCGCCATCCCAGGTTTCGCGATCGGGATCAATCTCGTCGCAGCAGTTTGGGCAGGATCATGCCAGTGGTCGGAGCTTTGCTGCGGAGTTACCGGCGGATACTTATCATGCGTACCGTCCGCTTCCTGGATCTGACAAACATGATGCTATGGAGATGTCGGGTACCTCTTATGGTTTGCACAATAGGTTCCCTGTCGAGTTGCCGGCAATGCAGGAGGAGACCCCAGAAGAGCGGAGCGGCCCCCGGAAATATACTTATCATAATGTTTGATCTGCATTGAGTGTCTAATTTGAAGCGTATACCCATCAAAGTTTACCAACTGTGTGGTCAGCGTCCGCTATATAAAAACTCCAATTCGCGTGTGCAAAATCTTCCTGCACCGGATAATCTGTTGTTGGCAGTCACTAACTGAATCACGGAAATCATAGGCACACGACCAGAAGAGTACATATTCCCCTACCTGCGGTATAATCATCTTAGTCAAACTGACTATTATGAAGCTGAAACAAACGCGGGCGTGCGCTGTTTCAAAACGACCCTGATGCCGATGGCGGGGGAACCAGAGGCTGGCGGCTTATCTACGAGGGCAAACTACTTGGAAGAGTGAATGGTGGAGAGGATTCCTGTAACGGTGGTATTGATGGGTACCACTCCGTTATCTCACACTAGACTTGGACTGCTCGACCTAGATGTTGTGGTTGACAAGCTTTTGACTCCATATCTCGACGGCACTATCATTCCGGATAGCCAGGACTTTTACCGATCTGACTATTCAATCATCCGCACGTGGATTGCTACACTCATGGTGGTGACTATCACGGGGAGCAGCTTTTCTTTTTGCAGATCTTGATGTTATGAGGTCGTTGGTGATGAGGCGGTTCCACCTAAGATGGCCAGGCAAGAAACGTTGTTCGAGGACGGAGACGATAATAACAAACTTATGGAAGACCATGGTTTCTAAATAATTTTCTAGACGTGGAAGTGGTTGAGCTGGCCAAATTAGGAGTATCTTTTGAGGATGTGAGTGACTGGGTTGATCAAAAGTGCAAGGTCATGGTATGTAGGTATCCAAACTAGTTGAGGGAACCGCTTGACTAACAGGTTTTTCGCTGTATAATCAGATAAAATGCTGCTGGATATTCTTAGTACTGTTTAATGGTTGAATTGGTGGTAATGCTTGTTTCTTCACATATGGAATGTTTCTTCACCTATGGAATGTTTCTTCACCTATGGAAGAGTAGACACCACTGACCCACCTTGATGCAACAGCCTTGATGCCAGAGTTACTTAGCTGAAGATTCTGCATTGTCTTCGTGGTCAGCAGTTTGAAAACGCCGCGTATAGTGAAAAAGCTGTGGCCCGAGCTTTTGGCGGGCGTTGGGTATCTCTGGAGTAGTAGCGATTGACCACCTTATGAATATCCCCAGTGGAAATGATTCACTCTCAACTAAGGATACTTACGGAGTAGGATAGCATACGAAATCTACAACCAAAGGATCACGATAATATGGAGAATCGAATTATTCGGTCAGTCCCAGAGTATGCGAGTAGAAGAATCGAACTGGCAGAGACTTTTGATGCATCGTCAATGAGCCATAGGAAGACATCAATGGCGACACTCTTAACCCAAGAATCAGCGCAGAAATGTCGCCTCAGCAGTCTACTCCGGAGTATGAGTACTAATTACGACAGCCCTGGCCTTGCTTGCGAAGTATTGGAGTAGTCTGGACACGTTCAGCCTTTGGCCAATAAACGAGTCAATTCAGATCTCAGGGCGGAAAGCAGATCCAGGTTCGCTCGAGCCATGGCGTCATTATTGAGTTGGGCCCCTGGATGGAATAATGGAGTCAGTGCGTGTCTTCATCTCATTGCTTCTCGCGTCATTACTCTGTACTCCGGAGAGGGCATTGTAACAGAATAGGCACAGCTGAGCTGAGGTCGAGAACGCGATAGAAAACCAGATCAACAGACCTAGAAGGCTCAAGAAAATATGCAGAAGAGACGCACAATTCCATCATATGGCGATCTTCGTGGGACGCTTAATGGTTCCTTGTGTTGTTGGCTTGGGACCCTGGTAGTATTGGCTGGCAGTGGATGTTGCGCTATGGCCATGACGAGTGTTTGTGTAATGATGGACAATTGTGCAAGGCGGCTGATGTCATCTAACCATACTTCGTACTGCAGAGTAGACTCGTAGGGTGAATTAATAGAACAGCGACGTTTTGGGTGGAGAATTGCGTAGGGAAAAGAATCTCGAAAAGCAACAACAACAATGCGTTCAGCCTGACGTCATCAATCCGGAGCTCAGATCCAGCCTTATTTAATACAGCTTGCACCAGCTTCGATTTCGCTTTCCAGAATCAAAACAATCTATCAATCTCTACAATCTCTACAATTCAATCAATTTAAACAAATACTATATCCCAACCAACCAATCAACCAACTATCAAATCTTCGTCCACAATGTCTTCCTTCAACAACACCTCTTCCAACGCTGGCCCTCACAACAACAACACCCTGAACAAGCTTGACCCTCGCGTCGATAGCGACCTTGGTAGGCATGGCCAGCGTGCTGGGAACACCTACAGTGGTAATGAGTACGGCACCACTGGCAGTGGACATACCGCAACTGGTAGTGGCTATGGGACAACTGGCAATGAGTACGGTACCACTAGCACTGGACACGGCACAACTGGACACGGCACAACTGGACACGGCACAACTGGACACGGCACAACTGGACACGGCACAACTGGACACGGCACAACCGGCAGTGGGTTTGGCACATCTGGCAATGAGTACGGCACCACTAGCACTGGGCACGGCACAGCTGGCAGTGGGTACGGTACATCTGGAAACGAGTATGGAACGACCGGTTTGACCGGTTCAACTGGCCACCACGGCGGCACTTATGGCAACACTTCCACGACCACCAACTCTGCCGGTCCTCACAGCTCCAACATTGGGAACAAGGCCGATCCCCGTGTTGATAGTGACTTGGACAATCGAGCTCGCTATGCTCCTAGTACGACCACTACGGGTAACCAGTACACTTCGACCTCTGGCAACGCCGGCCCTCACAACTCGAACTTGCTGAACAAGGCCGACCCTCGTGTGGATAGCGATCGTGATACTCGCGCGCAGTACGCCCCTGGTACCACAACCACCTCCAGCAACAACTTGGACACCACCACCAGGAGCGGCCCCAACACTCATGCCAACTCCAACGCCTACACCGACAATGTCAACACCCACACAGGAAACGCCTCGGATGTCAGCACCGGCACCGGCCACACCCACGCTCACAACTCCAGCCTCCTCAACAAGCTCGACCCCCGCGTTGACAGCAAGACTGGCGAATACAAGTCCGAGACCGGCCATTCCAGCACTGGTGCTGGTAACACCTACGGCAGCGAAGATACCTACAGCAGCGGCGGTTCCGGCGGTGTCGGCACTGGTACTGGCAACACTTACGGCAGCGAAGACACCTACGGTAGCAACGCATACACCGGCCAGTCTCGCTCAACCCGCACTGGCGAGGACTTTGGTACCGGAGCCAAGGGGGCCGCTGCTGGAGTCCATGCAAGTCCTACTTCCCGCGGCATCTAAGAGTCTTGTCTAACTATCCACAGGGTATGGGCGAGTCCCTCCGTGGCGGCTTGAACGCTTCTGTGGACAAGGCTTTCGGTCACGAGGAGGGAGTTGTGAAGAACGATCGGATTGCCCAGGAAGGTGATCGGCAGATGCGTTCTGGTAATTTCCGTGGGTATTAGGTGTTTTTTTATGTTCTATGCTTGCTTTTGTACTTTATGTATGAGCGATGCCTTATGAGTGATATCAGGTCCACAATGGACTTTTTTTTTATGAGATTGTACATTAGTCAATAATTTTTCGATGATTTCAACTTTTTACTTCCATTTATAGTATCAACTGCTAACTGGCTTGCACTTGGGAATGTTTTCAAAATCCCCCCTTTATATGTTGTCAGACTACTATCATTAGGCTGAGACTATTTACTCTCTCTGCCTTGACTAGCTGCATCATTTGTTAGTGGATTCTTGATCGTTCAAGTCTGGTGCTTAGAGAGTTGCTTGTAGACACGGAGTTGGCCAGGTAATTATTTTCGCAACTAAGCATTCTGCTCTCCCCATTATGCCCATAACTCGTCGAAGTATTGATAATCCGAGGGACTATTATACGAAGTAGGGACATGTAATACGTATAGTCCATGGTCAGCAATTGCAGATTCTAGTTCCAAGATCTTAAATCTGTAAATGCTACAGTTGACACCATGAACTCCCTCTCTCCAAACAGAAACTACGTAGGCCATAATTCTCTGCTCTATGTTTATACTAAACGCCGCCTTCTGGTGGCGACGGCCCAGGATACAATTCACACTCCGGCTCCTCCCAATCTCCAGAAAATTCGATTGTCTCAAAACACGTCGCAAGTCCCTTCTCCACTGTATCAAAGTAGACGAAATTCGTCTCCCCCCCTTTTTTCCCTTCCACCATCCCTGTTGGCCGGCACAGAACTCGTTCCTCCATCCGGAACGCAATGTGCTGGATACCCTCCTTGTTGCCATGTGCGTCAAGATAGTCTCGCATAACTGTTTGACCCTTTATGGGGTGTATGATTTCAATAATGGGGTTCCGCGCGTTTGGGCTCTGGGCAAAGGCCGGAGAACCTCGAAGAGATCGGACCCGTCTTTGCCGCGGAGTTGTTGTTTCGGTATAGTGGTCGAGTTGAAGTGAAGACGCGGAACGGGCCCACACCGAGGCGGATTAAGTTGTCCAGGGGGTCACGATGCATACTTCGTTTAGGGTGCCGAGGGTGGGACTGGGCGGTTGATTTGATGGTCTGGTGCTTGCTTAGTTGTGGCAGGGATGGAAAACGGACTTAATGTTATTATAGCTCTTAGCAAGGGCAGGTGATTCAGGCATTTTCTACAAAAGCCATTGCAATTATTGTACCTAGTACTATGTCAATAAAATCGTTTTCGTCAGTGGGTGGTTGCATGTACCATTGTAAATCTTTTTGAGAGACAACAGATCATCAGGCAATATTTCTTGAAAAAGCACTTGGGCACTGTTCTACTCGTCCAATAACCCAATAAGCTCCCCAAACCTCTCTTGTAATTCCTTCTCGAGAAGCTGCGTCCTCCAAAATTCCAATCGCTCCTCATTAAACCCTCCCATCTCCAGTGCACTAGGCGACTTGTCGAGATTGATTTTGTACCCCACCGTCTGCACAATGGTCTTCTGATGTTAAATATGGGTGCTTTTTTTTTCTTGAGGTCCGGACTCCGCGCTAAATACCCGCACGGCCCGAGTAGGCATACCACTTTTATTATATATATATCCTTGTGCATACAGAACTACAGATGGAGTGCAGCACTTCATGACAACAAACTTAGAGTCTTGTCAACGCCTCTGCCCTATTGAATTGAATTAGGCAATCCTCTTGGTGCCAGTGCCGGGTGGGCCGGGACCGTTCCTTTCCCTTTGGGCTTAGCGCAGTCCACATGCGGGGAAGAGTTTAGAGCACTCATATTATCTCCGCTGAATACGTCAACGACTGCTTCTTATCTGTTTCCCACATCAACAGACTCGACCAAGATCTACAGCGTACTTATCCTCCGATGCAACATTATTTCCATGGACGGTGGATAATTCCAACATTGTCTTTTGTGCACCATGCCCCGTACACTCGTTCTAAACTTCTGACATCAACCTAAGCGTTGACAAGCCTGTAAGAGGCGCTGTTATAGCCGGGGAAAGGAAGCCACTGACGTTGACAATGAGCGCTAATACAAGATCAAGAAAGATCTTCTTTTTAGCCCCGTTTGGATCGGATTTGAGCTGCCCATCGAGTAACATGGGGAAAAGCATACAACTACCGGCTTCAACTCTCAGTTTTCTAAATGGCAGTCTTATTAGTGAACAAAGGACAGCGCGCCGTTTCCCCAGATCAAATTTGGTCGGCTACTAAGGGACAAAGGATCACGAAAATCGGATCAATCGTGCATCTAATAAGGCTTATCTCCAGCTCTGTAATGGAGGGTACCAGGGTCCTGGGGCCGAATGACGGACATAAGCACCTCCAAGGCTTCTTGACCAGTCTTGACTGTTTGCCGGCTTCTTGGTTCTACATCATCATTGGAGCCACGTTCAGATGACTTGCCCATGGGGAAACGTCAGCTTTGATAGGCTGGACCAACTAGATTCGAGATATTGTTCGCTATAAGTTTGCGAGAGATGGACGAGATGGTCTCCACATCAACCCACCCTCATGGCTGTCAATCGCGTGCATCATCATTTATGGAGTGACGGCATATGCCGCAGAATGCTGTGCTGCAGCTAGATAAGTACACCTTGTTCCTTGGTCTGAATGCTACCTTGCTTGTTTCCTCTACTCTCATTCTTCGCTCTCCTGCTTAGCAACATGGATAATGCCACTGCCTCTCCGAGAAGCAGCAAGAGAGCTGAACCTGTCTTTGAGCACAGAGAACAGCCAACGGCCCATGGAATATATGATGTTGAAGGCCAGGACCGGAACAAGCTGAGTGCGCTCTTCGAGAACCCGCTTGCCGGCGTTCCTCGGGAACAGCTTCTCGACGACGTTGATCGGTTCTGTAGACAATATTCTGGACTGGAAGAGCATAAAGAGCTCTTTCGCAAGGGAGCTCTCCTTTCGCAGAATCCGGCAGTGGTCGAGACATTGCCGGAGTTGACGGAGGACGAGAGGGAAGCCATTCGTCGTGAAACCACCCACAAGTGGTCGCAGCCATGGCAGCTCTATTTTTTGGTTGGTACGTTGGTCTAATACCATAAGCTGGTAACATGGATGGACTAATAGATGATAGTTATGACCGCAATGGCTGCGGCGGTGCAAGGTATGGATGAGACTGCCAATAATGGCGCTGTTGTTATATATCCTAGGGTCCGTCTCGATATCCATCATATCCATCAAACCCAGAATTGCCTCATCTCTGAACCCTCGCCCTGGCTAACGTTAGTAGCTCCTTGGGATAGAATCCGACCGATTCTCTCCCCAAATGCAAGATTACATCACTGGTCTTGTTGTCGGCGCCCCCTATCTGGCTTGTGCGGTTGTTGGTTGCTGGTTGACTGAACCACTGAACCGGTACTTTGCACGACGAGGAACTATCTTTATATCCTGCGTCATTGCTGCCGTCGCCTCCATCTGGGAAGGTGTTGCAAACTCATGGGTCAACCTCTTCTTGGCCCGTTTCGTCCTCGGCCTGGGAATCGGCTCCAAGTCGTCTACCGTACCTGTCTACGCTGCGGAATGCGCGCCAGCTCCCATCCGGGGGGCGCTCGTGATGCAGTGGCAGTGCTGGACTGCGTTTGGTATAATGTTGGGTCAGGGAAAACCCTTCGGTGTATAGAGTACGTTCGAAGGCTAACAAATAAAAAGGTAATATTATCGGGGTTGCCTTCAGTGGTGTCGAAGAAGACCTTAGCTGGCGATTGATGTTGGGTAGCACCGTGGTTCTGCCCATATTCGTCTGCATACAAGTCTACTTTTGCCCTGAATCTCCCCGATGGTTGATCGAGCACAATAATGTCCCTGGCGCGTTCAATTCCTTCCGCACGCTACGACCCACGGACCTTCAGGCTGCACGGGACTTGTACTACACGTATGTGGGAGTCGAGATTGAGCGCAAGATCAACCGGGGCAAGAACTTCTTCACAATGTTCCTAGAGCTCTTCACGATCCCTCGGAACCGGCGCGCAACCCTAGCAACTTGGATTGTGATGTTCCTCCAGCAGTTCTGCGGCGTCAACGTCATCGCCTACTATTCCACTACTATTTTCAGGGAATCCGGGTACAGTATTCAAGAAGCCCTCCTCGCATCCATGGGGACGGGCATCTTGAATTGGGTTTTTGCAATTCCAGCCATTCTGACTATTGACACGTGGGGACGCCGTAACCTCCTCATATTCACCCTTCCTTGGCTTGCTGCGTTCCTCTTCTGGTCAGGCTTCTCCTTCTGGATCGAAGCGGATGACCCGGACAGCAGAAAGCGAGTTGCAATGGTCACCACAGGGATGTATCTCTTTGAAGTTTTCTACAGCCCAGGAATGGGGCCAGTTCCCTTCAGCTATAGTGCAGAGGCGTTCCCCTTGCAAGTTCGTGAGGTCGGCATGTCTTGGGCAACCGCCACAACGTGGTGTTTCAATTTCATCCTTTCCTTCACGTGGCCTATGTTGCTGCGGGCATTCACGCCGCAGGGCGCATTTGGCTGGTACGCAGGTTGGTGTTTGGTTGGATGGGTCCTAGTTCTGCTCTTTGTCCCTGAGACTAAACGTACTCTAACCCTAAACTCAACTTTATCAGTATATACTAACAAATATAGAACTCACCCTCGAGGAACTCGACCAGGTATTCTCCGTTTCAACGCGACACCACGCAGCCTATCAGTTGCGAAATGCAGTATGGCATTTCAGGACTTGGATACTCAGACAGAAACTGGAGCCGATGCCGAAGTTGTATCATCATGAGGTGGATAGTTCGACTCCTGAGATGAAGGCTGAGCACACAACGGAGAAAGTAGAACATGCGACGGCAACGCGCACAGAGCCGAAGATGGAGAATGGGGTGGAAACGGAGAAGTAATGAATATCGGTGTATTATGATGTGAGGTGTAATGGTGGTATATGAGCAATCGCGTAGTAGTCTTTTTGAGGGTTTATGCAACTCCGGACATAATAATAATAGCTAAGTAAATTGTCAATTGAATTAAGAAATTGTTTCATCTAGTATACCTGCAGGTAGATATAACCTCGAATGCAACTGTTCAACTTGGATCCCTGAAGGAATAACAGGTCCTGTGAAGCCCTGGATCGAAAGGTCGGCTAAGACACCCGGCAGATCGCACGGCTATCTGAGATTGGAACATACAAAACTGCTAGTATGTACTATCGACTATCTACCATCTAGAGACCAGAAAATGAAGACTGTCAGATCCCGAGAGTCCGAGCAGGTATGGCAGTGTCAGAACACTTAGGATCAATCTTACCAAATGCGCACCAGGGATCCGCACCCATTTTGGTCTATTGGCTGAATTGCTAAAATCCGATAAGAAGTCCCTGGGACAGAGGAGGTTCAACACTGTCATATACATCAAATAATCACCTACTAGTATGAGGGATGTATACTCTCCTCATAATAATGTTTACTACACGTTTTTAAAACAGAGACCATATGATGTCATCATGGCAAGATCAAGCTCAAGCGCAACCCCAACTGCCGCGTTATATCCCAATAGCCCTAACCCCTTCCTCATCGACACCAGGCTAACCAGACAAGCACGGCAAAACGTCGGAGAATCTCAACCACTAGCAACAGAGAATAACATCCTCAACCTAGATCCCCACGATCAAGTCGCGAGCTAAAGGGAGGATCTAATCTCGATGTGGAAATCTATGAAGAAGATCGTGCCACGGCGCCGGGGTCCCCACATGTCCAATGCCGGAGAATCCCCCAGATTTGGAGTTGATGTATTTCGAGTCATGCAAGTGGATGACCGATATATGAATGGATGGAAGTTGCACCTTCCATGATCTACTCCATATGATGAAGGATGTACTCCGTAATTGTCCCCGCATCACGGCCGTGCTCCGATTACTATACCCCGTAGATATAAATATGCGGGGTGTCGCAGGGATTGATCATGAGGAACACCGGCGTGATTTCCAAGAATCTCAAATAATAATATGAAAGTATCCCGCCTTCTTGGACTCGCTGCCCTTCTAGGCGCGGGGAATGCCGCCCCGAGCGGGTTATCAGGTCCCACGGCACATGTCCGAAACGGCACGTACATCGGCCTGCAGAATACAAATTACCACCAGGATCTCTTCCTGGGGATCCCGTATGCCCAGCAGCCGGTTGGGGATCTGCGATTTACTGTGCCGCAGTCTGTGAATGAGACGTGGGAGGGACGGAGAGCGGCGAAGGAGTATTCGGATATTTGTGTTGGATATGGGGTATGTACTCACTTGAGGTCTGTTGAAGTATGTGGGGTAAGGAACTGACGAACCTGTTTAGACGGATTCAATCTGGTATCCCATGTCGGAAGCTTGTCTTACGCTTAATGTCATTCGGGACTCATCTGTAACTGAACACTCGAAACTCCCTGTCGGCGTCTGGATCCACGGAGGGGGGTTTGTTCAGGGTTCGGGAGCTGATGAGCGGTATAATATGTCGGCATTGGTTTCTAACTCTCATAAAATTGGTGTGTTAATTATCATGATGATAGTAGTCCATGAATGTGCTGACGGTATAGGCAAACCCTTCATCGCGGTTACCCTCAACTACCGCCTGTCAACATGGGGCTTCCTCGGGTCCAAAGAAGTCACTCAAAGCGGAAACACGAACCTCGGTCTGCGCGACCAACGCCTGGCCCTGCATTGGATAAAAGAGAACATCGCGTCCTTTGGCGGAGACCCCGAGAAAATCACGATCTGGGGAGAATCCGCCGGCGGGATGTCGGTTGGGCTCCATTTAACCGCGTATGGTGGCCGAGATGATGGGCTTTTCCGCGGAGCGATTATGCAGTCTGGTGGGTCCATTATGGCCTCGCCAATGAATACGAGTGCGTATCAGGGGATGTATGATGAGATTGTGGGCAAGGTTGGGTGTCGTCAGGCGAGTGATACGCTGCAGTGTTTGAGGGGCGTGGAGTTTGCGACGTTGAATGCTGCGTTGAACGCAACGGATGGGAGTCCTGCATATGACTTTTCACCAGCAATCGACCATGATCTCATCAGAGAAAGGGGGAGTACACAGCTCGACGACCAGGACTTCGTCCAGGTGCCTATCATCGCAGGATCAAACACCGACGAGGGCACATCGTTCGGTCCAACTGGGATCAACACCACACAGCAGTTCTATAACGACTTAACAAGTAAGCCAACTTCGATAGCCCTACATGCACCATTCTAACTCATCCAGATGCAGAAGGCTCAAACCTCCCACCAAGCATCGCGTCTGAAATCCTCCGCCTCTACCCCGACGACCCAAGCCAAGGAATCCCCGAATTCCTCGGTCCCAAGCGCATCCCCTCACACGGCCTGCAGTGGCGTCGAACCTCCGCATTCGCGGGAGACTTATCGATGCACGCAAACCGCCGGCGACAGTGCGAAGTCTGGGCTGAATCGTCCACGCCGGCGTACTGTTACAGATTTAACATGCGCGGGGCAGATACAGATTACATCAATGGTGCTGGGCATTTCGAGGAGATTGCGTTTGTATTTAATAATCTCGCTGGGTTGGGGTATCACTATGGGAAGCCGTTTGCGGGGATGCCTGAGTCGTATAAGGAGTTGAGTGGGATGATGGCGGGAATGTGGGCGGCTTTTATTCATGATTTGGATCCGAACACGGATGAGGCGGTTGGGGAGGGTGTGTTCTGGGAGGGGTATGAGGTAGATTGGCCGGTGGATTTGGTGTTTGATGCGAATGTTACGAGTTATATGGAGGAGGATACGTGGAGGGAGGAGGGGATTGATTTCATCAATTCGTTGTCGAGGGTGTTATTGCGATGAGCGGTCCTGACGAGTCAGGCATAGCAACAGGCACGCCTTCTCATTATGGGCCGATCGCAGTCACCGGTTCAAACGACACCCCTTGGTAGGGTTGGTGTGAATCAATAACTATCCTGATCATTCCAATAAAGCGTCCCACTATGCACCATGGCCCCCATCGCTTCCATCTCCCAACCAAATGTCATTTTCACCCACTGCATAAAGTGTGCCGCGACCTTGATATGTCCGACATCAGTCGGATGCCACTGCGGCGCGATATCGTTGTGCTGTAGGATACCTGTCGTGTCGAAGTAGTGTATGAAGTTTCCTTTCTTCCTCTGATAGTGCCTGTAGACGTTTCTGATCTCGTCGACAAAGAGTGGCCCTTGGACGTATGTGTCGGCTGATGGCCCGAACCCACCCCAGAGAGACTGTGCTTGTCAGTCGAGAGTTCATTGGGGTGAAGGGAGAAGGGGTACCATAAGGACGATCTGAGCCTTTGGCCATATCTTATGAATATCACCGACAAGTTTCACGTAATCATTGTAATAGTCTGTACTGGAGACGTTGTTGGCGCTGTTGTTATCATTCGTGCCGATGTTGATCACAACCAAATCTGCCGGTTGTTGCCCTCTGAAATACCAGTTGGGAGGGTTCTCGCCGTATATATCCCTGGCGCGTGGGGATGTGTCGCTTGTTCGGTACCATTGGTATATCTGCCACGTTAATGTCTAGTCTGCCAATATGAGAGAGTGACTCACTAGTCCTCGGGGGTTGCCCCAGCAGTTTTTGTCGAAGAGACAGACGCCTGGATACGCCTACGCGATAATGTGAGAGGTAGTTAAGGATGAGTTTGAAGGAGACGCACTGTGAGATGATATTCGACGTTACCCAGTCCAGCAGCAAAGAGGTATGCCCAGGAGGATAGTCCTTCGTACGTTGCAAAATCGCCGGAGCTCAGGCTATCCTGGTTAGAAGCGATCTGGCGTTGCAGCAGGGCACGTACGAATCACCAATGATTTCAACCATCTTTGGGAAGGGTTTGACTTCGTATAATGCTGCATCGGCGTCAACAGAGACACCGGCTAGTTGGACTGTGCTCGATATTAGCAGATAACGAGCCATAGGATGGTTGGACGTATCCGTAAGCCCAGTTTGTCACTACCCTTGTCAGCATACTGGTCTTGTTCTATTCAAGTGTGGGATTACCTCGCATCTCGAAGGTCCTCTGCGCGGTGGCTTCCGTCAGGTTGACCCCGGTTGTCCAGGGTCCGACAAATTGATAAGTATCATTTGCAGTCACATTGGCAAACTCCCAGTCCTGTCCTCCGACTCTGATGCCGTTAGACACGCTTCTATCAGGATCACCGTAAGCTACCTCACTCACCGATAGGCTACGAGAACGCCATTGACGGTATGTTCGCCAAAGGTCAAGGCAAGCTAGTCAATCAGCTCAATCAATCAAATGGAGGCGACAGTTTTACCTTCTCCCCAGTAAATGCAAACTTGATACCAGGAGCTCTGCTATCCTCAGTCCCTTGCCCCTTCCTAGTGAAGCGATTGACTTACGACCACCCTAGCAATTCATTAGATCCGTATCCCGGAAGTTGATCAATACACTTACAAGAAATATACTGCTCATCCCACCTCCCCTTGTAGGAGATTTCTTCCGCGTCAGGCGCATACGTAATCCAGTCGGCGTCCTCTATACCCGTCTCTAACCATCGAGCCTGCCCTGGGTAGGGATTATAACGCGGTTGGCCATTCTCGAGAATAGTGGCGAACGCAACGGACAGGAGTAATGATAGGGCAATAATGAGGCGCATTGTATGATGAAAAGTGAATAAAAATGTAATCATGTGGGCAGTCCTACCAGTATTGATGACGATATATAAGGCACGGACTAACGGAGATTGGGCTCCAAGCTCAATGGAGTCAATCTATGCTGGAAGGTATCCGTTTCGATTGAGGAAGGTTGACCCCTGCTCAATCTGCGGAGGTCCTTCCGTGTTGTAAGTTTACGGGATAAATTCCCCGAATTCTCCAACTGTGCTGGATGTGGTAGACCACTTTAAGAATGAACGGCCACTTTAGGTTCATCCACTCTCAAATACGTAGTGAGATATTGAAGCTTTTTATTTGGAACGAGGGAGGGCTCTAAGATAAAGGATCTTAAACCAACAAGCCAATCCGTTGACCCAGCCGACTCCCTGGAAACCTATTGGCATCATCCTAGGGTGCCAAATTTTCGAGTCGAATCTCGTCGTTGACAATATTCCCCCTCGGCAGACCACTTCATGATTACCGTCCACGATTTCATGTCTGGAGAAACAACACAGAGGGGAGGTACTATTTGCGGTGTTTCTCGCAATCTCCAGGGTTCAGACAGGCTAAGCAGATCCCCTCTTCTTCATCAGCGCACTTGTGTAGTTGAGATATCAAGTGTCTCTTCACTTCTATAGTACGGTAGTCGGCACCTTTATACCACTCATATGTTGATGGAGACATCTTAGCTGCGTCCGCACAGGTTTGGACAAAAGATTTGTCCCTTGCCTCCACCATGCCAGGGAGGATCCCGTGGATCCTCAGGTTTTCCATATAGGAGCCAATAAAGACTCGATATTTATCACAGCTGAAGGAGAATGTAGGGATAGCATTCATTTCCTCAAGTAGGTGGATAAGAGCGTACTGCATTTTCTGTGTGAATCGCTCCCGGCTAACGTCAAAGATATCTACCAGGCCAGTAATATCGTCAGTGGACAATCAAGTAGTAGTATACAAGGAGGAAATCCACAAACCCAGGATGCATTCTGGCAACAAGCCGAGATTTTCAACCACAAATTCCCAGCCACGGAAGCTGGTTGGTTTGATAAATAGAAGCTCGCGTGTAATGTCGGAAAACTCCTTCTGCAGGTTCAGAACGTAGGCAAACTGCAAGATTTTCCAAAGATCCTCTGCACATTGACCTCGTAAAGACTGCTGTAGCCAGATGCGGCCTCAGTCGAGGAAGGCTTCGCGACAAAGATATTTGTCAATGAACACAGCAATCTGTTGCAGAAATTCAGGTTCGGGGGCCTGCGGTAGGGAATCCGACTTGTGGTAGGCGATGTTGCAGAAAATTTCAAAAACGTTTGGATGGTCCTGGGGGAGATCAACCACGGGACATTGATCATTGCTGACGGCCAATCCTTCCTTGAATCCTGGTTTGAACATTGCACGGAACACTGGGGAGACAATGGAAAGAGCCTTGGAGGAGACGCGGAATGGACCAGCGGACCAGCAGTTGATAATGACATCTCCTTCGGGGTCATAGGTTATGACCGACATTGTGGACTTTGGGTTCTGTCTTTGAATTCTGTCGTAGAGAACCGTGAGGAAGAAGCAGAGATGAAGAAAGGAGAGGACGTGGTAGGAAAGATAAGGAACGAGTAACACGACTGAGAGAGACAAACGCAGCCTGAAGGCCTCAGGCAGGGACTTTGTAGATTCCTATCTATTTCTCTGGTATTTCAAGGTGAGATTCAATGTATGCTGTGACCCATCAAAAGTTGCATGTCTTTTCTCCGCAGTTGTAACTAAATATCATGGTTGATATCTGACAGGAACATTGATCTACATCTCTTAATCATCCTAACTATCATTTCTCAGCTTTATCCATCCTATGACAGAGCAGTTTGACTCCTCCCCTGCACTGAGCATAGACAAATGAACAGTCAACTAGATTACAACATGCTTTTCGCAAAGTCCATTCTTTAAGCAAAGCAGACACAGCCCCATTTCAGTGTTGTAGTATTCCAATACAACCACCAAGTCTACCCCGCGAGTATTCCCAGCCAGTTTCGAGCAAGCGCAACCTTGATGTTCTCTATAGGTGACCTGCCGCAGGGTTTTAGAATCGCGATAGATCTCCAGAAAGTTCCTTCCCATGAACTCCTCCGTCCCGGGGAGAATCCCAGCTTGTTTCAATGATTGAATGTAGTGGAACTGAGTACCCCTGGATTTTTGGCAATCGTATTCGGCGAGTTGTTGACTAAGTCCATGATAGATATATGTACGTTGGTGGTCGCCACTTCTCGCTTCGTATCCAGGTGATCTATCGAAGATTCTTGTCAGCCAGGAGTATGGTAAGGGGGATGAACGGTGGACAGTTTACAGACCTATCACAGCCTCTGGCAATACGTCCAAATTTTCCTTCGCAAGGTCCCAGTTACGGAATGGTTCCAGGCGTGTCGACAAAAGTTGGCGGGTAATCTCAAAGAAGTTCTTTTGTAGCCTCAAAGCATACGCAAGTTCCAAGAGTTTCCAGAGATCTTCCTTCAGACGGTTTCTCAACGGCTGCAGGAGCCACGCTTGACCACGGTCCTTCAAAGATGCGCGACAGTTGTAGTCGCTGATGAAATATGCCAGGTGCTTCAAACAATGGGGATCAGGGTTGCGCGGCAGGGCGTCGGGTCTGTGGTGGACAACGTTGGAGAAGATGCGGCAAGATTCAGGGTTGGCTCGCGCGAGTCGCAAAATGCGTTTTGTAGTATCGGTGGAGGCCCTCCTGAGGAATCTGGCTTCGTTCTCCATCTTCAACATTTGGCGAATGACGGTTGAAGCCAAAGAGACCACTGTCGAGGAGATCAAGAATAGGACCCCGGAGCAGTTGAGGACAAGATCTCCTTCTGGGTCAATGACCTCTGTCGTCATGTTGGCGTTGACAAACTTGATGGTCAGGGATTCAGGTGGTAAACAAGATGATGTTGTGTTGAGTGAAGAGAAGAGGAGAAGAGGAAATTGAGGGTCAAGAAATTCAGGATAACACAACGCACTGCAAAAACCTTCATTTCCAGCATCAATGCGGAAAGACAGCATCATCTGTGAAATCTCTGATAACGCCTCTTCCATTGCGAAGTTCCATGCACTTGATACCATAGCTGCTGTCTTTTTAGTCTCATTGTGCGTAGAATTGATTGTTATCCTACACTGTGGATTGAACAGAGGAGCTCCTGAAGACATGAGCAAGTGCTTCACTAATCTACATGATGCTTCTCACATAGTTCGTGCCTCAGACAGCCCAAGCACCATATGTCCGAATCCTCTTGAAAACAGTTCTCCAGCCGAGTCATTAACTTGCGAGTTTGCCAATCTCCGTCAAGCTTGCGGCAATCATTACAAGTGCCATGCTGCTCAAATTCACCTAGAGTATCAGGTAGCTTGCCCGCATCTTCATAAATCTGCGAGATAAAAATTTGTCTTTGACCTTTGAGCTGCCGGGCAAGATACCAACCTTGCTCAGCTCCTGCATATACATCATCATAAAATGGTTCGGCCGCCGACATTCAATTGCAATGCTCGGATGATTGGATCCATCAGAGCGTTTTGTGTCTTCCAACCCCTGAGTGTTTGGAGATCATTCAGCTTTTCTGCGAGCATAGATCGTCAGTGACTAAGAGACCAAAGGGTGTACAACTTTTACAAACCTAGGAAGGCCTCTGGTGGGAATATGGAGTGCTCCATGGCAAACTTCCAGCGGTGAAAAGGTTCCTTTTACACTTTGACAAGTATTCGCGATATTATAGAGATCCACGATTGAGCGCCTATGGCATACGCAAGCTGCAGAACACGCCAAAGGTCGTCTGCTGGCACAGACTGGTCTCAACATCGCCTGGATCCAGGGCCGACAGTGGGTCTCCATGCAAAAGCCACATAGATACTTGTCAATGAAGATCGCCAGCCGTTCTAAACGGTCGTAGCTAGGCATTGGTGACTTACTTCCGAGTACATGGTGCGCTTGTTGGCAGAAGATCCGGAAGGCGTCCGGGTCATCGTCAAGCTGGATATTAGCTGACAGGCCATTTCTGAGTGACAACCCCTTCTTTAAAGCGTGGTTTGAACATTGCACCAAAAACCGGCGAGCACAAATAGAGAGCCTTTGATGAGACGGTAAATAATATGCCTGAGCAGTTGATTGTCACATCTCCATCAGCGTCAATGACTTCTGGAACCATGTTGTATGTAGCGATGCTGCTTGTCAGCTGCGGCCGAGTTCAAAGTTGGAGAGCTATTCGGTAGTAGTGATGTAAGAGGTAGGAGGGAATGATTGAGTGAATGAGGAGAAGAAGAAGGGTGTCGAGAGTTGGGTGAAGGTTGGGGCGAACGGACCCAAATGCGACACTGGCATCTCTAGGTTCCAGTTGTGACTTGGGCATGCCACCAGTTTTAGCTTCATGTAGGCCTGAACAAATTCTCATGTATTGCGTATCACGGCGTCAGTGATCTTCAAGGCGAATGCTGCAAGGGCCCGTCAAGGTGGTCTATCAGAACAGTGGCATGTTAGCAAACAGAAACCAAATTGCAATCATTATTGTTTCTGGCATGGAGCCTGGGGTTGCATTGCAAATTCCTAGGAGTGAACCGACTGCCAAGGTATAGACTAGCTGTAGAAGCTTCCGCATTCTGGAGAGATCTGTAGCCAACCTTGTCCGGATCTGGCTGGTATAGTAAACCTTCTGACTTATGGCGCACTATGTTGGGTAATAAGCGAAAAGTGTCAGGGTCTTCTGGGACTGTGAGCTCTAAGAACCCGCTGATCTTTAGTGGAAACGAGAAAGGTGATGCCACAATGATCAATTCTGTCCAGGTCAATGAACTCGGAGGCAAAAATTTCGTACTGTCTGTCGGCAACGTCGGCAAACACAGACAGAAAGCTTGAAAGATGAGGAATTACTAAAGACAACATCCCTTTAACGAAGCCTATTCACCAGCAACCTGGTCCAACGCCTTCCCCAGGATCCAATCTTCCAGCTCCCCGTTTCGTCCTCTCAACTTGCTCTTGTCCTTATTCGAAATTGCTGACCCTTTGCTCAACACAGCTGGAACACTTTCATCCTGCTCGATAACCAGACCTCCTTCCTTGTCTCACCTTCCACGCACACCACCATCCTCCGTCCCACGAGCGTAACACCCGTACCCTTACTGTCAATCTGTCCAAGTCCAGTCATCCTCACTCGACCTCCGAACCTTGATACCCGCAACCTCCACTCAAGATAAGCAAATGCAGCCGCGGGCTTTCAGCACAATCGAGAATGGAGATACCGGCTCGGTGCGAGAGGGGTGACAAAACAGGCGGATATTCTAATGTCTCATGGCCATGAATAACAATGTATTTTCTAGCAGTTGTCTGCACGTACAGGACCAACATGAGGGAGCTGAGGTTCGTTTGTGGCAGCAGAGATACCCCTTCTGACACGGAGAGGTGCACAGCTTCCCCAGAGTTCTGGAGTTTTGTTATTTGAGGCTCCCAGACATTGAACACGCTCTCTGTCCTTTCGTTGTCAGACTTTCCTTTGTCTTGGAGGTTATAGTGGTACGTTGCAGTTAGTCATGCTGAGTGTTTCCCTCCCTCTTCTCCGTCCGTCTGCCCCCCGGGCCTCACCTCAGTCCCGGTAGGCTAATATCTAGAGAATCTTCAGTCTCCGTTCACAATCGGTTTTAATTTCAACACCAGCAGCGCCGAGAAACACCCCGATATCGTCTTCGTCCTCGGCGATCCCGCCAATGGTACCCCTACCAGAATTACCTTTGGTTAGATGCTCGGATGGAGAAGCAGGATATCGATCTTTTCCAGGGCCTCGTGGGTATATCTCGCGTTTGCCATACTGCCTGAGGGACTTCACCATCGAAAATAAGTCTGACCCTTTCCCCAGGATAAATTATGAGCCTATGACACTAGGCAATTGCACCATGTGCGGGGTTGTTATCGGCGATAGGCCGATACGAACAGGGGTACGACAGGAAGATCCCTATAAAAGCCCCGTAACCCCTATTCCTGCAGATGTAACAACAGGTTTTGGTGAATTTGACCATTTGACCATTTGACCACACCAGGTGACAGAACGCGTTCATAACCCAATCTACTACATCGACAAGAGAAATCGAACAAATTCTATGCATTACAACGACTTAGATGCTATCTACATATGTACGACTCTAACGCGTAAATCCCAATGCGACAATCCCAAAGCAACAAGGAACCCAAAGCAACAATTCAAAGTCTAGATCGGCTCGTCGCGCGGCTCGATCAAAATCTCGTTCATAGCAACATGCTCAGGTTGGCGCAGAGCGTAGACAATGGAGTTGGCGACGTCCTCCGGGTTCAAGATCTTCGCTCCCGATGGCTCGCCAAACTTCTTGATGGCCTCTGCGTCCGTTGACATGCCCAAGAGATCGGTCGCCGTGTTTCCAGGCTGAACGCTCGTGACCCGCAAGCCTTGTCCGGCCGTCTCCAAACGCAGCGCTTGTAGCGTCGCCTCCACGAAGAATTTGCTGGCGGAGTAGACTCCCAGACCGGGGAAGACCTTGCGACCGGCGTCTGATGAAATGGCGACGACGTGGCCGCTGCCGCGCGACAACATACCCGGCACTGTAGATGCCAGACAGTTCAGAATGCCCTTGCAGTTGACGTCGACCGTGCGTTCCCACTCGTCCGTCTTCACGTTGGCCATCATCGTGAAGTACATGACACCGGCGCAGGCGACGAGAATATCCACCGGCCCGAGTTTATCGGTCGCAGTTTTCACAAGAGCCTCGACCTGCTTCTTGTCCGTAACATCGGTCTTTTGGATGACGACCTTGTCCCCGCAGCCGGAGAGTTTTGCTTGGAGGGCTTCCAGGGCGTCCAGACGACGAGCACCGAGAGCAACGTGGCAGCCTTCTCTCGCCAACGCAGTCGCAACCGCAGCGCCGATTCCAGAGGATGCGCCGGTAATGACAGCCACCTTTCCGCTTAGAGCGCCCCTGCGGATAGGGCTCTCGGGCCTCTGTCGAGTGGGTGGCTTTCGCAGCCATCCTCGAGCGAACCAATGCCGGGTGTAGGTCTCGAGCAAGAACCGGTCGACTTTCGGTCGTTCAACTTCTCGACGGATAGGACGAGTCGCAGAGTTGTCGAGAACAACAATACCCCGCAAAAATTCGATTGTCGGCATACCACTCCGGAGAATATCGACGGTGAATGCACCGTCGCCACCCTTGACATCGCCGCGCTGCTGCGTCCAGAGTGCAACCCACTCGTCCCACGGAAGGGGCTCGGTTGGATATCCGAGGGTGTCGAGATCCTGGAAAACAGACTGGGTGTTGACAGGGGTGGGATCTCCGACATGGAAGACGGTTTGTTCGACCTGGGTCTGATTTGCGAGATGGATGATAGCTTTGCTAACAAAGTCAACCGGTGTCATCTCAGCGCGCCAGCCCTCCACATCAGGATATTTGCCTATCTTGACGGACTCAACAATCAACGCAGATAGAAGATCCCATGCGTTGCCAGAACCGGTCTGGCTGTGGCCACTGATCGTGCCAGCGCGGTGGATCTTCACGGGCAGGCCCCGACGTGCAGCCTCCAAGACAAGTTGCTCGGCCACCCACTTCGTCTGCCCGTACCCATCCAGCAGCTTTGTCGGCACCTCATCCACGTCCAGCATGGTATCTTCCGACCAGCCTTTCTCCCCGGAAGGTGGCAAAACGCCGTTGGTCGACACGTACTGCACTGTGGTGTTGCCCAGCGATGCCAGACGCAGAATCTCACGAGTACCACCGACATTAGGGGCACGCAGAGTAGCATATGGGTAAACAAGGTTAACTGTGGCGGCAGCGTGGACAATCACATCGACTCGCGATGCCAGCTCTTGGAAAGCGTCGGGCGAAAGGCCAAATCGTGATCGCGACAGGTTACCAGGGAGAATGTCGACACGCTCCATGATCGAGTCGTCCCAGAGACCGAGATCGAGGAGATTACGTCTAATGCGTGCTATACCGCCGGGTTGGTCATCGTCCTCCGGCTCAGTAAATCTCACCAGACACAGGATTTGAGCAGTTGTGCTCTCAATCAAGTCCTTGAGGAGGAAAGCACCCAGGAAGCCAGTCACACCCGTCAGAAGGACTGTCTTTGCATCGGTAAGCGAGCAAATCTTCGCATCCGACGGCTTGATGTCATCCTCAAGTGTAGCATCAGCGCGTAGGACAGCAGGCAAATCAGCCTGCACCGCGGCTGTGTGCCCATCTCGGACCGCGCGCACGGTGTCCAGATGTCCAGTCAAAGTCGAATTTTCTGCCAACCGCGCGATAGGCACACGGAATCCAAACTTTCTTGAGAGTCTTGAAGAAAGGTCCGCGATGGAGAGCGAGTGGCCGCCAAGGTCGAAGAAGTTGTCCTCCGGCTTCAACGTCGCTTTGGGGATCTTGAGTGCGGCGGCCCACATCGTTGCAACATCATCAAGACCGATAGGATCTTCAGTCTTCTGCCCGTTTCCATTGACGACTGCCTCTGTAGGCGGCGCTGGAAGGCTTTTGAGATCAATTTTTCCTGACACCTCATGGGTGGGCAGCTCCTCCATTTGCACCCACAATGCGGGAATCATGTAATGTGCGAGATACTGTGTCAGGGCTCGTCGTGCACCTGGGCTGTGCCCAGAGGCATTAATTTCCACCAATGGGCGTCCCTCCGACTGGTCCTTGTCAGGGACAATGTACGCCACCAATTGTCGCTCTAGGCCGTCTCCGTGAGCGATAACAGCGCAGTGGCGGACGGCCAAGTGGTTGACAATGTCATTCTCGACCTTTCCGGGGACAACAGAGTAACCACGCAATTTGATCATTGCTCCCACACGGCCGGTAATCTCTAAAAGACCCGATGGGAGGATTCGCGCCTGATCTCCGGTTCGATACATGAGCGATCCAGGTTTCGCGTCGAATGAATCGGTGATGAAAGCCTTGGCGGTAGTTTCAGGGCGGTTGATGTACCCCCTTGCCAGAAGTGAACCGCCGACGCAGAGCTCTCCAGAGGCCCCATCTTCGACCCTTTTGCCCTCCTCGTTCACAATATATGCATGTTCTGGATCGAGCGGCGGTCCGACCGGGCAGTATTGAGAAGCGTCGTCCAGGATTTCCCGAATATCGCCGCATGCAATTTCGTGCGTCTCGCAGGCGCTGTAACAGTTGAGCAAACGGGCGTTGGGCAGTGCTTTCATCGCCCGGCGGGCCAAGTCGGTAGTGACAACCTCGCCATTGAGCCACAATGTGCGCAGCTCTGGTAACCGAGATCCAATGTGCGGGTGACGGGAGAGAATGGTCGCGAGAAGAGTTGGTGTCATCAGTGTTTCGGTGATGTGTTTCAACGCAAGGAGGTCAACGAGGGCCGCTGGATCATAGCTGGCGTCATCAGGAACACACACAACAGTGGCTCCGCGCAGCAGCGGGCGCAAGATCTCCCAGATGAAGAAGACGTTACACGCGACCCGATCCCCGGGTTGAAGATCCTGGACACCGAAACGGAGGTTGTATGAGAGAACCGGAGCTCGGTGGGGGTTTGCAATTCCCTTCGGTTTGCCGGTCGTGCCGGACGAATACGAGACAAACGCGAGTCGGTCCAGGTCGTCGTCGGCAGGGAGCGGTGCAGGCTCGGTGGTGTGGCCATTAGTGTCGGCGTCGAGTTCGTCCATGGAGATAACAGGTACGTCGCCCTTGATCTTGCCTGTCTCCGCCCGATGGGTGACTACGACCGCTGGCGCAGCATCCTCGAGCACATCCGCCAGCAGATCCGGTGGGTATGCCAGCTCAAGGACGAGAAAAGCTCCCCCCGCACGCAGGGCCGCGAGACAGGCAATGACATAATGAGCACTGCGCGGGAGCAGGACACCCACTAAGCTGTCTCGACTGACTCCATAGCTACGCAGACGCAGCGACAGCGCCTCAACCTCCTGGTCTAGCTCCGCATATGTGTATGTGGCCTTGTCGTCCTCCAATGCAAGGGCATCCGGCGTGGCGTGGATCTGTTGGGTGAAAAGAGCCGAGAGATCTTTGGTGATATCAATGATGGCCATGTTCAATTATCTCGTCACGGGTGATGTCAAGGCCGCGATCGATTGGGGGGAGAGCAGTCGGAAGTGAACGAGGGACCGCGGGGATGAGGCTGTCTTTTATGGTCAACGACAAGGATAGTGGGAGGAGAAGTGGGAAGGCAAAGTCATTGGAAGCCTCACAGTCAATGCACAAAAGGAAGTCGCGAAAGAAGCAACGAGAGCAGAAGGTGGGATCGTTGTGACGAAGTGGAAGCAATGTAGTGACCTTGCAGAGTTGACCGCCGATAGCTGAGCTGTGCTGTTATCGCACCCAATTTCTTTCCCTGCTGTGGGGGTTCACATGGGTTTTTTTTCTTGATTTTTCTAACTGTTTCTTCACTAGTGCGAGCAAACTACTTTAGGCTATCTGCCTTCAACACCGAATCAGGGCTGCCAGGGACCGCATTCTCTTCCATGGTTTCCTCTTGAACCTTCTGTTGAATGTTCCTTGGGTAAGAAGTCCCTCCAAGGCAAATTGCACTGATGATATCATTACTCCTCCGACTCCCTGTTAAGAGCTTAAGCCACCTGAGATTGGCTGTCTCTAGCACCGTTCTGGACTTGATTGACAATGATAACCCTCACCCCGATCCACCCCCACTGTTACCTCATACAAGCCACTAAAGTTCCGCCGCTGTCCCGGGCTCCATTCACAGTGTCCAAAGGACGCATTTTTGCTTCTTCCAATCCCATGGCGTTGAACTCGGGTGACTTTTAAAATGGCGACAGAACCCCAGAAAATGTCGCCATCCGCAGGGCTGCAGCACAACCAGGGTATCAGAGTCGATGAATAGGGGTGTCTTGACGCTTAGTCTCGAGAAAAAGGACTGTGAGGATCTCCCCGCATCCCTCCCGAGTCGTTCCGGGCATTAAACGGCCCTGTAAAGATAAATATAGAGCAACCTTATTGCAGCGTCCCTGTCATTCTAGAATCCAGGCGGAAGCCGAGCGACAAGGTGGGGTCAAATCCCGCCTAAGATGGCAAGGAACTCCCGAGATTGGCGCTCAACAGGTCTAGATTTAGATTAGTGCAGCTCAATCAACCAACATCTGGGCGCTTCTTGTGGATTCGAATCTGTGTTCTCGATCCTCATTGCAGCTCAAGTGTGGTCACATGACCGCTACCATTCTTCTGATGGCTGCCCCAGGCATTCGCGTTCCATTCTGGTCCTGTGCGAATAACTTCACTTTGACTCCATCTAATCCCTGTCGCCACATTTCGTATCCACGTAAGCGAGTGGGATGGCTTCCATCTTGGGAAATCAAGGCAACCAACCAACTTACCCTCTGACCGTGCGATGCAATTCAACTGCTCACTCAGGTAAAAGACGCATCAGGTGGCACTCGGCCGAGCTGAGTACAGGCCAGAATGGTACCGCAGGAGAATAATTTTCATCCTTGTGGTCAATGTCCCCTCGCTCTTCTTCTAACGGCATCCAATCTCGGTAATCAAAACGCGGGAGGTTCTTGCCGATGGAGATATATCCTGTGCAAAGTCTGATGAGGCCGAACACTGTTTACTTCAAACACCGATCATCGAACAAGTCACACTCTACTGGCAATGAGAATGTCAAAATGATTATCATAACTAACTTTGTCCTACATAACTGACAGACTATGAAACACGTCGTAGCATCACGCAAAGAAATACTGCTCATCAGATTTCATTCTTGCCTAGGAACTCCAAAATCAATGCACCAATCTCCTCCGTCTCTGTCTCAACTGCAAAATGTCCTGCATCCAAGAGATGAGAGGTGCATTGGGCAAATCCTGCTTGAAGGCCTCCGCTCCAGGAGGGATGAAAATCTGATCATTCTTGCCCCAAACGGCCAACAAGGGCACCTGAGACTGTCGAAAGTACTCCTGAAACCGAGGAACAGCTTGAGGTTGTTTCGGTAATCCCAGAAGAGATCAATCTGGATCTCCGCATTTCCAGGGCGCCGAAGAAGCGCATAGTCGAGAGTGTATGACTCCGGAGCCACACCACGGGAACTCAGTGTGCCTTCTTCATACTGCCACTTCGTCGCTTCAAAACTGAGGAGGCCATTCGCCAGGTTGGCTCGGACGTTGCTGTCATTGTTGCTCTGTCCAGAGATCGCGGACCTTGTCCCAGAATTCACGTAGGCCTTCCTCGTACGCGTTTCCGTTCTGCGTGATGATGGCCTGGACTGCGTCTGGACGCTGAAGAGCCAACCGAAGACCGGTCGGGGCGCCATAGTCAAAGATGAAGATGGAGAATTCCTGGACAGAAAGCTGGTCAAGAAACTCTGAGATGACGGTGGTTAGGTTGTCGAAGGTATACTGGAATTCCTCTGGGACTTCGGTGAAGCCGAAACCGGGGAGGTCTGGTGCAAGCACGCGGTACTTTTTCGCGAGGATGGGGATGAGATTTCGACGTTGATGAGAGGAGGATGGGAATCCATGTAGGAGGAGGATCACCGGTGCAGGCTCTGGCCCGGCTTCACGGTAGAAGACCTTCGCCTTGGAGGCCAATAGGTCTAGATTCCGCACTTGGACACACGGCATGTTAACTATTGAGACCTCGGGATGCTGTGTGAGTTAGATGAAGGACTGATTCTAGGTATGGCAGATGGCGGATACACCGCAGCTTATATGCTGACGGCTCCAGCAGCTGCATCTCCGGAAGCAGCATATTTGTTATGTTTGAAGATGATGCTTACCACCCTTCAACTTGGTGGTTGAACCAATGAATTCAACATCCAACCCCCCTATAACTAACTAACCTAACTAAGAACGTGATTATCAATCAGCAGGAGTGAGTTGTGTAACTAGGAGGCAAATGATCCAAACTCAACAAACTCCATTTCCAAGCGGTCTACAGCAGCTGGATCTGTAGCAAGTCTTGGTCAAGGATTTGTTTCTTGCTGATGGGCTCCGTGTCAAGCTTTCAGATAATTAATTTGACTAGGTATATCATTTAGTCTAAAGCAATAACTGCACCGGTCCTAGTTGTTCTTCGTCATGGAGTAGATAGTTTCGGGGGCGAGAATGAGCATGATAGACATGCCACTGTCAGTCAGTTTAACATTGAATGAGACTTCATCCTAATCTTAGTATGAGTGAGGCGGAGGATTTGTACTCCGATACTGAGCTCTACAGTTGACAGAATCAGGCTTCGAAAGTCGCCGAGCGCAGATCTGCTTATCAACCAATTGGATCCTATAAAACAACCCATCACTCGATCCCATATACCAAATGTCAACTACGACCTCAATCTACCATGCCGACCACAACCACCAATGATATCCTCGTCATCGGCGCAGGAGAACTAGGAACTCAGGTCCTTCTCTCCCTCGCCCAGCACCCCAACGCCTCAAACAAAAACATCGCTGCCCTCCTCCGCCCATCAACAATAACCTCACCATCCCCTCAGAAGACCGCCGAACTCCAAACTCTCCGCGACAGTCATATATCGCTCATCCCCGGCGATATCACTAACGATACTCCAGATACTTTATCCTCTGTCTTCGCAAACTATCACACAGTAATAAGCTGTACCGGATTCGCCGCTGGATCGGGTACACAGAGAAAACTCGCCCGTGCGGTTCTCGCAGCGGATGTACCCAGATTCATCCCGTGGCAGTTCGGTGTGGATTATGATACGATCGGTCGTGGATCAGGGCAGGATCTCTTCGATGAGCAGCTTGATGTTCGTGACCTTTTACGATCCCAGGAGAAGACGAAATGGGCGATTATTTCGACGGGGATGTTTACGAGTTTCCTCTTTGAGCCGAGTTTTGGCGTTGTTGATTTGCAGAATGCGATTGTGACGGCGTTGGGGGGGTTGGCGAATAGGGTTACTGTTACGAGTCCGGGGGATATTGGGAGACTTGCTGCGGAGGCTGTACTTGGGCCAAATACAGATGAGGTATTTGGGAACAAGGCGATTTATGTCGCTGGGGATACATTGTCATATGAACGTTTGGCGGAGTTGCTAGAGATGGTGACGGGGAGGACGTTTCAGAGGAAAGTCAGGACTGTGGAGAGTGCAAAGGCAGATTTGACGAAGGAGCCTGAGAACGGGCTGTACAAGTATCAGATTGTCTTTGGGGAGGGGAAGGGAGTTGCCTGGGATATAGGGGAGACTTGGAATTCTACTCTGGGGATTCGTGCACAGACGGCTGAAGAATGGGCGAAGGAGCATCTATCTTAGATATTTATTTTACATGCCTATAGAATGTGAGGCCCTGTGTAAATCAACCCCAACAATAACTGCTACTGAGGCCATAAACAGCCGCATTTCCACCTGTAACTCTCCAGCAGTGAGCCACTGCCTCAGTGTCTTCACATGCTTTGCACCACTATTCCGCACCTGCCAAGTGTTCTTTAGTCACCTCCCTGGGGTGGATATCAGTTAATGGGTACGTCCGTATGTTCCGACAAAACCCACGAGTTACGTGCGCAGCCCATCCAGGCAGTCCATCTTGGGACCGAGAAATGGTAGTAGAGGAAAGGTATATAAGGACGCTCATTAACCACTATACCCAGGTTTAGGATCTTCGTGATCAATACACTTTGTTATCTACAGAGTAACCCTTGTGAACAATAACTTGTACAGCACTTTACTCTACAGGCTTAAGTGTACGTACTTAAGGCTGGTCTTGCTATCTTTGTGTGAACTCTACCCATACCTTGAAGCAATCGTGGGAACTGGCGGACAGGACCAGGTTTGGTAATGACACCTTCTGCTGGATAGTATATTGCAGATTTTGGTGAACAGCTTGTTGGTATCCATATATAGATCGATTCCTGTATGCCTCTAGGACCTTCCCGGAAATGGTGGCCGAGAAGACCTTGTTGAGACGGATAAGATGCTGTGCTGCGGGCCAGTGCTTGGTATTGTACGTGTGTTTACAGCTCTGCCTAACCTCCAGGATAGATTAACTGTGTTGTTGATGCCGGCGTTCATGTCCTGGGCTGCGCCGGAGGAGTGGGTGTGGCACGTGTCGCCAGCTCGTAGGATCTAGTCACTGCTGAAGAAGGTTAAGTTATGAGATTATTAATAACAATTATAATACTGAGACTGCAAGAAGGAGGTTTAGTATAGCTGAACAGGATAAAAAGCAGTTTATTATTTTCTATAGATATCCAGAACAGGAGTATTCGATGACACCGTTAGCGGGCGCTGGAAACGGCCCTCATTGCACCGTCCGTCTGCCGCCCGCCACCGCCTGCCGTTGGAGGGAATCTCATTGCCCCTTGTAGTATAGCGCTGACCGCTTTGGGGATCGCGTTGCCCTCTCGCCGCTTTTGCGGGTTTCCCCTGCCGCCCCAAGACATCCACTGCATCTATATAACTCCGTCCTCTCTCCCTCGAACGACCACGCACTTTCTCTTCCCTTTTCCCTCTCCCGTCCTGCCTCGCCCGGTGCCCTGCCCCCTTCTGATGCTGTACTGCTGCTGATTACTGTAGTCATAGGGTCTTTCAATAGTAAATTCCGCCAGCTGATCGGCAACTCTGGAGTTTTTGGCTGTTGCTTCTGGCATGCCACCCCAATTGCGCTTTCTGTCAAGAACTCCTTGATCCTCAACCGTCCTTCTGCGATATCCCATTTCAAATAACTTGATCCGCTTCTTCAGTTGGGGCCCCAATGATCCATATGGGAAAGACAACCTCCTGGTTATCCAGCTACCAGGTCTGGCTTGCGGTGTGCGAGTGACGCCTGGTGAACCAGGTTGCGCCCCTCCCCTCCACGGCTATCTTCGAATCCCACCAGGGTCAATTGCCCGTTTAGGTAAACGTACTTTCTATGTCTGTCGGATTTGTTACCCCGCAATCAATCTTGGATCAGCTCAAGTATCTTGATATCGGTCTTGGTGCCACGCGCTTCGGTAATGTACGTTTATCACATGGCCATAGCAGAGAGCCCCATCGGATGTTGCAGCTCTGTATCCATGTTAATTTTGTCATCACATTGTTGGATTTGTCTCACCCTCCTTGCCAATGTACCCACACTCACTTCATGCTTAGTATGGTGTGCTTCATGTGAAACAGGCCCCTGCCCGGGTCCCTGTCACTCCTCACTTTCCTACCATCGCCGTGTCCATCGGAGAAAGAACATTTATTGAAACAAACAGGCCGAATAGCGAGAATCCTGCCGTGGAAGTGCAATTAATTTACTGCAGAGCAAAATAGCTCATATAGCTCTCTCAACTTGCACTGGCCTTGGTATTCTTGTGTTCAACGGCCGAAGGAAGATGTAATTGGCAACAAACTCATCGGCCGCAACTAGCAGGATCCCGATGCATATGGAGTAGAGAGATGCAGGCACCGACTCGCGAGGTGGGGGCTGGGAGTACCAGCGATACCGTAATAAGCATTCCACGCGAGTGTTGCTCCAAGGGGGGCGAGGGCGAGGCAGGCTAAGCTCGAAAGTCAAGAGGGTCAAGCTACAGGAACAGTCAGGCACTCTTGGCCGCGGCTTGGTGCCGCCTCCATTGTTTCATGATTCCTCCGAGCCATCCGCAGCTGCTTATGTTGGTCTATCTTAGCACCCTTGCGCCAAGCCCCCTCCCAAACATCGACATCGCATCAGCCCTACCTGATTTTTGCCCTACCATTTGGTCTCGCTGTTGGTCCTGCGTTGGCGCCAGCCAATAACCAATTGGATCTAGACCTCGATGGACTAACCCTATATTGATAATGCTGGATCTTCGAACCTGTCGGCCCTGCCCCTCATCTTCCATCCCGGGACTGACTTACCCTCGCCCAAGAAACTTGATGGCAACGGTCCAGCTTTAGAACCACTCAGAACACAAGAAACAAGTTGGCAGATTACAGTACTCCCGAGCCTGTCAGTACAGGCAGTAGTACGGAGAACCCGGTCAACACACAAAGAGGGTTATCGAACTGAAGAGAACTATCCGATCAAGCCTTTTATAGAGGCCACAACAGTAACACTGACAAGTACTACGCACATGGGTACAGTAGCATGTGGCCACCCGAGAAGACAATCCACTGATGCCCCGCAACTCTTCCACTCACGCTCACTCCTACACACAATACAGAGCTACAATCACAATCACACAGGATTATGCCTGAGGCTGTTTACGACGATATCCCACAGTGGGGACAGCTTCCAGCTGAGCAATATCTAATTGTAAGGGCCTGATGTTCCAACGCTGCTAATCAACACTGATCGCTGCCTAGAGGCACTGGAACCACGCATCCCATGAATCCGCCGACCAACAGCGAACACGATTAATCCAAGAATTCCTGAAGCTTGATGAAATTCCTGAAGAGCTAGACCCCACACAGTTTGGAGTTAAACCAGACAATCGCTGGTCACGGGTTCCCACAGCAGAAGAAATCGCAACTATTCTACAGCCATGGCGACCAAAGCAGTTACGGTGGAGGGCATGCAAGCTGTGGCAAGACGGAAGACACCCTGAACCCCCGCTGCTTCGAATCTATTACGATCCAAAGGACGATGAGCGCGTGAAGAGCTGGGCAGACCTCTCTGAAAATTATAGAGACGTATCGTACTGGTCAATCTTGGATGATCCCGACCTGTTTAATTTTGAGCAGTCAAATTCAAGCTGGATGCAAGTTTTCAATATCCTCCCGGAGCTTTCGAAAACAGTGCGTCGATACTCTCGCGTCAACATCGACGAGGGCGTTGATGGGGAGGACTTTCGCCAGCAACGGGCCGACGTCAAAGATGCCCTGGACTATGTCAAACGAGACCACCCAGACTGGCGCAATTATCCGAATATCCTAATCACTGATAATTATCCGGCAACAGCCCTGCTGCATTCCATATCATCCACCCAAATATTAATCGCCGACAAGGAAACTTTCGAGACGAATCAGCTTCTATACGTTCATCTTGATGCGAAGCAGAATATCACTATGCAAGGTCGCATCGATCTTACGCGAGAGAGGCTTGACCAGATTGCAGGTGACGAGGTGCACCGCGAAATGCCAGACGACGTATGGGAGGAAGGAAGCGTTGGGGAGGGGTATAAGGTAGGTGGCGAGCCGGGCCAGGAGCTGTTTCAGTGGACCAAGCAAGATCTGGAGGATGATCCGACTTCTGAAGTCCCCAGGGTCGAGGACAGTGTCTCGCGTTTGGATGTCTAAACGTGCCTCTTTTCTTTTTCTTGGCGGAGTGGCGATGGCTATTCGCTGGTCTGATTGTGTTCTGCTGAAGAGTCAATGTTTTTATCATTCTCGTTTCTCCTAGCCATACTGCGTGCATCAGCCACTGTATGCACAACATCAGAGATACCTCCGTTCGGTGAGCAACCAACGTAGTTAGGATGCTCTGTAAGGTCAGTGAAGGTCTCGGAGGATTGTTCGTATCAGCCCTACTGGAATATCGATACACTTCCCTAGTCCCGATACACCGACTTTCTGGATATTGAGAGCCAATATCTACTGGTACCAAGGCCTACAATCGTTCGATAGTACTCCTTCGCTCATCCTTCCATTTCTTGGATCCAACTCGACCAGCCTCTCCTTCCCAATTGGGAAGGAGATCTAATCTCCCAGATCGCCTATATAAAGCCCCTAGATAGCCAGCTAGTTAGTGGAATCAGACCTCATCTCATCGAACCAACGTACCTCATGGAGCTTGCCTCTATTCGCCTGTTTCATCTGTCTCTCTATTATTATTTAGTTTGACCCCAATCCCGCATCTCTAGCGACCGGCTCAACAATTTGCAATCATTTTGTCAGCGCCACACTTGCATCGCAGCGAGGCAGAGACATTTTTTTATATTTTGGCCAGCATCCATGGGGCTCGATAACGCCGATACGGTGTTAAACTAAGGAGCCTGTGTGTATGGGGTCATTCTGTTCATCTGGATTAATGTCATATCGCTGTTCGAAAGATTCGAAGCAAATAGGTACACTTATTCGCCCAGATGATTTAACAAAAGAGTCTGAAACCTAAAATGAAAACCTTCTGAGACCTGACAGCCCTTGCAGACGATTATTGTTTGTGGGTTATCCGAATCGACTATTAAGGCACACGTCGTCCTCATTGGCACTTTTGGAAAGAGGACCCATAGAGAAAATATCCCAGTCCATATAGCCCGCGCACCCTGCCATACTAGAGGTCCTCACTCGAAAGCCTATTTTGGCCAAACGACGCCTCCTCCTCCAATCCAGCTCCAAATCCCTTCCCTGCGATCTCAGCATGATCACCATCATCATCGTCGTCGCCGCCGTCGTCCTTTGTAACATCCTTAACCGAGCACTGCAAAACCGAAACTCCATTGAACCTCGCCGTAATCCACGTCCAAGCCGGGTACATACCCGCAATAAGCGTCTGTCCATGATCCCTACCTACATACCTCACATATCTCACCTTAGTGCCCGCCTTACAGTAATCGCTCACCAGCTGATCCGTATCCCCGATTGGAGCAGTGATATTGTCATCCGTTCCCTGGTAGATATACAGCGGGAAGTTTGGCTTATGCGTCTTATTAATAAGCCGCCCCATAGCCCCATTCTCGTCAAGGATATGCTTAAACCTGAATAGGAACTCGTCGCCGCTCTTGAACCAGGATGTTACATTAGCGTTTGAGGGGATCTTGGGCGGGTTGAGCTCCGGGTTGCTGCACCGCGTAAGAGGGCCAAGGAAGAACGAGCCGTATTGCGTTATGATATCGCCACGCATGAAGTCGTCGACTTCGCGGAAGGCGTTCATCACGCCTAGGATCGCCCAGATGTTAAGCGGGGACTGCGTCCCGTTGACGTGGATATATGTGTTTGTGACGTTTGGAGGAGGCCCGCCAATGGCTGCGCCGACGATGTTGAGATCGGCCGCGTGCGAGGCGTGCAGCTCCGAGGCCCATTCCGAGGCGAGGCCGCCGCCCGAGTAGCCGAACATGACTGCCCTTGCCGCTGGGTTGATGCCCGTGTAATTGGGTGAGTTGAGGGCGGCCCGGATGGAGTCGAGGGTATGGTACCCGCTCTGTGGGCCGACGGTAAACGCCGCATTGTTGCCCTCGTAGTCCGGGATATTGATGAATGGTCTTTTGCCCAGGGGCCGCTCATTGCTCATCAAGTAAGGCAGGACAAAGGCCATTTGGATCTGGTTCCAGAGGCGTGCGTTGAGCTGGGCGCCCTTCTGGAGCCCGAAGGAAGGGGAGCAGTTTACATCTGCGGAGTCGTAGGCGATTTGGTAGGAGAGGAGGCGGTTGGGGTTAGCGTGTTGCGGGCGGATTACCGTTGTTACGGAGGTGGTTGGGCAGTTGGAGGCGTTGCGGGTGACGAAGAGGAGCTGGTGTGCGGTTAAGGGGCTTTCGGCGCCTGGGACCAGTGAGGGGAGCTCAATCGGGCGATGGTCGATGATATAGCCGGGCTCCTTGCCCTTCCAGTCGTCATTTTTGGGCGTGTAGAAACGGTCAATAGAGGGCGGTAGTGGGTCAGCAAATGCCATTAGGGCATGCAGAACAACTAGTGCCGTCACGGCCAGCACGTGTTTGACGGACTGCATTATTGCAAATTATAAGGAATCTTGTGATTTAACAGTCCGGTAGTAGATTGCAGACAAATGCTCTTGCATCCTTGCGCTACATATCCATTGTCCTAGCGTACCATTTCACAAGGTGATGTCACCGTCCGAAGTCATGAGACGCCAGCGACGATTCGAATATATAATACACACGTCAAACTTCGCCGAGTATATTCATATGTTTGCAGTAAAGACTTTCCGGAGCAACCGGTTGTAAAAGCCAATCAAGGGACAGTTTCCGCCCGGCCGCCGCTGCAATCTCAATGAGCTCAGAATAAACTCTATTTCGCAAGACTGGTCGAGAATCTATATCCTCCTACCTCGGTAGAGGAGTCACAGACGTCAGTCCGGTGCCCTCCGCTGGGGAATCAGTAGCTAGCGAGGTTGGAGAAAGCCCGCTAGATGCGTTCAAAGTAACATTACCGCCGTTTCTCCGAAACCAACCTTCCTCCTCCACTGTCTGCACAAACAACTATTCGCAGCATAGATACTCTGATGGCGCGAACCACGGTAGTTGACAGGCAGGTATGATGTGATAGCTGTACATGAATACATCGCATATGGTGACGAAATACCATTTACATCCCATGTAAATAGGGAAATGTCAGTTGGGAGAAGAGGGTAGAAGACATGGAACTGGTTAGGGTTACGTAGGCACTATACATTGTCAGTCTGAACAGTGAATGAGTGGGATGGTAATGAATCAATATTTGAATGTGGATTCATAAGCTTAGTTGCTAAAGTAAAATCCTCTGAATGCCAAGATGCTAGGAGCTGTAGAAGTAAGAATCTGATCTAAGAGAAAGAGAAATAGCAAGAGCAACCCATGATTCACCACTTGCTAGGACAAAGTATTGCAGTATAGTGTCTGTAGCATGTGCTATCTTTTTAATAAGTAATATATTAGTAAAGTAGAGGCACAGTCTGTGCCTTTGAATAATTGAGTCATGATCTTATTATATCTGTTACTTCCAGCACCTTCCAGAGCCTGTATCTATTAAGTTGGAGATCCCTCCTGTAGTTAAGGGATTCCCAAGGTTTAGTCTTGAGTTATTATAACTATTTATTTTCTTCTAATTATTGACCTCCCACAGCATTGGTATCCTTACCTGGTTGACAGGCTGATCTACCCTGACGAAGTAGATCCTTAACACATGGTGATGCTCTTGAAGTTGAAGTTGCATGCAAGATACTTAATCTATCACCTGTAACTGCACCATGACATCATGTAAGCATTCTTTATGAAAATCAATCATGTCTGACTCCCAATTATACTTTAATTCTCTGTGTTTTAAGCTTCTGGTGCTACCCGGCAGATCAAACTTGATATATATAAGTATTCCTTGAGCTAATAATTGCCTATCACTCAGATCACCTGGCTAAGTTACAGAGTAAAATAACTCTGTTGGCAAGTTTAAGTACCTCTTCATGTCCTTCTGCATGCTCGTTTTCTTTCAATCAGCAAACACGCTTAACAGGGCAGTGCACTGGGCAAGGCAGGACAGGAGAGGGAAAAGGGAAGAGAAAGTGCGTGGTCGTTCGTGGGTGAGGTCGGGGTTATATAGATGCAGCGGATGTGTTGGGGCGGCAGGGGAAGCCCGCAAAAGCGGCGAGAGGGCAACGAGATCCCCGAAGCGGTAGACACTATACCGCAAGGGGCAATGGAATACCCACTGATGGCAGGCGGTGGTGGGCGGCAGACGGACGGTTCAATGAGGGCCGTTTTCAGCGCCCCGCTAACCCACAACAGATACTATTAAATACCCCAGCTCCGCCTGTATCTGTTGATAGACAGGACCTTCCTATCTTCTCCGCCAAAGCACTCTTGTGGCTCTCCTCTTCTACCTTTGATTAGCTTGTACATTCAGGACTTAGAGTATTTACCTGCTGCTTTTGTTCCAAGAGGTTTTCTCTTCCTGGCTTCATCCCCCACACGCCTCTCTCTGCTATTCCAGGTTTTTAATATTAATATTGACAGTATAGCTTAACGTATGTAAAGAATGTGATGTGAACAGAACTTTTGTCCCCCAATTTCGAAGCATCAATTACTGCCGTGCTCATGTCCTTTGTTTTAGTTCCAGATACGTCGATTCAAGTACCAAGAGCAACGAGTACCTAAGAAGAATGCCAAGCTCTGGACTATGTACACAAAGGCCTTGTCGGATACCTAGTCCAAGTGAAGTGGGGGACTGCCTTGCTCCGTGATTCCCTGATCGTTCCTCTGTTTCTCCCACTTTATCCCCCCCCCACTATTTCCTCCCCTCACCTTTTTCTACTTTTTCTTTCTTTTGCTCTTCTCCTTTTCTTCGCGCAATGCGGAGTCTCCCTGACCTTCACAGCTGAACTTTTCGACCAGGTGCTTTCTTTGGCGCTTGACAAGTCCAGTCCACGCCAGTTATGTCGCCTCGCCCTTGTCAATCGAGCATGGCATTGTGCAATGGCAGCCCGGGTCTTCGGGTTCTGGACCTACAACGGAGCCCGTCATTCCTTCAAGCCCCTTTGGCTTTTCCTTAGAACCATTCTGGGCAACCCTCACCTTGCATGTCTGGTACGAACGGTACACATCGGAAACTGGGGCGTGAACCCTTATACTCTTCTGGAGCAAGAGTTCGATCATCCTATTGAGAAGATGGATCTATTGCGTAGGGCAATTGGTCAAGCTAAGCTCACTCATATCAAGTCAGATATGATCCATGACACTCACCAGGGCGATCGCCGACCACTCATGGCGCTTCTTCTCGCCTCTCTACCAAGTCTCATCAGGATCCATGCCCATGTACCACTGGCCGATCCTTACCTAGCCACAGTTCTTCAAAACGCTCTCAATCGCCAGGAGTGCGGAGATTTGGGACTAGGCTCCTTTAACCAGCTGCGCGAACTATGTGTCTTTGCTGAGGTCCCGGTTATTGCTGCACTGCCTACAGGAGGTTATCTAGAAAGCCCCGAGACTCCTCTACGACTAGACAACCTATGGCCAGTACTTTACTTGAAATCCCTACAAACAGTCTCCTTGTACGATCTTGACACGGATGGCATAGCTGCCTTGCTCAAACAGAAGCAAAACCACCGGACTTCTTACATCAACAGCTTGTCCCTCACCACTCTTCGCATGTCGCGCTGCAAGTCGGCCGATATTAAAGCCATGCTGGCTCTACCAGACTCGCTGTCAAGCTTCTCCTTGTTTATCAACGACCAAATGTCCGGTCGTCGAAAGGCTCCGTCAAAGGTATCAAATATGGAGATCTCGGATGCGCTACAGAAACATCAAAGAACCCTTCAATACCTGGACATTCTCCGCGTAGGACAGCATGGGAATCCAGATTCACCTTTAGGACACCTCAAGTCACTGCAACCATTTACTCAATTGAGAGACCTGCGAGTTCAGATCTCTCTCCTCACAGGCCTAGGGTTCCCCGATACTCCCGAGCATAGCGCCCCGTGTCTCAAACACATATTGCCGGAATCACTCGAGGCCTTCCGGCTCTACGGAAAACATGGACTTCATTCTCTCCGCAGTTTGGCAATGCAGATCAAAGAAGTCATGATGGGAAATTTATATCCGCTCCTCAAATCGATCACGCTAGAAGACAACACATTAACCTAGGCCGTTCTCGACAACCCTCTTCTACAACCCGGAATCAAGATCCAATTTCAACGCGCCTGCGGTGGCCAGATTATCGAACCTGACTGTCGGAATTCCGAAGCCGGCAACTGTCTCGGCTCATGGGGAGATATGTACGCAATGCTGATTGACGGAAACCGACAGTTTTTTAACCTCATGCAGAGGATATTTCCAGGAGACTCGGATGAAGAGTCCGGCACTGGACGTTCTCTTCCATATCCTCAAGCAATCCACATTCTCCCCTTTGCTGACCATACCGGAGACACAACAAGACCGGGGTATATGGCGTTTAAGAACTATACCGAGATCCCACTACCGCCGCTTTTCCCGGTTATCGTCTACTTTACACATATTAACACGGTCCCATCTGCAGTAGATCTTAAAGATCTATACACGGCACTCACGACCACTGAGTATGATTTCAACCCTAGATTCGACATTTATTTCATCCCAGGGGCCAGCGAGATGGATTGCCGGTCTCACTACCGAAGCGAGAAAATCGCGCGGGGGAGCTGTAGTAATCAGATTCGCGCATTTAAGGATCACAGTGGTCGTCCTGAACTTGAGCTTCTACCTCCTCCCCCACCACCGGGTATGTTACCCGGGATGCTAACAGGGTATCCTGAATGCTACAACCAGGATGTACTCTTCATCTGCACGGAGCGAAACTGGCAGGATGGGCAGCAAAGCTTGCTGTGCGTGCAATTTGATTCGCGGACTCTGCAGGGAGATAAAGAAGAGGGAAGAGAAGAGACCATCACTCGCGAGGTATGGCCATTCAATCGACGCAGCCCGGCGTTTGACGAGGAGTCAGACACATTCACGGTAGCGGAAAAGATGGCTGATTCTTTTCACTGAGCTGAGGACGAGCTCGACCATGTTTGGGAGAAAGCATCGAATCAGGGGTGGATGAATTGGTGATTTTGTACTTTTTTTTATTTCTTGGATTGAGCTTGTACAGGCTACTTGGTCTACAGCGGCTCTTTCTATATCAATCATTCTCATCTACAGAGTGCACCGATGCTCCAGGGTTACTGAATAGGGTATACTGAATGGGCCAGCTCCCCAACTAGGGGTCGGGATAGCCCTAACATAACCGCCAAGAAGTTACATCAAGTCGTGCTGCCAGCATTCTGTATTCTGTTTGGTTAGAATAATCCCGCAATAGGTAAGGATAATGTAACCGTATAACGTAATTTGAAGCGTTGGAATGAGATTGGCTCCATGTATTGCAAGAGACTTGTGCAGGGGGTGTAGAACCGAAGTCTGGCCCGACATACCTCTTCTAAGGGTTTGCATGGTCTTGATGTATCCTGTATCACCAGTCAGAATAATGCTGAAAGAGAATGTGGCTTAAGTATGGCTGAGCAGACAGGAAGCCCTGTTTTCCACACCCCGTGATTGTATGTACTATATAAATAAAAGATCTGGAATATATTGTTCTTCCCATGGGAACTTATTCTTTGGGGAATCATCAACCCTGTCTTACAAACCGCAGCCTACCAACCTCACGAGACCCATGTCATTCAAAAGCAGCCGGGATACTTCGAGTACTTTGTAGACTCGCTCGACGAGGTGAGGGATAAAGTAGAGAACCAAACACCGGTGGACATAGTTAAGTTAGTTAACTAGTGATAACAGGCATCTTGAAAGCATTTACGCGAATAGTCGCCACTGGATCAGGTCGTACAAAAACCAGCAGCTGATGAGAAGAGAGAGTCAGAACAGCAAGGACAGTTCTTACCATACAGCGTATCAGACACACAGGTATCCCGAGAGAGGCAAAACTGACTCGAAGCGGGAATTCTTCACTGTTTACACTAATCTCGTCCTCGGATAATATCCGCTGCCTTCTCAGCCACCGCATAAACCGTGCTCTGCGTATGAGTTGATGGAACTACCGGAAAGATAGAGGCATCGACGACTCGCACTCTTCCTCGGGACCCATACAACCGGAGCTTATTGTCCACACAACCACCATCTTCCAACGTCAACATCGCACATGTCCCACTTGGGTGCGCAAAGCTAGGAGCTGCGGACGCCTTGATAACTGCTCTAATCTCCTCATCTGATGATCCCGGGGTGGGAAACTGCACGACCGCACCTAACGCCTTGTATGCAGGCGTCTGGGGCAAGATATCAGTGTTAAACCGAGTCGACTGCACCAAAGCCTGCAGGTCAAGCGGGTTACTCAATGATCGATACTCGACAAGAGGCATCTGATATGGGTCTGTAGACGCTGCGTGGATCGAACCCCGGCTAAGCGGTTTCTGGAGACAGGCGACGCCGCCGAAGAGGTTCTCTGTTAGGGCTACCTTTCCCTCCGCCACAGATCTTATTGTAGCCGCTTTGACTTTCTCGTATCCGTGGATGATGGTTTGATCTAGCCCCGCCCGGAGGTATTGACTCGCTGGCTGCTGAGCGGCGTGTTCAATGTCCGTGATTGACATGTTCAGATGCTGCGCGGTCAGAAAGGCGAATGTGTTTCCTGTTGCGACTGTCCACGGACCGGTACGGTTGAGCTCATACAGGGCGCCCATTTCGGCATCGTAGGTGGCATTCGTGCTTAGGTAAGTTGAGTCTTGTGTAGGGTCGCTCAGGTTCGTGAGAGACATTGCGCCGTATAGCACCGGATGGTCTTGCAGGTTCTCACCGACTCCGGGGAGGTTGATGGTTTGCTTGATGCCTAGAGAGCTGAGAACAGTTGCGGAGCCAATGCCAGATAGCTGCAGAATCTTGGGCGTGTGGACTGCCCCCGCTGCCATGATGATTTCTTTGCGTGCTTGTACTCTTCGCTTCTTTGCATCGATGGGCATGCTGTTCAGCGATGCGTTGTACCCCGCGATATACTCCACGCCAGACAAGTCGGGGGTAAGTTTGGTCGCGAGGGCTTCGGCTAGGACGTGGTAGTTCGGCCGACCGTCCGAGCGCTCATGATAGGTCGTCCTGGCATATGACCGTTCCCTTGCAATTGGGTCAAGCGAGTTGGGGTTCCAGAACCCCCCAAGAGCGTTAGCCGTGCCATCGAGCTGAATTGGTATGCGGAGCTGGCGCAAGGCATTGAGAAAGACCTCTGCATGGTGAGTATCACCCCTAGGATGGAATGAGGGCGACTTACTGCTTGTAGAATAAATGAACGGTGGATACGAAGATTGAACTGGCCCACCAGTCCCATGGAAACTCATGTCAAAAGAGATTCCAAGTTCTTTCTGTTGCACTTGAGTTGGAGGGGTAAAGGTTTCGCTCTGGGCACATTAACATCGTATTTCTGTATCAAGACAACTGATATACCTTCTTGAAGTACGGCAGAAGCCCCTCCCAGTTCCAGGTGTGGTCTCCGATGATTTCACCCCAGAGGTTGTAATCGCCAGGAGATCCTCGATCAAAAGCCATACCGTTGATGGCGCTGCCTCCGCCGAGTATTCGAGCTGCTGGCACTACCGCCGTACGATTGTTGAGGTCGGGAATAGGCAGGGAAGTGATGGGCCAGCTGTTGTTTATTCCAGCTAGAGACAGGTATCGAGGATATTGGACATTCACGGAGTAATTGTCACTGCATATCCTGGTTAATTGTGAGAAGAGAGTAAAGACAGAGGGGACTCACATCTTCCCTGCCTCAATCACCAACACGGTAGCTGCATCGAGTCAATATCGTGCCCCCAAGAAAGGGTTGAGGAGGGTTATTTACTCCTCGGGTCTTCTGTAAGTCGATTTGCGACAACCAGGCCGCTCACACCACCCCCCACAACGACATAATCATACACGGGAGACAAATCCGCCTCTCGCTCAATGATTGTTCCCAAGAATGCACTACCTTCAGCGCTTCCAGAGCAACTGACGGCAACGGCCAGACACGTAGACAGGAGCGTAGCCTTCATAGCAACGGGTGATTTGCTTCGTCAGGGCACCTAAGAGAACGCAATCATTTAGACGGACTGCCATCCCTTAATAAAGGCCAGATCCCCCAGCCGTGTTTGAGAATCGACATGATTTAGTTTAGTGCTGTCAATCATTAGCCGTTTCAGTCGGGGTTTAGGGCATCCCGGAGATTCGCCGTGTGTCTAGCCTTGGTTCTATATTACTGATGTCCGTGTCGAATTGGAGACCAACTTGGGGCCAAATCATCTTTGCATGGTGGGCTGTTCTTGGCTGTATAGACTCCTGATGATCGCTTCCCCATTTCGGAAGCCTTCAGCCCTGGCTCTGTCAGTATCACTAGAGCACATTGCGAAGCTTACTAGTTTCAGATTAGCTACATGATACTAGTTCGTACCCTTCTGATATAGGGTCTCCTCCGCATACTCATAGAGTCATTCAAGTCACATGAGCTTGATTAGTAATTTTTCTTGATGTTTAAGATCTCCACAAGATCTCGATTCTCTAGCTGTTGCTTCATTAACGACGAGTTAGCGTTCGAGGGTAAAGTCTAGTCCCCCGCCACAGACATGCCACCTAACATGCATCCGACCGAACCTGAAGAGGGGCAGGGGCAGAAATCCCGGAGTCCCAACCGCAGTCGAACCATGCCAGTTCCGCTTCATTCTAGCACCCCCAATGAGTCCGAAGGTGAGAATGTCGATGATTGGCGGGGCATCACAGACCGTTGCGAGCGTCGCCGTCGGCAGAACAGGGTAAATCAGAGAACATACAGTTAGTTTGGCCCAACCCTCTCACGCTTGAGAATGGCACTGACCGTGAAAAAGGGAAGCGTCGGTCCCTTCAAGTGGGGGATGTTGTCGCGGTGGTCTCGCAGTGGCCTACTAGAGACATCGACGACCGCACTAAGCATCAGATCCTCAGGCTTCTGTCATCAGCCGCCTACCAGCGGTATCTGTCTGCCGATCCTGCCGTTGATCAACTACTCTCTCTCACAAGGGCCAACGTGTATCGCGCTTTCTTAACGAATATCGCGCTTCTTGGACTCCCGGTCGATGGTCTTTGCGAAAGAAAGATTCTCTCCCCTTTCAACCTAGTCGGCCCCATACAATCATTTATGGAAACACTCCCTAAAGCCCTCCATCCAACAGCCACTCAACGCTCCCTTCAACACCACCCATGGGTGGACTTCTTCCCGCATGCACAGATACGCGATAACCTCATCCGTGCCCAAAATCGCTATGATAAGCACCAATTCTGTCTGGATATCCTAGGGTTCTGGGACCCGGGGTCGCCTGAGAATATGCTCCTTGTCTGGGGCGAGCCATATGATCCTGCAAATTGGGAGGTGACGGAGAGTTTCATTAAGAAATGGGGTTGGGTGATACAGGGCTGTCCTGATATTTTGTATAGCTCTAATCGATGGAGGGCTCGGAGAGGGGAAAATATGATTTTTCGATATTTATGATGAGGCTTGGAAGGCGAATTGTTCTCCTAGGATGGTAGACAGGTATGATATCACAAGTCTTCTTGAGAGTTGTCCTCTGCTCACATCAATAATTTCACAGATTCCATTGAACAACAACTTCGAACAGAGCTAGCTGGACATAATCAGTGCCATCCCACTCCTACACACTCTGAACCCGTCATGCGCCCCGCTGCCCCAAGGTTCCCATCTCGGAAATTCAGCCCACCATGGAGATAGCATATTGTTGCGGCAAACGCCTCACCAAGCGGACCTTTCTTACATTCTGTCCTTTATCGCTCCAGGAAACACAGTCAGGTGTCTTCCATGGTTCGTGTTTTACCAGGGTATTTCCTCCCCAGTATACCTCTCCCAGCCAGGCACATGGATATTAAAAAACCGACCATTCCCATCCCGACCAGTGCGTTCAAGAATCTCTAAGACACCAGTAACGCCAGTTTTAACAGGAAGATCGGCATTCTGACCTCCCATATCAGACTTCAGCCACTGTAATCAACATAATTAGTGAGTCAGATAGCCCCCAAGTTACAAGATAGGAGAGAGAGGGTCACCTACACCAGGACTAACACAGAAGACAGTGAAGCCCTCCTTCTCTAGATCGTGAGCATAGGCAACTGTAAGCATGTTCAATGCAGCCTTGCTTATCGAGTAAGACGGAATAGCTACTTGGTCGCCTTGGGACTGGTTGGTTATGGAACCAAGCATGGAGGAGCTAGAGGGACTCTGTTAGTTATCTACTATCATATTGCCTAGAACCAACTCACATGTTCAGTATTTTCTTCTTTCCCCCTCTTCTCATCAGTGGTAGCATTGCTTTTGTAACCTCATGAACCCCACTGACATTCGTGCGGAATATCTCTTCCAAGTCCTTGCTTTGCCTGTATACAGTCAACGCTTTCCTATTTTCAGAACTTCAGCACGAAAAGAGATTATGACACATACATATCCTCAACACGCCCGAGGGATAAAGCACCAGCATTATTAATGAGCACATCCAGTTCTCTACCGTCGAGTTTGGCTGAAACACGTTCCACAGCCTTCTCGATGCTCTCCTTCCTTGTTACATCCAAAGTCACGAACATGATCTGTTCTGGATGCTTTTCTAAGAGGTTCCGGAATTCAGCACTATTGGAAGATCGGGAAGAGGCAAAGATCGTGACGTCCTTGTTTGAATTAACTAATTGGCGTGTCAGCTCGAGGCCGATGCCTCGTGAGCTGCCGGTAATTAGGTAGGAGGTCATGGCGAAAATACAGTTGCAAAGAGATATGCAGTCTTTCAGGGTCGTTCAAGCTGCATTTGGATGCGGTTTGAAGCGAACTTTATGCATGATATTTTATTTGGGTTGTACCGCCCCGTGAACCATGGTAGGGCTTTGTCTTTGGTGCTAGCACGCGGATTGAGATTAAAAGAATGTATGAGGGAGGCAATAGCGACGTGGGCGTAGAGACTCTGTGGACTCTGGAGAGGGACCTTGATCCAATGTGTGTAGTCCATTAGGATGCCCAGCCTCGTGAAATGTACTCCAGAGTACACCTAAGAGTATAGTCGGTGATATTTGGTTAACCCCGCGTCATGATAATGATGCGTGATACTTATCAGCCCAAATAGTATTATTTGGTAGCAAATGGGAGGTATGGATATCATGTGGGTCAAGGAGTCCCTGTTCAACGAATGGTAATTGATACAAGGAGACCATCTGCACGATTACAGTGGAGCAGACGAATCCTCTTAATTCCGTCAATCAAATGACCCCACTGCATAAGCAACTTGCAGTGGTTCATGCATCGAGGAGCTCAGACATGCATCATTGGTGCCCACAACGGTCAATATAAATACAGCTTTCTATCGTCTGCTCATCAAATCACTTGAAAATTACTCCCCCTCCAAACACCATGGATTCCGAGAAAACTGCCCCCGTCAGCGCTTTGCGTCGACACCGACAACTTGCGCCAGCTGCCTCTGTGCCTTGGGACCATGACTTTTGGTGACCAGCAACAGGACCGGTATGGCGAATGTTCGAAAGAAGAAGCCTCCTCTATCCTCGACCACTTCTACTCCGAGGGTGGTAACTTTCTCGATACCTCCAATGTCTACCAAAACGGCCAAGCCGAACAATGGGTCGGCGAGTGGATGGCAGCAAGGCGGAATCGGGACGACATGGTCTTAGCAACAAAGTATTCCAACAGTGCTCGCTCCGGCGACAACGGTATTATCAAATCCAACTACGGCGGCAACGGCACCAAATCAATGAAGCTATCTCTCGAGATTTCCCTGAAACGTCTGCAAACAAGTTACGTCGATATTTTTCATGTTCACTACTGGGATTTCACCACCTCCATCGAAGAACTCATGCAATCCCTTAACGACCTAGTTTCTGCCGGTAAAGTCCTCTACCTAGGGATCTCCGATGCCCCAGCCTGGGTAGTCAGCAAAGCAAACCAATACGCCCGCATGGCCAATCTCCGCCCCTTCGTCGTCTACCAAGGCATGTGGAATGCCTCAATGCGTGATCTCGAGCGGGACATCATCCCTATGAGTCTGAGCGAGGGAATGGGCCTAGCCGCCTACGGCGTGCTGAACCAAGGGCGGTTCCAAACTGAAGAAGCCTTCAAAGAGCGCGAGAAGGCTAACCCCGGGCGGAAGTTCATCGCGCTTTCCGAGCACGACAAGAAGATATCCAAGGCGTTGGACGTCCTGAGTTCCAAGAAGGGAGTCAAGCTCCTGGACATTGCATTGGCCTATGTCCGCTCCAAGGCGCCTTATGTCTTTCCGCTTGTGGGTGCGCGGAAATTAGACCATATCCAGGGCAGTATTGCAGCTTTGGAGGTTTCGTTGACGGAGGACGAAGTTAAGGAGATTGACTCGGCGTATCCGTTTGATCATGGATTCCCGCACAGCTTCTTGAGTGGGACGTTGTTCTCAGGTGGAAAAGAGCCTTCTCGAGGGGCGTCTGGGCCGGAGGATGTGTGGTTGACCAAGGCTCATGGTACGTTTGACTGGGTTAGCCAGGCAAAACCTATCGGACATACCTAGTAAATAGAGCACATAATAGATCTGTCTTCCCCCTCTCTCACTTTTCAATTCTTCCTGCTTCTCTATCTTGCACTCAACTTTTGACCACTGGCAAATATAGAGTGCTGCCTCGTTACCAAAGCTAAAGATGGTCTGTGACTGCGTAAATTATCTCATGATCATACAGATACCCAGCGAATGGAAACCGAGCTGAGGGTTACAGTGGATCTGTATCGCACACAGTCGGCGAGCGCGACGCAACTGCAGCTAGTGGCCTACGTTCCAATCTGCATGGTACCGTGTCATTGATGGGTTGGGTTAGATAGGCGAATCTAATGGACGAACATGCTTGTGCTGGTGCACGAAACTTGAGAACCGGCGGCTATCTTAAGCGGATACGAAGAAAATGGCCTCGTTCTTTGATGAAGCTCAGGGAGGGAAGAGCAGATCCTACTTGGCCAAGGGTCACGCTGGTTGAGCACAAGTTTGTCATGTCTAGATCTGAATTTCGTTTCCCCCCCAAGTCCCAGTGGGAAAGAAGGTGCTCCATTTTTACCTACATGAATTTTCGTCGTTTCTCCCCCAGTAGGTTCTTGAGTTTCTTCTGTACATCCTCTTCATCTCCCAACTCAGGATATAAACAGAGTACAGTATTTAACTGTGGCCTTGCAGCCCTGATGTTCTTTTCTGTCCGTGGACAGTGCATCTCGACAAACCTCTCATGAGTGTCTCTGAAATGGAAGTCATCATTCATCATGAACACTGTGCGCGTTTGAATCCCCCCGTGGGTAAAGCCAATGCCAGTGCGTTAATAAAATTGAGCAGGATAATTTGGGATCATGGACTGCATAATCAGATAGGGACGCGACAAGGTTGACAGGGAAGATCCGGTGGTGCAATAGAGCCAGGGCCTGCCATGCTCCGAAAACAAGACTTACGGTCAAGACACAGGGTCCCCTGGGACCCATTTTAGTTGAGTTGCTTTTAGTTGTCGATCGCTGTTTATTTTCTTTGTATTGAATGGTTCGTCTTAAGCTAAATCTGTTGATTGAAAGATTTCGGGCTCCTGCTTTATTCTGCGAAGCATTTGTATAGCTAGATCACACGTTCAAGCTAGATCAGGTGTATGAACATAAAATGAAATTTGATTGAAATGTACAAAAAAATGTACAGGAAAGTATTACTCTATGTAAAGGTTATATATGAAGAAAAGAAAAGAGAAGGAAAGAAAAAAAATGATTGTACAGTGGGCGCTTGGACGATATGATATACAAACAAGCCTGTCCAGCTAAGGCTTCGAAAGTTGTTCTTTGCGGAAGAAGAGCAAGAACCCGGCACTATAATCTCAGTTAGTCACAGCATTCCAGGGATTCCATGACGGGAGCTATTCGGCGGAATGGAGAGACTTACCAAACTAACAGCTGACAGAACAGCGCAATCCAAAACCAGGCATTAGCCACGGAGTCGGCCCCCATTGTAATATCGGGGGAGATGGGCCCCGGGCCAAGGTTATTTGGACCAAAGGCCCTGGCACAGATAGTGGCAATGGAACCGATGATTTGTGACACAATCAGGGTAAAGCACATGTGCATGCGAGTGAGGGTTTGTAGGAGGATGATTCCGAAACCGAGACCCTGGATTGAATCTAGCACGCCTAGCCAGAGCCAGAGACTCCGGGATACTAAAGCACCCCCTGTGTAACCGCCAGCGACCCAGGGGAGGAAGTATCCGATGCCGGAAATGCCCCACCAGATCTGGATGAACCGGGGGGCGCCGAGGCCGCAGGCGAAGACGGGTAGGAACCAGCTGTGTTGTTTGGAGAGTTGGCTGACGAGGTAGAGGAAGGCGATCCAGACCAGACCGAAGAAGACGACGCAAAGGACGACGATTTGCCATGGGTGGGTATGGATGGAGTTCCAGAGGACTGCAGTGGAAGAGGGCATTAGCATGATTGAAATGATGGGATGGGGAGCCGGGTGGACGGGGACATACAGCTCCAATTGCGGCCGTACGGGGCACTGAGGAAGAAGTTCTGCAGGATAACGGCCACGAAGTTCCAGAGGACGATTTTGCGTCGGAACAGGGACTTGTAGAACGAAGGCACCTTGCCCGGGGTTTGACGGTAGTAGTTTGGAAGCCCGAAGATCAGGAGCAAACCAACCGCACACAGGGCGAGGGCGATGGGGTAACAAATGGCGCTGTGAGAGATTAGCAATCTTGCTACGAAGCACTGAAATCATTCGGATGAGACAACGTACGTCATCTTCCATGTGTTGGAGATCTGGTTGTCCGCAGTCAAAAGACCCTCGCTCGAGGCTTGGGTCATGGTCGAACCCCAGTACCACAGCACAATGATATACACTTGCTGGATACCCTGGATAACACACGCCCGGAAGATCCATTTCTTGACTGGGGCACCACCTTCGTCACCGAAGTTCAACGCAAAGAAAATCGAACCACTCGAGGAGGCGGCAGCATAGAATCCACTGCCAATGTTTTGGATCCAGCCACGGGTGAAGGAGTCGGCTTCCCAATGGGCGGAGCCGATGAGCATGAATGCAATCGCATACAGGAACCATGGAGTTGAAAGGCATACCACAGACTTGAAATACCGGAAAACAAGCCACCAACAGGCCGATGTAATGGCATAGGTCGTGGCAATCCCGTACAATTTCTCAGGAGTTTCACCCACTTCACCTGTAAGCAGGGTAATCTGGTAAGAGTTCGCAGCAATGATCTGACCAAGAGCCAAAAAGATGGTGTAAATTGGCCAGTCACCGATCTTGACCTGCATCCACTTCTTCAATCCAGTCGGCGGCACGTAGTCCTTGCCGAGCAAGAACTCATCATCCATGGAATCATTATCGCGAAGACCAGTTTCGCTACCCCGTGCAGCCGAATCATTAATATAGAGAGACTCGTCCGGAGAGGCATTGTGCTTGTCACGGAAGATTGACGGCGTAGGTGACTTGATACGGCCGAGTCGCGCATCGCGGAACCTGTTAAACCATTGCCTCTCAGACTTGACCAGGAATTCTTCGATACAAAGCTGAGACTCGGAGTTGGACCCGTTCAATCCGTCCAGTTGTTTTTCAAAGTTCTTGTAGTATTCGCCGTTGCTATCAGTGAAGAAGGGGTCAACCTTTTGTAGCTTGAAGTCCTTCTTGTTACCGACAACAGTGTCAAGTGACAAAACAGACGCGGTACTCAGTCGCGTCCCCGGCTCAGAGAAAGTCGGCGGAGGAAGGAGAGTCTGGTCGGCCGTTGGTGGTGTACCGGGACTCATCGGGGGCATCATGGATCGGTAGGGGTGCAATGAATCCTGGCTATTGCGTCGAGGGGAAGATACAACGCGAGCACCAGGTCGCTGAGCGGCTTGCGCCCTCCGGCTCTCTTCAATCTGGGCCGGGGTCAGGGTATACTCTTCCTCGTAGTAGCTGAGGACGGAGTCGGTATCACTGCCGTCCTCGCCGTCACTCTGTGCTGAGGCGTTCTCGTCGCCTTCGGCAATGTTCTCTGTCGTCTGTCTGCCACGATTACGGCGAGACACATGACCAGGACCGGATCGGACACCGAGCGACAGCGACCGCTGGAGTCCGGATGGCTTCCCCTGGTCACTGGGGCTGGGGTCCCGGCTGTAGATGTTCTTCTGGGGGGTGCCGAAGTCGCTCAGGCGGTTGAGAGCCGAGTAGCTGCTGTCCCGGGAGGGTGGCACGGAAAGTTCCATCCCCAATGACATCAACGGTCTGGTAGCATGGGGAGAAGTAGGCGTTAGAGCTCCACTGGGCGTTGTAGCACCAGACTGGACTATAGGCTGACCATGGCCCCTGGCCATTTCCTTATTGTGCACTTGGATGGCAGTCGACTGTAGGATCTCCAGATCCTCCACCCACTGGGCGACCGGGAACCGCTGTTTGGCGGATCTAGCACGCATAATAGCCCGAGTGTCTGTCTTGGAGCTGAGTGCTGCCTCAATGGCAAGCTTGAATTGCATAAGTAGATGGGATGTTGAGACAGACTCGACAGTATACCACCAACCAGGCATTTGTCCCAGGCCACCGACTCGGGCTCCGATACCCAGGGCACCCTTTCGACCGAACTCCACTGCAACCAAACCAAAGGGTTCATCACGCGAGGGAATGAGCGCGAACTCAGCACCAGAGAAGATGTAAGGGGGGAGCGCAGTGAATTCCGGCCGTGAAAAGACCCGACCAGGATACACCTTCATCATATGGTCGAGCTTCAACGCCGCGAATCGACCGTAAAGGTCAATCACAGGGCCAATACAGATGAGCTGCACATTCGGGCGTGCTTCTAGCACCGCGGGCATGACGTCCGCGATTAAATCGACACCCTTCTGCATGGACCAACGCCCAACAAACACCAGTAGATCTGCGTCAGGATTTTGCTCCAGCCCTGCCCATTCCTGCGCCTGCCTCTTGAACTCACCACGGCTGGCTTCAAAGTCCGGATTGACCTCGATGTCTTCAGTCTTGACGAGGTTGTCCTTGGTCCACTCACCAATATCAGATGGATCAGGGTTAGGTAGGTTGCCCACCTTGCGGAGACCCCAGAAAATCGGGTATCGCGCGTATGAACGCTTTCCATACTTCTTGGAGACACCAACTGCACCAAAACCCTGCTGGTGAACACGGAGGTAACTAGCGCCTGCGTGGAGGAGATTGAACACCTCACCGAATTGGACGTAGGACCGAACAGTACTGATGTCGAGATTGAATACAGAACAGACCTCCTCCTTCTCCTTCTGGGTGCGCATCGGCCATAGGCCCTGGAACTCGGCATTGTGCAGTGATAAACAGGTTGGCATAGTTCCCGGGAGGAGGTAGAGCGGTGCTAGTGAACCATGGTAGTCATTAATATGATAGATATCAGTGGGGAATCGCTTAATAGCTTCGGCGATGCATTGATTCCAAGCAGAGTAATAGACAGCACTATCAAGATCGTCCATGCGGGCGGGATAGGGCTCAGATTTGGACTGTTGGCGGAACACAGGCGCATCTAGGAGGACGTAGGTGATGTTCTTGAGGACATGGTATTGCACCTGGACCTGGTATTCCGAGCCCAAGATGGTGACAGTCATAGGCTCGGCGGGTGTATCAACGGGGTAGTCAACACCTCCCACACAAGGGACAACCCAGATCAAGTCCTGGTGGCCTAGTGTCTTGCCCATCAGCTGTGCCATGACACCCAGACCACCGATTTTGATCTTGATGGCCCAGTCTTCGATATCGTACTCCATCGTGGCGATCAGAACCATGCGACGCTTGCCTCCCGCGGCAGCTGCCAGGGCAGTGGTGCTCTGCATGAAGCCGGATTTCTCAGCCAGACGCATGAATGGGTTGGCGGGTTTCGGCTTGCCAGAGCGAACTTGCTTCATCTTCCGACGCAGGGCTAGCGGTATCATGCTGTGCATCTCGCTGGCGCCGACTTGGTTGAACTTGACCTTGTAGAACGACTTCATGAAGATGTAGACGCAGATGGAAGCCGTCAGGACGGGGATGATCCAAAACAGGATGTATACGGCGATCTGAACGTTCTGGTTGCCGACCGGAATACGCTCATAGCGCATCGTCGCATCGTTGATGTAGAATTTCCATGCGAGGTGTGGTGAAGGCGGATGGTCTGAGATGTTGAGGAGCGTGGGTGACAGAGATGACGGCGGCATACGGTCCAGGACATTATCACCGTCAGCGTCCCCGAGAACCCAGCTCTGATCGGGCTGTCCATCCGGATTCATGCCCCAGATGTTGAGCTGCCCGACCGCTGGCCATTCCGACGAGAAGTGATACTTCCAGTACCCGTCATTGGGATCCAGCTTGATCTCGTTGTTCAAGCCGGCATCGAACCCGTACTGGTTGTAGGGGCCGTTGAAGAAGATATGGGGAAATCGTCGCTGCCCCTTCCCTGACCAGCTCGCGTCACCTTCCTGGACATAGCTACTGCTGCCGGTCCAGCGACTCCAGTACTCCACACGGACGTGGTTGCCATCCCATGCCTGCTTCTTCGTGCCTGACCATTCGACGGCATCAATTGTCGCATTCCCACCCTTGTAGGGTAACCATTCCGAGAATGTCGTCCCCCAGTTGGAGGAGTAGCGATACCTGTCAGCGCCGGCCGCGTGGTGCTGGATGAGCAAAGTCCCATTCGTTTCCTCGTGCAACAGACTGCTAGAATAATTGGCGGTAGAGAAGACCATGGGGTTATCAATCTGCCCGATTCGGAACAAGAAGTGATCAACCGCGTTTGTTGACGCCTCCCCATCCTCGTTGCTGACATTATTGACAGTCACTCTGTGGATGCCGTTGTATACACCTGTCAGGTTGGCAGCCCACATCCACGCACCGGGGATTTGGCCGGTCACGTTACCCCTGTCGCCAGTGATAGACGTGCACTGAACCGTATCGGTGTCGATTGAGGGCGTCCTTCCGACCTCGGTCGACGAATTAAACGTAACGCGCTCAGTCACAGAATCGCAGTCCATGGTTTCCGAGAACTGGAACTCGACACGCACGGTCTCGGATGCGTCTGGCGCGACGGTCGAACGCAGCGGTGAATCGTGGCCGGCAGTGGCATCGTGGCCGGGAGTGAACTTGGTGATCATTGGCCGTGGTTTCGTGAACAGGTCATAGGGAACATAGGCACGGAACTCGTAACGGTCTAACGTCATGTTGGGATAGCAGCCATTGTACTCGGTCGACCCGTTGAAGCCCAATTTCTTGGGACCAGTCTCCAGCCTCAGCTCGTCGTACGGGTAGAAGAGGTTCTTGACACGCGTGCCACTCGGGAACGGGGCGATAAGGGCGGTGTCGTTGTCGGTGCAGTCGAAGCTATAGTTGATGGTGCGGTTGACATTCTGATACACCAGCCAGGCCATCTGGTTCTTGTCGTCGGAGCCCAAGTCTTGCACCTCCGGGTTGATGTCACGGCGTACTGACCACATACCGGTCTCGGTGGTAGTCTCGTTCGAACCAGGGTAGAGGACCTCCTCGGTTTGTTTTGACAAGGTATCAATCAAGTAGCCGTCATTTAGAATCGGGTACTCCTCGCGCATCTGGTACATGTGCTTGAGGATATTCCGCACGGGATGGGACGGGTCGCGATGATCATAGGTAGCAGAGTCATCATAACAGCCCTGGCGGCCGGCCTCAATGGGCCATTGATAGTATTGGGATGAGTCAAGTTGGAAGCATCCGTGGGTTTTCCAGGCGGTCGCAGCTGACATGGGCTGTCGCCCGTAGATGTAGTTGGTTGCCGTTGCGTCGAGAATATAAAATGACTGCTCCTCACCCCAAAGAAGAAGAGGGATGCCTGGTAGCACGAGAGTGGTAATAAATGAACCCAGGAGCTGTCGTTCAACACCGTACTGGATCGCTGGCCACCGAAAAACATCCTGGTTGGTAACACCATACATATGTCTGGGGTCGAACTTTCCAGTATTCGCATTAATCAAATCGTTCGTCTGAATCATGGTATTCCACGCCACAACCCAGTCAACAGGTACGTCGAAGCCAGCATCGAGCTGACCATCCATACCCAGGAACCGGGTCAAACCACGGTAGGTAGAATAGTGGAATGCAGCAGCGTCGATGGCCTCATGGCCAGCCTCACGAAGGAAATTCTGGGGGTCTGATTCATTGGTCATCTTCATGGCCTCCAGGACATCGTCCACCCTCTGGTCCGTCTGACGGCCACGCCCAAGGTAGATGGAGCCAAACTGATTGCCACCAGTGATTTCACCAGCAATGAAGAAGTTCTCCTTTCCCACGTTGCGCGCACACTCCCGATAGGCCATGGACATATCTCCAAGCGCGTCGACGGTGGACTGAGTAGCCTTGTCATACCGGAATCCGTCGATATCGAAGGAAGCAATTATCATGCATGAATGGCGGATCAAGCGTTCGCGCACAGTGGGGTTCCACTCCCTCAGACGATCCTGGACAGATGCGAATTTGGCCAGTTGTCGCTTCCAGTCAGGCCACACGCCAAAGGCTTCAATATCACCGTATTGATCGAAGTCGCTGTTATAGCACCCGACAAGACCGGAAGTCAGGGACTGATTGACGGGCATACCATCTTCATACCAGAAGCGGGGATAGTCACAAGTGGCATTATAATCATTTCCAATGTCAAAATCGACATAGCGGCGGTCTGACTTCCACGTCGCTCTGTGTTCTTTCTCGGAAAATGGTGTTGTTGTGTTGAGATGACCTTCGAATCCAATAAGATCGCCCATTCTATATTCAACCGCACCAAGGATTAGTCTCATTCTGTTCTGTTCTGTCTCATGGGACGGTCAAGGCAACTCACGTAGCAATTGTATTGTCAAAAACCACATACATTCCACGCTTGTGGATCTCGGTGATGGTATCGCGCCAGGCTTGGATGGTTCCATAGTGTTGGTCGAGCAGGGTGGTGTCGAGTGCTGAATAACCATCCGCTCCCCATGGCTGGTTCATTAACAGAGTACCGGCGAGATACAGGCCCTGTCATGGTCAGCATTCTTCCATCGTGAGGCCATCCCGGAGCGAGATGCGCACCTTGATGCCCATGCCCTGGAGATAGTCCAGCGTGTCAACCAGTCCAGCGACATCACCACCGTGGCGCATTTGATTAGAGTTGAGATCATGTTCGAAGGTGGTGCCGTTGATATTATCGTTTGACGGATCGCCGTTGACAAATCGATCCATGAACAGGGTGTAAAACGGAAAGCGCCAGTTATCGGGAGAGGGGAAGTAATCGCCCTGATGGTCCGGCCATTCTCCCCAGTATTCTGCAGGGTTCGTCGCGGTCTTGTTCTCATTAATGTTGTAATCGAGTAGAGACTCGTCGTACGGCCAGCAGGTGGCGGTCGTTGCGAGCAGAGCGACCAACCCACAGGAGAGCCTCCCCATCATGACGATCTCTGGCACTCAGCAAGCGCAGCAATGACCAGCTGTACAGAAATCTTCAATCTATAATGGCCACATTAACTTTTTGGGGGGGGGTAGATGTTGAAGAGGTGATTAAAGGCAGCCAAACTTCTGGGCTGGGGTACGATGAGGCTTAAGATGAAAGGTTGGGAAGATTGAATTGGCGACAGCTCGTGGAGCGGGACGAAAGGCAGACTGGGGGCTGAGGACTATTGCTAATAATAAACATCTCAAAGATACAAGATCCACCAGGATAACTGTGCCTGTCGGTGGGCTGGGAGGGGATACGGAGTACAGTGACCGGTGGCCACAGCCTTGAGCCCTAGCTGGTACAATCGGGCTCGTTCCCTTTTTCTGGAATCGCATCAGTCTTGAAAGTCCACTATCACGATCTAGGCTTGAGAGCGGCTCCTGGTTGGAGGAGAGTGAAAAAAGAATTCGGTTAGAATTAGTTAGACCTTGGAACGTCGATGGGAGGATACGGCCGGCAAACGGCGGCATCTGCTATAATCTCGTATACAGTCCAGGCTAAGCCTGCTCGGAGGCTCGGCGACGAGCCAGATTCAGAATGAAACCAACGGGGCGATGGAGGTGTCTTAGCTGAACAGTTGGCGATTTTACTCGAAGAGAAACACGGTACGTAAATAAGCTAGTGAGGCTCGACCCTGAAAATCCTTTGCCTTCGTTGAGTGTCTGGAACTCTGGATCCATCTGTCACGGAATACATATTCTTACACTCATGGATGGATCGTGTCTGACTCTCAGGTACGGACTCCCCGGAGTAGTCAGGGCCATTATTATACTTAAAAAAGGGAAGGAGAGTTCTGCATATCGAGTGATGGAGATAACAAACTCTGCTTCATTTTAGGGTCGGGCTAGCCCTATCTTTTTAATTTACTCTTATCAAGCATGCACTGAGTTTGGTACTTTCTTTTTCCCTTCTTTTGGGATTTCGAGGAGTCAATCCTAGCAAGAATACGGAGGAGACGCAGGAAACGCTGTTCAGGTCACTATTGAGGCAAGAGTGTCTAAATGCTGCTGCAGGTGTAGATAAGCTTCCTTGCCCTTTGACTGGGCGATCTGTGAGACACGGCTCCATCTGACTGGATTTAGTGAGACACCCAATTAAACGGAAAAAGGAAAAAAACCGCCACTATCTGTCCAACCCAGCTGTTGCCATTGATTAAGCCGAACTGGTTTACCAGACTTGCTCGGTACTGTCATTGTATCCCAGGATTACCACTCGGTTTAGCAAAACTGATTTCATGTATTGAACGTATTTCTGATTTCGGTATAGCGGCTGTGGCTTGGCTTGGATTCTACACGAAATCAATTACGGAGGGCGAGAATACTGGATTCAAAGGATACGACGATGGCAGATTTACTCAGAATATGAAGCATTGGAACAGATATCTTGATATGCTTGGCTACATATACGGAGTATATATTTGAACATGGTGTTGCTAATCCACAGTGTTGGTGGCCTTGGTAGTAGCCTTGGTACTTGGTTGTATCCTCGGCCTCCTCAAGTAACTGATTCATGTAGCAACCTCGCTCATAAAAATCAATACAAATGTCAACAAGAAATATCTCCAAGCTAGCCTCAACACTAGTATTTTTGGGCGAAGTGAGTCTGTCCGAAAAAGGAATCTGTTCCTGAAATTTAGGTTGCCAAACAACGCTAAGAACTGATCAACTATGGTACCTGTCGACCTGCGGAGGAGGAGAGAGACACCCTGATAGAGTACATTAACCAGCGCAAGAACCACACGGGGATTGCCCCTACCAGGCACTTCCTTGAAGTTCCGTAGACAATAGCGTTGGTCCCCATGTTCGAGCCAACTTTAGCCGAATGCAGTAATGGATAGCATGTGCTGTCCAGGAAATTGGTCTTTCCATTTCTCCCTCACTTCACCCCTCTCAGTCGTCGACAACCTTCCCCAGGAGATCCATCTCCCTTCTTTTGCTCCTTATCTTTTGGGCCTGGCTGGCTCTATTCGGTCTTTACCCCTCGTCGCTATTTCCCGCCTTTAGGCTGTCATTCTCTTATCATTACCACGTCGCTCGTTCCGGATTTTCCCTCAAGGCACTGGCTTGTCTCGACCACCCTCCTTTTTGATAGCGTGATTCTATGGAGAATAGGGACAATCATGTTGTGGTCTCTATTCTACCACTTGGTATGCATTACCACTCTTCTGAGCCTGTCCAGCTCAGCCTGGGCGGCCAATACCGCTGCATGGAAACCCAGATCCATCTATCAGACCATGACGGATCGGTTCGCGCGGACAGATGGCTCGACAACCTCCGCATGCAACACCACCGCCGGCCTCTACTGCGGAGGAACATGGCAAGGAACAATGAACCATCTAGACTACATCCAAGGAATGGGATTTGACGCTGTCATGATCTCCCCAATCATCAAGAATGTCCCGGGTCGCGTCTCCTATGGTGAAGCGTACCACGGCTATTGGCCGCTGGACCTGTATTCCCTGAACTCACATTTTGGTACGCATCAGGACCTGCTCGACCTCAGTAACGCGCTCCACTCACGCGGGATGTACCTGATGATGGACACCGTCATTAACAACATGGCATACGTGACTAATGGCGAGGACCCGGCCACGGATATTGACTACTCCGCGTTGACACCGTTTAGCAACGCGGACTATTTCCACCCATACTGCAAAATCACGGACTGGAACAACTACACCAATGCACAGCTGTGTCAGACAGGCGATGATAAGGTCGCATTGCCAGATTTGTTCACAGAGCATACCGAGGTTCAGGATATACTCGAGCGCTGGGCCAATGAGATGATCAAAACATATTCTATTGATGGACTGCGCATCGACGCCGCGAAGCACGTCGACACTGGTTTTCTTAGAAAATTCGGACAGGCTGTCAACACATTCGTGACCGGAGAAGTCCTCGAGCGCGAAGTCAACACCATCTGCGACTACCAGGACAACTACATCGGAAGCGTCCCCAACTACCCGATTTACTTTTCCATGCTGGATGCCTTTACCATGGGCAATACGAGCTCATTGCAGCTCCAAGTAGAGTTGATGAAGAATTCCTGCCCGGACGTTACTGCGCTCGTCTCCTTCTCCGAGAACCACGACGTGGCGCGGATCCCCAGCATGAACAAGGACATAGCGGTACGCACAACAACAACACATCCCAAGTCATGACCGGAACCTCTCACTAAGCTAGCCTACAGCTCGCCAAAAATGTCCTAACCTTCACCATGCTCTTCGACGGTATCCCCATGATCTACCAAGGCCAAGAACACCACCTCGACGGATCCGGAACGCCAAAGAACCGCGAAGCCCTATGGCTCTCCAAGTACAACACAGACGCAGAACTATACCAACTAATCACCAAGCTGAATGCCGTCCGCACGCACGCCTACAATTTGGGCAGCGACTACGTCGATCAACAAACACGGCCCATCTTCCGGGGCGGAAGCGAGCTCGCATTCAGCAAGGGTGTCGAGGGCCGACAAGTGATCATGGTCTTATCTACACAAGGAGGCACGCAGGCCGAACCTTACACTATTAGAATGCCGGTGAGCTATAATGCCGGCACGATGGCGACGGACGTGCTCCATTGCGTGAATTACACGATTGATGCCGGTGGCCATCTCGTCATGCCCATGGTCGCGGGAGAGCCGCGGGTGTTGTTCCCGACTACGCTGATGGGGGGAAGCGGACTGTGCGGCCATTCTTCGGACTCTGTTACGCTTGCTGAGTTGAAGACAGGAGAAACGTCGAGTTCAGCGTCTCTTGCAAGCAAGAGGACGGGCATTACAGCTCTCTTTGTAATGCTGTCCTGGACAGCTAGCTTCCTGGTCTTGTAGCGAGCGTCTTTTTCTTCATTTTTATCGATTCCCCTTTACAGAATGAAATTTAATGCAGATTAATGCAGATCCAGATGTAAACTAATGTAGATACTCGATAGTCTGTAGATTGTACTCTGTATCAGGAGGTCATCACAAATTTTCATTTACGGAGTAACTTCCTTTTCGCTAGTACGAATACTCCCACCCAGATTGAGTCTAGCGGTAATCTTGTTTTTTCAGCGATAATCCTTATCCCGAACGAGCGCCGGACGAATCAAGGAAAAAGCCGAAAGCATTGATTGCCCCATTGGTTTCATGCAGACCCTTCAAGTGGATAACACTTGCCCACAAATAGATTTACTTCCTCAAGTCTCAGAGTAATTTAACCAAGTCAACTCGGTTCCTGGTTACACCAAACAGGCCATGACTAACAGTAATTCCAGCATTGCATGTCGAGACTCGATAGTTAATATTCATCCACCACGGAGCTAGACAAATTGATAATAATGGAGCTCGCCTGAGACCCAAAAGCCAACTTGACCCCAAACCCCATTATTGAATTCGCTACTGAGGTCCAAAGTCCCTCCGACCGAGAGGCGAAAGGTGTATGATGGTATTATCAATTCTGTCATGCTGTCTTCCCCGAAGACATGGCCAGGGGAAGAAATGGAAGCAGATAGAAGGTGGGCACTCACTCACTCACTCACTCAGTCATTCATTCATTCACTCTCCGTCCAACCCAAAATCTCCATACCTATCACGTCACATCGGGCAGACTAGCTAAGATGGATAATATGCGAAACTTTCAGAAGCAGCAACGCAATTGGATACTTATCCCTCTTGGAACTCCCCCGACAACACGCTAATCCTGCAGGGGTTTGAATGGCATGTTCCTAGCGACGGGCAGCACTGGCGAAGGCTGCGGCGCGCTCTGCCGGGGTTGAAGGCCATTGGAGTTGACCACGTGTGGGTTCCGCCCGGGTGTAAGGGGATGGATCCAGCCGGGAATGGATATGATATCTATGACCTTTATGACCTGGGGGAATTCGATCAGAAGGGGTCGCGACGGACCAAATGGGGAACGCGGGAGGAGTTGAATGAGCTGATGCATGAGGCTCAGAAGCTGGGCATGGGCGTTTACTGGGATGCGGTTCTCAACCATAAGGCTGGGGCGGATTATCCTGAGCGGTGTCGGGCCGTCAAGGTCGATCCCGAACGTAGGTTGAATCATTGATTGCCTTTGAATTTCACGTGAAAGTGTTGATGATCGACCAGGGCGAAACGCGGAAATCTCCACGCCGTTAGCGATCGACGGCTGGGTCGGCTTCGACTTCGCGGGTCGCGGCGATCTATACAGCCCTATGAAGTATCACTGGCAGCACTTTTCCGGTGTTGACTGGGACGACAGAAGCAAAGAGAATGCCATCTTTCGCATTCTCGGCCCTGATAAGGACTGGGCGCACGATGTCTCTACGGAGAAGGGGAACTTTGACTATTTAATGTTTGCTGATCTGGACCTCTCACACCCCGAGGTGCGTGCGGACTTGCTGAACTGGGGGACTTGGATCACCCGCGAGCTGTCTCTGGCTGGGATGAGACTGGATGCGGCGAAACACTTCTCGACGGGGTTTCAGAAGGCGTTCATTGAGCACGTTCGGAAGACGGCGAATCCGGATTTCTTCGTGATGGGCGAGTATTGGACGGGGAATGTACGCGAGTTGATCTCGTATCTGGAGGAGATGCAGTATACCGTGTCTGCGTATGATGTGCCTCTTGTCGACAAATTTTCCACACTATCAAGGACGAGAGGGGCAGACCTTCGGGACATTCTCAACGGTACGCTGGTGCAGCGCAAGCCGGCACATGCTGTGGTAAGATATCTTCAATGGTGAATCAAAGAGCGATGCTGACCGGTTGAAGACAATCGTCACAAACCATGACACGGTACATGAGCTCCCTGTCAACCCTATCATTGCTATTATACTAACTCCCTCCAATAGCAACCAGGACAAATGATGGATGTAAGTAACCGCCGTCGCTACATTTACAATCCACCCTAGCTAACCTACCTAGACCCCAGTCGCGTCATCATTCAAACCCCTAGCATACGCCCTCATTCTCCTCCGGAAAGAAGGCCACCCTTCTCTCTTCTATGGAGATCTCTACGGCATCCGCGCCAACGTCAAACGCCCAATGGTCCCGGCCTGCAACGGCCAACTGCCAATCCTAACACAAGCACGCAAGCACTTCGCATACGGCGAACAACAGGACTACTTCGACGCCCCAAACTCCATCGGTATGTCCACCCCCACCCCCACCCCCCGCAATCACCATATCCAGCTAGCTCCCCGCCAGCTAACAATACAGGATTCGTCCGTTACGGAAACGCCCGCCATCGCTCTGGCCTCGCCTGCCTCATCAGCAATGCAGGCCCAGCCTCGAAGCGCATGTACGTTGGCCCAGGCCACATGAACGAGGAGTGGACGAACTTACTACGACCGCACGCACCGTCCGTCATCATTGACAAAGGCGGGTATGGCGAGTTTGCGACCCCCAACCCCGGGATGAGCGTCAGTGTGTGGGTTGATTCGGCCGCTGTTGGCCGGGTTAATCTTCTCGAAGATTTGTTTGTCTCACCCCCTCTCACCCTTTTCTTTGTGCGACGCGGAAAAAAAAAAATCCTTTTTTTTCTTTCTTTTTTTTGAACCTACTTGTTGTATGCGGCTAACTCTATGCCTATGGCTATGTAGTGATGTGAATATTTACGACCCGAGGTAGACTCTGGTGGGACAGCACCTCCTAATTATTAACTAGTATAACACCACCCTATACTCTGTAGATTCCTTCATAATTACTACAAGCTAGCGACCCTTTCGTGCGCTCGGGGAAATAGTTCTTTCTAAATATCTACTTCAAAGTTCGCACACGGTCGAAAGCTGTACTCTTAATAGAGCGATATATGAGAGAGAGATAAACAAGACAAAGCATTACTAGTAAGACTAGCGGTTATGAAACTCCTCGGCCGTACTAACTAGGTAGATTTCATGGTGCACTGTGCAGGAGAGGCAAAGCCGCCCAGCCATTGACGACGTGGCGCAAGGTACAATTCACAAGGTAATACGGAGGACTGGGGACTGGGACTAGGGAGTAAAAAAGTTCCTTTCACCTTCGAAAAGTCATACCCATGTCTCGGAGGTCCCACGGCAGAGTTTTCTCTCCATTGCATGGATGGGGTCATAAATTACCGTGTCGATAGCTTGTCTAGAATCGGCGGGTGTAACTGCCGTAGCGAACGAATACAGAGTAATGTATGGTACTCCGTATGTACCGCGGGAAGACTGTACTCCGTACGTAACCTTTGTTTTGGGACGTCTGTACGGAGGACTCCGTACTATCTATCTTCACCAAGTGTTAAGGATGTAATTAATATTCATGGTACCTACTAGGTTACTGGGCAATGGATTGGTTGGATACTATCTGCATTTTAATATCTCCAAATAATGGGAGTCTATAAGTAACCATAAAAGAATCAAAGTTTGTAGTATTACCATATTCTAGTCTATCAACATAAATTAGAACTACAAGTCCCCCATATCAAGCATGAATAAAATATATAAATGCGAGATGAAATTAGTTCCCCGAGTCACACAACACAACCCATGTCTGTGAATCTCTGGTCTCACCATTCCTGCATCTTCCGACGTGAGCCCTAAGAGCTCTGACAAACATGCTCTCAACCTCTTGAGGGCCGTCCGTATTTACTCCCTATATGTTGAACAATAGAGCGCCACCCAACAGACCGGCAGCAATGGTCAGCGGAGCAGTCATAGCAACACCGGCATTGGGGTCGGTGGAGGGCTCGACACTGGCGGAAGGACTAGACGAAGCAGCACTGGAGGAGGACCCAGAGGCAGAGGGAGAGCTATCACCGGTCGTGGAGCTGGAGCTGGATTCAGTGGTCTCGGTCGAGGTGCTGGTTGTAGCGGAAGGGGTGGTACTGGTGGAAGAGTCACTGTCAGTCGAGGTGCTGGAGGTGCTGGAGGTAGTCGACGAGCTGGAGTCAGCGTCGGTCACGTTGAACTGCTGCGACTGGGCTAGGATGCCGGTGTTGAGGTCGGAGTTGGAGAAGAGGTTAATCTGGTAGCCGTGTCTATTTCTATTAGCTCCTTACGTTGTTCAGGGGAATCAACGGAGGAACGGTGGCTTACCCAGCTGCGAGATCGGAGATGCCGTCAACTGTATAAGATCCGTCAGAGGTGTCGATGTCCGAGGCGATCTTCTCGTCGACGCTGGGGTAGACGGCGTTGTTGACAAGGTAGATATCGAAGGAGGTGGGATCGGTGCTGGTTATGTTAGTGATGTGAGTTCGTAGATGGGAGTAGTGTTTGAGGGGATATACCTGACGGAATCCCACTTCACGGTGAAGGAGCTCCCGGGTGTAATCTCATCACCCTTCTTGGGCTCAGTGATGGACAGCGCTGAATTGATTAGCTGAGGCTTCAGTAACGTAAGGTCGGAGCTCACCTCCAACGGAGACTGCGAGCGGGAGCAGATAGGAAACAAGGATGAGACGCATTTTGGCGAATATAAACGAGTGACTGGGGAGTGAAAGGTGTGAATAATGACAAAGTTCCTGGATGAGGGCTCCCAAGGATGAACTCCAGGCAGGATTAAGCAATTATATAGACCAGATCCGAAAAATCTGTTTATCTCTCAACTGTTTAAGACCTCTACAACCTGGAAAGCCATGCCGTTGGAACCATTACATGCCATAAATAGTTACAGGAAACATGTGGATACCACAACTGAACCCTTCAAAGTCTCAGATATCACAATGAGACATGTCGTCTATTGACTCGTATCTGATCTCATTTTAGTTCCTTGTATTTTTCATACCTCAATACACATCCATACTCTAGCTACAGCCAGCTCCCAGGGTGTACTCCGTATCATCTGTAACCTTTTCGTGAAATATACTAATACACGTCTAACTTCAGCCTACACTAATCCTGTCGCCCTGTTAATCCGAACACGAGGATCCACTACCATAACAGGCTTATCTTTACCCAATAGACCAATTATCCTTGCGACATCGTCAACTGAGGCTAGGGTATCTCAAGCGACTTGATGATTACAGAAAGAGCGAATAGGAAAGCCGACTGGAGATTCAGATTTCCAAATTGGGCGGACAGTCTGCAGACTTCGTCGGGTCAGGGGGCCTCAGTACTCTTCCTGGAAACGATCCAATTGGAACAGTTCATCTGAGTTTCTTTGGTAGAGCTTGTGGACAATGGAGCTGGATTTAATCGTATGGCTATGTGTCTGAGACAGCGCATCAAGAGGCGACAAGATGAATAATAGTAAAGAGTGTTTGACAGCGCCCGGCTTGGTATTATTAACAAATCAAGGCAACAAGAACGTCATCGGCAGACCCAAGCACTCCATCATACAGCCCCCTGCTGCTCGAGAATCTGGTCAGGAGGATTGAGGGGCAGGAGCCAGTACCTGACCTTAGTTCTCTGAGGCCAAGATCCCTGCATGACGCATCGCTTATTCCTCGCTGCTATTCGGTTATGGATTGCTCATCGTAGACAGCTGAATATTACGAACCTCGTTTGAGTCATTCAACCCGATAGGCTGGTCGTATTAAGCTGGCATAGGTAAAGTTGTACTCGGTAATTGGACACAGCAGACTCCTTACGAGCCCTTTCCATACAAGTCCTCTGCTAACGGCCCGTAGGCGTCTTGGGAGGGACGCCACACCTATTCCAAAGATGACAATACAACCAACGGAACTATCATCTCAACCTGAACATGAACCCAGAGCATAACCTCCATTTCGGACCCGGACCATCCAGCGACGCAAGTATTCCTCCGTGGTGGACATCTGGGTGCTGGACTCTATGTGCGGTTCCAGGTTAGTTATGTTAAGGAAGAAATCAAGTTCTGAGAGGAATTCCTTATGTTATTCTATAGAGCATATTAGAGATATCTTACATATAACAGAGGAATGGTTGCAGCTTGTACTCGAAGTATATATCTCCACTATTACTCGATCTATATCTCGAAAGTGTATTGTAAACAGATTACTTCCTACAGGCTATAGTAATAGTTGGTCCGAGAGTATCGCATGGATCAAGTCTCTATCCGCTGCACGGCCGTTGTTGTGGATGTCCAATATTTCGTCGGAGTCGATTTGTAGATGTCCCGTGTTAATTGAGGCTTTGGAGTTTGTTCTACTAGTATGTCGTGATATATAGTCTGTTAAACAATGCCTATGGCCACCAAGATGCCCTAAATTCAGCTACTCTTGCTTCCTGCATCTTGCGGGAGATCTTTCCACGCAGGAAGAATCTTGGAAGCGAGGGTCATTCATTAGGGGGAGGTGCTCTTCATAGAAGTGGGAGCGCCGATGATTGACCTGTGGTCTAGCGCATCATCCGATGGAACAATGCTGTCCTTGAACAGGTTTATCTTATATTTCATTGGGTTGTTCCAGCGAATCAGAACACTTCGTGAGACTGATTCTAATTCACCCTGCGCGAGCAAAGAAAACCCAGGCTGGCGCCAGCATCAGGCGCCCTGATATAAATATTGTCAAACTGTCTCTAGCTTCCAACTGCACATCATCTCCTACGACCTTGTCTATCATGACTTAGGAAAAGCTAGTAATCATCCTTGTCTAAGGCTTGTTCTAGACCATGTTAGTCTACGATGTCCGTTTGACTGGCCTCCAGGACAGCGGATATTGTGTTGTTCTTCTACCCCTGCCCAGTTGCTCTGACGTGGATCACGACGATTTCCCCCCACACACGGTAACAGATGATGCATGAATTATTACCAAGGCTATTGAACAATCTGTCGAAGAAGGGAAGACCGTGGTGGTTGTGATGCGTTCTTATGGGGGCAGCGTTGGAAGCGAAGCTATTCCCGAGAGCCGCTTCTTGATGCGATGCGGAACACGGTGAGTCTTAGCGACGGAGGGAAAGCTATCTGACAAGCAGGAAAGAAGCCCCGGTAGATGATATGACCTCGAATACAAATATAGGTGATCGAGAGCTGGACTGGATCAAAAAATAGCATTTCTCGAGCGAGTCTGATCGCTGTACAAACGGCTAACAGCCTTAGCTACTCAGCTTGTCAAGCCCAAGGACAGAAAGGCAGTGTCATCTATCTCTTTTACTACGCGGTCTTTTTATTCGTCAAAGAGAAATTGGTTCTGGAGACATTTGGCGAGTCGCTGAACAATAATATGAGGGTATGTCTGTTACTCCACGCACCATGTAAGACCCATGAGTCCAGAAATACTGACATCATGGCATAGGCGGACAGATAGTTCTTTATCAAGAATGGTACTAATACTCTCTACAGCGATCTTCCCGATGATGAAGCAAAACTCTGGGAATCCCGGCTCATCCCCTAGTCTTACAAAGTCCAGGCAATGCTGGTCACTCGCGTGGCTTATAAGTATATCCTGTCCACTTACCTTATTTGTGAGAACGACCAGACTGTTCCACCGCAAATCCAGGAGATGTTTTCTGGGATGGGGAAGACTGAAGTGGAACGGTGTAGCGCTGGGCACTCGCCAATGCTGAGCTAGGTGGAAATGTTGGTGGGAAAGATTATGACTGTGGCTGACATGGTTGCGGCAGCGGTTGGATCCAAGTAGCGTGGTGACGAGTCTAGAATTGCCTTCTTGACTCGACTATCTGGCGCCAGGAAGACTCGAGATCGGCGGGTGTTCATCGCGCATATTGCTCATATCCGGAGAGGGCCCCTTGCTTCCTCATCCTGCAATCATCCCCAATTCAAGCAGTTCACCGACCGCCCTTGCAGTGGGCAATTATGGAGTAACCCCTTGCTGGGTTGAGGTTCACTCGTTGGCTAAATTCCAAAATCATCTGATGAAAAGTAAAGTAAGGGATGCACTGGAGAGAACCCGGGTACAACCAACGCCAAAACACCGAAGAAGAAAACCAGATAAAAGTCAATCCTATCCGTTGATTAGCTAGTCCACTGATTAGAAGTAAGTCGCAAGAGCAGCGGTGAACATGCGGTGCTTTCATACCCCCGTTGCCCTCCTAACCATCTCAAGTTTCAGCCTCCTAACCGGGGTATCGCAGGCACGTCCCCAGGCACAATCCTCATTTTAGAATCCATGACAGCAGCCGGACTCCTGGTTCGCACGGCGGAATCCCTGGTCTCAATGCAACCTAGGACTACGTGACCACCGGCGGTGGGACGGTCGGCCTCACGCTCGCGCGCCGATTTGTTGAGCCTATGGAATCTGGATCCTGTGAGCGTCGCTGTCATCGAAGAAGGCGACATCCCCTAGTTCAGTAATGGATGGCGAGCACCCTTTGACTCCGGGAAGGTGATCGGTGGACACAGGTTAACCCTATCTTAGGATGCGGGTTTACAGAGATGGGGTGGTCGTGGTCGCCGCGGACATTGGATCCAGCGACGCAGGCGCGGAGCTCGTCGTTCACAGGCTTCTTCCAGGTATGCGCTGGTTAAGGCGGACAATTTGATCATGTACAGGTCCACGCGGGCACCTAGGATTCATCTTCCAGGATGGGGATGCGAGGGGCGTCCTGGTTGATGCTATTATATTGCTGCTAGGAGGGACGTTATCCTCTCGGCCGGAGTGGTGTGTATTCTATCTCAAGATACTGAGCTGCGACTGACCCCGGGCCCTTTAGATGCGACGCCCCAACAGCTGCCTACGCTCACTCAATCCTGAAGCTCTAGAAAGTAGGCTGCATCTATTCACGATAAGTGCATATATTGGGGGTGAACAGGGTGAGCAGGTGCACAGAATAAGTTTAGCTCTACAGTGCTCTGACAGCGAGGCATCATCCTTATACCCTGAAGAAATTTCAGAATAAATTTTGACTCATTGGTCACTTGGTAAAAGCGTTATAGGTGGTGATATATGGCAGAAGTCCAATTTATTTTCCGATATTGTAAAAACAACCAGTTAACGTATTGAATGAATGAATAAAGGAATGAACAAACTGGAAGTTCGCAGATTGAACAAATAACCCAGTGATCTCAAGAAATATGGTGAAATCCAAGCAAAGCAAAGTAGAGGATAGATCAAACCCGGCTGATTTAGCAGGTATCTGAAGTAACAATGACATTCCAGTCCGTATAATGGAAAACCTGCCCAGCAGACAGGGTCGGATTGTCAAGAATAGGCATTTGACACTCATCCACAATCTTCTGCGCACCATCGGCGATACTCCCGAATGAATTCAGCGTCTTGGTCTCGTCCGCCTATGTAACGTCAGCCTAGACTCCAGGACTTCAAGTATTATCAAGGGGAAAGGGAAGGACATACATCATTGCACCAATAGATCCCTGAATTATAAGAACAGCTCACACGGCCGCAATTGCCCGGGCCAGGCCCCATATTGGGTCGCCCGTCAACACCGCGCAGGTAGTCGATTCCATTCTCGATCACCTCCATCTGGGCTCCGCCCCAGCGACCAAAGCAGTTGAAGTTGGAGTTGGAGAAGTCGGTTCGTTTCTGTACCTGATTGTTGCTCCTCTTCGTCTTGGAAACGAAATCGTTGTCCCAGTTAGGGTTGATCTCGAGGAGTTCCCGACGGACTTCTTCGATTGTACCCTTGAGCTTGAGGTATTCGCCGTCGGGGAAGGCTCGGACTTCCCATTCTGGTTGGGTGATGGTGTATCCGTCTAGAGGGGAGGGCATGGGTGAGGCGTGGACGAATGTCTGAAGGGAAAATAGAGATAAAGCACTGAGGATTTGGCTGGTCTTCATCTTGAAAGATTTCTTTTCTGTGGATGGATTGGATGGATTGGATGGAATAGGCTTGGGAACTGTGCTGGCTGGTTGATGGAATTAAAAATCTACAGCAGTATACTGAGGATATCTCGATGTTTATATACCCCAAGCTTGCCCTACCATCATGATCATTATCACCAACTCATGTAGAGTATTGGCCAAGATTTCCCCCTTATTCTAAACACTTCCTCGTTGTTTACATCCAATCAATTCCACCAAGTCCATTGATCAAACTATCAAGAAATAGCCTCTTTAAGAAATGAAGCGCCGTGGTAAGCAGATCTTCGAGGCTGAGCATGCTCTGCGCTGAACAGCTGTGAGTCTGACCCAGCTTGTCGCCGTGTCGAACCAAAAGCGAACTGCCAAGATGAAGAATACGATCTTGGCTAGCCTTCAGCCTTGCTGATCGGCATCCTGGGAATTTAAGTCAGGGGCGCTTGGCGGAATCGGAGTTCTGATAGGACTATGCCCCACAGATCTTCACTGCACCTGGAGTATGACCGATCAATCAACTTGGATGTGCTTTGATTCTGAATCCTTGTCTGGAGTGGGCTGAGTGTTTGGGTGTTCGCTTGTTATTTCCCTCCAGAGTACGGATTTCTGCGGGCTATTTAGACTAACAGTAGTACATGGTAAGCAGCGTCATGGTATCTTGGGCGCTCTGAGAAGGCGTGAAGTCGGTCAGTGCTACTCCGTACTCGTTGGGACTTCACGGCCAGTGCTTGGGGCGATGGCTTGAGGAGCCAACATCCAATCATACAGGACAAGATAGTTGTCCTTATGTTGGGGCGGGTCTAGGATACAATGAGTGTGGAGTGCTAATCATACAAGGAAATTTGGGAGTGGAAAGGACTTGATCTGTGGTGTTCACAAAGGTGTTCAATACACCCCATTCCTTGCTGAAGTAGTAGAAGTCAACCACTTCCTCTGCCTGATTCTCGTTCGGGACATAGCAGGCCCGGAATAAATATACAGGTCAACATTCCGTAACAGTAAAGATGCTAAGCTGGCTCAGTGCTGAGAGTTATAGGGGAGAATGCGGCGATTTATGGCCTCAGTAGCAGTCATTTTTAGCATCAATTTCACGGCTCCTCACATGCTGGTTGTAATCTTGATTATAACCCATAAAGTCAAAGGATTGGAAAGAGGTGCACAAGTTTTTTAGTATAAAACTAGGTTAATAAAAAAGTCAACCCCTGCCATAGTGACTAATGTTCATGAACCATTCACAAATAGAATATATTTATACATGGGAAGTCGAAAGAAATCAACAAGCGGACATACACCGAATCCACCCATAATACGAGGGTAGGTGTAGGTGAATACAGACGGAGAAGGAATGACCGGACATATTGCCCACGTTCAATCACCGCAAAATCCTCTAGCCGTTGTAGTCGATGGTGACAGCCAGACGAACGGGGCCGGGAGATAGATTGCCTCCAATACCACCCACGGAGGCCTTGTCACTTGTGTAGGCCTCGGCAACTATTTCGGCCCCGGAAGTAAGAGAAGAGCAAGTGCTAGACCCGTGCGCGGAGCAGATCTTCATACCCTGAACCGTGAGGTCTGCGTTTTGGGCCTGGATTGCTGAGACATCGAAACCAGACCAGGCTGAATTGACAGTAGAGCCAAAGTCGAATTCACCCCAGGTCGAGGCGTAGGATCCATAATCATTCGTGGGAATGGAACTGCCAGGGGCGGCAGCCCAGCCACCCTGAGAGTCCGAGTCAAAAGCGTAAAGCTTCACCGAGCCAGGAGTCAGGGTGAAGTTATGACAGGCATTTCCATACCAACCGTCCATTTTACCGTCAGGGCCGATTTTGTTCCAGATCACAACCAACCAATCCTCCGTGTTGGAGCCGTTGAACTGCACGACGTACTTGTACTCGCTGGCCTCCGAGGAGGATACCTCGATTATATTGCTTCCATATGGATTTCCAACGTTGCCCACATAGGTGTCGCCCGAGCCAGAGGAGACAGTGTTTGTACCGAAACCCGAGCTAGAATATTCACCACTGGAGGGAACGGAAGTCCAGTCAGTACCCGAGGCGGACGAGGTTGATGTCGTGGAAGTGATAGACGAGGTTGATGCTGAAGTAGACGCGGTTGATTCTGAAGTAGTAGACGATGTTGATGCAGTGGAAGTAGAGGAGGTTGATTCTGTAGTAGGCGAGGTTAATTCTGAAGTAGAAGAGGCTGACGCTGTAGTAGACGAGGTTGCTGCAGTGGAAGAAGATGTTGATAATTCAGATAACGACGGAGTAGCGGATGGAGCCGAATAAATAGTAGAAGAGCTTAAATCGCAAGGACAGACAACAACAGTCGCAGTGGTAATGATAGTGTGGGCTACAGCACCGTCTCGACGCCTAATGTGACCGTGGGCATGTTGGCCATGTCGGCCATGTTGCGCTGTAATACAGCCGGCGAGGGCTGCCAGCGTCCAAAGAGACTTGTTAAAGTGCATTTTGTAGCCGAAAGCAGGCACAAAAATGAATAAAAGAGTGGCTGAAGTAGAACTACTTCTGTAGGTTGGGATCACCTCCGGCTTGGACGGTGGAAAGACGACGAGCTGAGAGGGACAATAGGGGGTTTATACAAACGAAGGTATCCGATGAATACGTAGGCGCCATAGCAAATGAGCCAATGCGGAAAAGGCTAATTTCTGGAGTTGACGTATGCTCTGGAGCTAATAAGAAAAGAGGTGGAAAAAGAGAGCGACTTAGTGGAAGCATACGTGTATACCCACCCCACATTCCAACTTCCTCCTACATCGGCCTTGTCGTGCGTTGGTATGTATTCGCTGTTCAAGATCTACTCCTTCGGATGCTTCATTAAAGGATGATTGTATTCCTCTCGAAGACCTCAACGTTAATGCCGAGTGGCTGGTTTGGGCTGAGGATTTCAGAGATCCAATTCCGATATTTCGGAATTAGCGATGGTGGAGCTTGCAGCCTCTTACAAAATAGGCAACATAAATTCTGTCCAATGGTCTCCTTGCAATCCATCAGATATCCTAGGCTGTGGCAGGTTCAATTAAACTCTGAGACATGGAGTTCGTGATTTACCAATTCCAGCGGTTGAATAACCGCTGGATCCAGCTTCAAGACATACATACCCGAGAGTAAATGCATTTTATATCAAATCGCTCTCGATTCTCATGTAGAAACTCTTTATCTCGCCATAAAGTCGATGAACCCCTCACTTGCTGCCCAAATAATTGTCCCTTGGTGTTGCTCTCTGTCTCGCGATGCTAGTTATGAGGTCAAAGAATCTACTCCCCCTGTATAGGATGGTTTTTTATCAAGTGAGCGCTGACTGCTCTATTAATAATAGTCCTTCAGATTCAAGGTTGAACTTTATTATATACATAAATAGCATAACTCCCTTAATAGATAATAAGTCTGGCTGATTTCTATAACTCTTGAACTTCCTTGAGCGCAGCACGTGACTAATCTTTCTCGCATTCAGCCCAACCCGCCTCGGAATTGTGATTTTTATGCTCCTTTCGATTTTGAATTTCCCTGACAGCTAGGGCAAGAGAGCTGGGACGTAATCCATCTTCAGATGGACAGTGGCGGCGTTGCAAACTGGTCAAGCCTCTATCGTCGGGGTTTTGCGACTTCCAACCGAGGTGCCGTAATCCCTCCCTAGAAGGCTCAACTTTATGCTTTAGGACACCACTCAGTCTATTAAAAGATGCCGGCTTGATGTAATAAGTCTGACTATCCCCTAGTCAAGGTGTAGTTACCGGGTAATTAGCTTACTAGGTAAACTGTCTGGGCAAGATAGTAGAGAAGGTAGCTGCAGAGGCTATTGCTAACTACTGTGAGACTATGAACACTCTACACCCGGGTTAGATAGGAAACTGCAAACAAAATCGTGCCTACATTTGACAACATAGATTCAGAGGATCAATACCCATCGACCTTGCTTCAAGACAGTGTATTCCAAAGCACACTCAACGCAGCAAGTCTCTCTCCGTAACATGACTTGCCGACCCCATTCGTCTCGCATCCCTACGGCGTTAGTCAACGCAAGCCAACGGATGCTAGGTTGAGCGAAGGTCAGGAAAATCAAGACGCGATTGGGGATGCCGTCATAACTGCCCTCATCAAAGGAGACCCTATCCCACCCGTGGAAGACTGCCGCATCAGGCCCCAACTTTGCGGGTTCCTGATGAGCTGACGGGCTTGCCGATGGTGTGGTGTAATGGCTACATTCCGGCGTCGTGTGGGCCTGCCACAGGGCCTGTATCATTATGCGGTATTGCGCATACTCTCTGAATGCCTCAAACTGCTGCCAATCCGCGTTGGGCTCCACATTCAGGAAGTGAGTGAGCTCAAACTCCCGTGGCTGGGAGGACCAATATTCGGTGCGCTGGGTGATCCGCGCGACTGAACGGGGGACGTACTGTGCGCCAGTCTCGAGTGTATCCACGCCAGGGTGGCCGCTTGTTGCAAAGTGGGCATTGCCGTCTCGAATCCAGAACTTAATTTCCCTCGTTTTGCGATTCATCGGGGTCCCTCGTCTGACGTGGACGAGTTCGGGCCGACACTGGGACGGATCGGGGGATCCGATAGTGTCGTAGAAAATACTCCAGCCGACCCCACTGCTCAGGAAAAACCGGCTTTCAAGTTTGTCGTCGGGCATAGCAGAAGGGTCGGAGATCAATTTGGCCACAGCGTCGAAAGTGTGGCCAGGATTGACCAGCCCTCGACTGGTTGGCGCCTCAAGGGCTTGGTGCATGGCAGGGTTTTGCCATCGATGACCAGCGTCCTCCAAAATTAGGGGGAGCTCTCCGCATTCACTGACCTCAACTACATGTGCGAATAATAGCACTATTTTTGCGAGAATCTTCACCCTGCTAAGGAATGCGCTTATAGGGTTGCCCTCCTGCTCGGTCGATTTGTACAAAGCAGTGACGGTGGTTGGCAAGGACACGTCGTCGAGCATGGTATGGCCGAAGTATTCGGCGTACGATGTTATCACCGCAGGGTCGATGTCCATTCCGTGGAAAAGCAGTCGCGCAGAGTTGATTACTCGCCACGCTTCTATCACGATAGCTTCAGGCTGGTTAATGGATGGTTGTTGCGCGGCGGTCTGACCGGATGGAGATTGCGATCTAGTTTCTTGGAAGCGTGTAGGGCAAGCCCTATAATCATACTGATTGAGTCTCCGTATATGAGGTGATTATCAGGAACGATTGTTCGGATATTGATGGTTCGCCTGGGGAACGTGAGACAATATCCTCGGAGGGGATGTCTCTCGGCTGCGCTACCACGATTTAACAAGCTGTCTTCCTCCTCCGGCGTACATGTGAGAATGACAGACCTATCCTTATCATACAAACATATTTCCGTCCCTCGTGTGGCGGAGGAATTGTCCCATGAATCAGCCCGAATGTCGCCTTCATCAGGCGGGGACCAAGTGATGTGAACCTGCGCTGCTTCCTGCGTCCCGAAAACAACTACGTGTAATCGGTCTGGTGTGTCAATGACTACCGACAAACCGAGGATATAATGTGCCCATATTATGAGAGTGATACACCCTGCTTGGTTGGATACCGTGATTATCCTGTCCTCGGGGAGGCTTTGGGCCAAGTACAAAAAGTCCATGGCGCCAGTCATCAGGGTATGGGGGAGGACGGTATATGTCTGTTGAAAGCAATAACCGGGAATGGTCTCCTTGATCCTGTGTTCAACATTCTCCCTGTACGTGGACCATTGAAAGGCGGCTGTCTGGCTGCTACAAGTCATCAATGTTTTCATGATGCCCTCAAAGCCGGGATCCATCGGTGAGTCCGGAACATTCGCTGCCAACCGCAAGCTGATGGATTTTGAGATCATTCGTGCAAGGCTAGTAGGCGCCTGCAAGTACGATAGCATGGAGAGGGTGAGGACGGTGGCAAAATATCTCTGTTCCTGGAACGCGCGCAGCACTGTCGGCCCCATACCCTCTGCAAGATCCAGATCTGATCCATGGGAGAGCGGGGTGTATTTTTGAATATTAACCTGGCGTTTGAAGTCTTTCTCGAGCGCGGCGGAGATCCTACCCCGACCGAAGATCGCGGCAAGCTCTTCCTCTACCACGATATCCTCCCCGGATTGCCGAAGCTCTCGAGCAAAGTTTACCAGTCGCGTTACTCCTGTGTTGACCAGACGTTCCAGTGGAAGAAACCTGGTCAGTTCCACCGACAGTTGAAATCCGGCGTACCCTGGCATTCTGCGGATTTGCGGGTCTCTGGATTGAGGGAACGACGTTTCTGTGTAGAGAGCAACGGTTTTTAGAAAAACAAGGCAGGAGATAACAATAATGGGAGCTGCTCATCATAGACTTATTGAGGCTGTGTGCAAGGCAGAGACCAGATTGCTGGAGCTATCCGATCGCAACATGGCGGATTTGGCCTGTTAGGGGTCTACACACACCCCTGGCAGGGGATCTTGCATATTTCGTCCAATATATCGTCCACATTCATTGGTCTACATGGTCATCACATCACACGGCCTGGGCGTCTTCTCCTGACGCGGCCAACCAGGAAGAACTATCATTTAATCTCACTTGCAGGCATCGCATCGCGCCTAAGTGGCTACCAAGTCAGTGAGGTTGCCTTGGAGTGAGCTCGAGCGAGCACTGAACTGAACTAGGCCAGCGCTCAGCCACAGCCTTGCTCACCCCTACTACCAATTCACTCACCCCCCCCAAGGTAAAGGTTCTCCTTGTTACCTGCAAGTCCGAGAAAACAACGTCTTGCACACATCGAATCTCATAGCTCACCACATCTTTCATTCCAAGGGAAATAAAACTCTCACCTGCTTGGATTATCAATGCATTTGGCTTCTGTTGCCTTACACCTATTGCACCTATTGCCTTGCTTGATTTATCCACCTACCTTAGTCTGTTTCCCTTGGTAAGATATATATATATAAGCTACGGCTAGGCGCTTTCGCCCGGGTAGGCGCGGTCCTTAGCATCAGAGTGGTGATGACTACATACACCATTCTGACTCACTGGCAGTCTCTGATACAATCGAAGGCATTAAGAAGGCACTGATAGCTAAACCCGTGAAGGACAATGTAGGGCCCTGAAATTTCCTACTGTAAAGCAGTAAGTTAGATAATGCCTGGATCTATCAATGATGCGCTGAACATCTCATAAAGCCTACTCCACAACAAAGACAAAATGATGCCTGGAGCAGCGGCATCAGGGTTGTCTGGAACTTCCGACGCTTGTTAAATAGCCCTAGAAATCGGAGTCTGGAATACAACGCTGAACCCGGTGCACATGATATTGCAGCTGGTGGAAGGGCTATCAGCATCCGTCGGTAATTGTTGCGCACGACGAAGTATTTAATCAACAGCTGGTTAGCTTGATAACCATTTGTCGAAACGCTTGCATAGCAAATATGAGGTGATTGATAAACTTGCAGCCAAAGGCTCCCTTTAGCCTCCTACTGGTGCTCTAAGCCTTGTATTGTATATATGTTCATGTATCTGATTTTTTAACAGTCAAGGGGGCAATAGATGCCGCTTCAAGCCATTCTGGAGAAACTAATCGGGAGGCTTACATTTCAGTATCCCACGGTGCTGAACAGCCAAGACCCATAGTCTGTTTTCTGGAATCTTTTGCCTCTGATAAGCACTTTGATCCGGGTGTATTATTCCCAATCTGAATACCGGGGAGGACACCATCTACATCCGGCATCTTTAGAAGATCCTGATGTCTGATATACCTAGTCCTATACACGCTAGATTGAGTACCTTGTCCGTTGGTGGTTCTATAGGAAAGCATAATTGTCTTAGATGAGGCGAAGATAAAAGAAGCTGCAAAATATCAAGCGAGAGAACGACATTTTCCCTGAGGCTAACGTAGTCGGTAGCTTGCAAAACTGCTGTCTGCCGCCTCATTCCACGTCAAGTGTATCAATTATAAAGTTGGGGCGAGTAGTACGGCAGCACAGGCGGCCTGGCAGGTCCCCAAGGCCGAGTTGCAGGCGGTAATCGAAGCGGGGGCAGAGGCTCCCATGGTAGCTCCCCATGTAAAGCCAGCTGCCGCATAACAAGCCATTACTACGGCTGAACATCCAGCTTGACAAACACCGTATGCTGCAGGGCCTGCGTTGACTTTGCTTGTTACTAGCAGCAAGGAAAGGACAGCGCTGGTGGACAGTCTTTTCATCGTGTTTCCTGGTGAAGAGGCTTCTGTGCCACGAAGGCTATTAGTAAATGAGCTTTCATGGTTACAGTACCACCATTATAGGCGTAGTTGGTACAAAAGCACTCACTGTTTTATTGACTAACTTAGCTGTCACTGTAGAACCTCGAGGTCAGGTTTGCTTGATTTAAATCAGTGAGCGGGCGTAGGTAGTTATAGCTGCCATAGCATTATTGACCACGCCCCCTTGCATGCAGCAAGGGAATGCAGGGTTTGAATAAGCAAAATTGTAGGTTGCCTTGTTGAAACACAAAGTCTGTTTTATGTTGTCTTTTCTTTGGCATTAGTACATTGGTAAGATGCACCTCCATTTCACCTTCAATCAATTTACTAAAATGACTGGCAGACCAGAAAAAGCTGTCAAAGAGCTGAATTGTTCTTATAATACATTCGCACAAAGATAATTAATCCAGCTCCAGATAATACTATACTCCCAAGCTAATTTGCTTCTATAACAGCAGGATCTGACGAGAATTAGTGCAGGTTGATGGATAATTCTGAAAATTCCCTTATTTCCCCCCCTTTCTTATATGATATCTTCCTGACTCCGCTTAAGGTGAAATCAAGGGGGTATTAATACACAATGCCTCACGCAGCTCCCCTCATATTTTTGGATCTCCCTTTCGAGCTACAAGCCCAGAGACTCTGCATCTCCATGGACCAGCTGACTCTGCTACAGTGAATGTTAGTATTTGCATGACTATAGCTGTAAAAAAACAAAGATCTAATGATAGGTGTCATTAGAGGTTATTTGGTTTGACACTGAAGTCACAATGTATTCTAAAATCTTTTGCACATCTGGTTGTCATCTCATAGTTATGGTGACATTCTTTGCTTATCTCCTGGACAATTTTGAGATACCTGAAACATTCCAGTCTGGACCCGCATCCGGCATGGAATCATCTGTTCTTCGGACATGTGAATCCTTTGGCACATGCCCTTAAAAATTGCTGTTCTATCAGACTCCCCCAATTTGAGATACTGGTGATATTCGTGTTTTATCTAAGAAAGATTAATGATGAAACTATACTTAGGGGCAAGAAAAACCTTACAGCAACCCTGCAGAGCACCTTGTCTAGTATCTTTCTTTCTTATATATAAAAACTAAAGAAATAAAGGGTTAACAAATTCTAAAGCATCTAATATTTGAATATTCTTGAGCTATTATAACAAAGAAGCATCGAAGCAATCAATTGAGGTTTGGACAAGCAGTTGCTTGCTGCATTCTCCAAGGGTCTGAGAGTGTTGGCAGGACTCAAATAGCGCTAGAATACACCCTTAAAGACGGAAGAAACCACGACGCTGTCTTTTGCTTCGCGCTGAAATGGACTCTGACGGGGTAAATGTAGACCCTACTCTTGGCACCCCAAGCTAGATTATTCAAAGTTCATCTCGAATATGTTCCTAGTGCAATATACAATAAAATAGCCGGGTCCCATCACATATCCTTCTTAAGCTGACTAACTAGCATCGTTTCCACTGACTCGCGGTGTCCACCTTCCGACATGAGGGACACGGATACGCCTTGGTTGTTTCGATCCGATTCCAGCCCTTTTGACCACAGCTCCGGCAGTTCCTGGCTGCGTATGGTGCCACCAAAGCTTCCTGGTTGCAGAAGATGCATGGATCCCAGCGTTCGTATACGACGCCGAGGCCATCGCAGGTTCTGCACATTGTGGTGGCTTTGCTGTTTTATTTCAACGAGGAAAGGACGTAGAAGTTAGCGAGATAGCTCTTTTATCGAATGGATGAACACATGAAGGAAATGTGTAAATGCACTTACAATCAAGTAACTCTTCCTTGTTTCGGTTTAGTTACTTGGGGATAGGGAGGTCTGATTGGTTCAGCTGGAGACTTGGATTTTGGAATATGGCAAGAGTAAGAGATGGATGGATGACGGTTGGAGACTTTGTCTTTATACATTTCAAGTCCAACTAAATCCTAGAGTCAGTTGGAGATATAGCAGGCGGTACAAGGCTGTGATATACTGCATTTTACTGGTGTAGTGAAGCAGCCTCAGCTCAGCCTTGTATGAAACTGACAAGGCTGGTATGGGGTCTGGTCATTGATTCGAGTCAGTTCCTTAAGTGTTTCAGTCCCATTGGTGCAGAAACAGCAACATGAGGCTGTGCGAAAGTGGGCACCATCTCTCCCCAAGCCATGTCCCGCTCCACGCCGGGTGGTTGTTTTCTAGGTGATGAAACTACATTCGGCATTTACCCTGATAGAGTGGTCACCATACTGTTCCTGCGATGCTCACACCCCTCCCTTCCTACCATAACCGCATTTTCTTGATATATGAGCCGAAGGACGCTCTATCTAGACGGCCTTCACTTTGTTCTCTTTGCGCCGGTGCGATGAAAGTATAGGGTGTTTGGATGCTGAAGCCTTTCGTGCAGTGCAGCGCGGAATGTGGGTGTTCGTAAAAGCCTGACCACATGCAAGGCTCAACAGGTAGCCTCGCTCAAGGTCGGATACCCCCGGAGAAAAGATGGTCACAAGGTCAATTCCCTGAGCGTGCACTATAAATAAATTTATGCCATTGGAAGATGCAGGAATAATTGCATGCAGGATAAGCTGCTAATATGGATGCCAAGGCAAGGCCATACCTCAGCCTTGCCTGGGCGTGCACGGTGAATAGGCTATTGGTGGTAGGTCCTTACCCACGCAGGTAGCCTTGTCTCGTATGGGACTCTTGTCGTCCGTCTCAAATTACTCATAACTTATATAATGGGGCTACCCCCATTGTTAGCTGCGTGAAGTGTTGAGTTGAACATTTGCCGACAGCACTCCACTCCCTTAGATCCACAATAGTGTTCGAACTCGAGGTAATCAGTTACCTACTTCTCTTCCGCACCTCCTGCATCTATTGCAGATCTATTACAGTTATATCAACATGCGACTTTCCTACAATAATATTACCTTCACTACGCCAGAGTCGGACCCATCCATCTGGAAGCGCATGGTGGTGACCAATGCACCTGAAGGGGCAAGGAGTGCTGTGATTAAGTAAGTAAAGTGGCAGTTTGAAACCTTTATTGATTCACAAGAGCAAGATAGAGATGTGGGTATTAACGTAGACACGGAATAGGAAAACCAGCACTTTGCCATCGAACGGGATGAGAGAAGCTGAGACCGTGTATTATGATGCGGCGGGCGGAGTGGTAGAGGAGTGTACAGTGATTGAGTCGATTGTTGATTGAGGTGATTGGTACTACTAGCTAGCTAGATTTCTGTGAGAGGGACTATTAGGTAGACAGGGTGTCGTGTTGATAATATCGGATCGGAGACTGGCTAGCCTAGCCCTTAAGGGTGTTTTAACATGTTGTCAGACTTGCCACATCAAAGGGGACCATGCAGGAAGTTAGCATGGCCTGGTTTACCTGCTTTTTGCAAATTCTCGTCCGCGAGGCATGATGCATCCAGCGTGCCTGAAGTCTAAACCAACCCCCCAGGGCCTGAGACAAAGGGTGGCTATAAGGATGAATATGATATAATTCCCTTCCCAAGCTTTAGCCACCCAAGCTTTGTGGCCAAAGCTTAACAAATACCTTCCAGCAGGATTCTCGCCTCCTCAGTTCTACAATGTACCCAGGACGCCGACGTCGCCACTGCCCGGTTAGTAAGAGGCCCATCTCTACGGCATTGGTATCCAAGCCAAGCCCAAGCTTTAGGTGATGTCGGCGGCGTGCACAGTAGACGCAGTACCTAGTTACTCATGATAAGGAATTAATTAAATAGAGTTAGCAAGACTCTTCGACATTATGAGACGCAACGTCCTTTGGGGTTTGTGGAATCTATCAAGAATGATCAGCCTTCGTCAATCAAAGCCGATCCCGTTGTGGAAGTTTGGAGATCGTCAGTTCTCTTCCAGCAGAACTCCAGATACACACTACCGAGGCGCCAGGAAACAATCAGCGTGAGCTCGCGCAGTATGAAGTTTTCTTTGACAGAAATCGGCGAAATATGAGGTATCTGGGTCTGCTGGTCGAGCACTTGGAGGAAGCATATGACAGCCAACCAACTCAACTCGCTCCTGGCCCACGGGAGGATAACATACGACCTGTTATGGGCATTCTTCAAACCGGGCGCACTGATGTACACGACGTGCCCTTCCACTGGCCTGCCCCGCTGCATTCGTTACAGCACTGTTGAGGAGACCAAGACAATTCGAAAGGGTGATTGTTTTGAGATCCAGGGCCTGTATTTCTTAAACGTTATTCTCCCTTATTATACGACTATGGACGGCCCTGTGGTCCTCGTTTCCGGTGGCTCCAAGGGCATCGGGAGGTCTATAGTTCTTAGGGCAATTGCAGAGGATGCCAGCGTGGTGATCAACTACATGTCAGATGTCAAGGGGGCGAACTCTCTAGTCACAGAGATTGGAGCTGATCGAGGTAGACATCTCCAAGATTGAGGAGGTTGACCGTCTTGGTGAGGCTGTCATTTCCTGGTTCGGAAAGATTGATGTGCTCATTCCAAACGCAGCCTATGTGCCTGCAAGTGATATCGAAACAATCACAGAAGAGCAGTTTGATCGAACACTTGCTGTCAATGTCAGGTATGGTTCCACCATTGACAAATGTCACACCTAGACTTGTTCAAGCTATCACCTTACCTAATAATGTGTGCTGAGGATACAAATGATGAAAATTAAGGCTAATCGTTTCCAGAGAGCCATACCCCCACATGCCTCTGGGCGGCACGATTATTTTCATTTCTTCCGATTTGATTGATTACAACGCCTTGCCACCGCAACACCTGCTTTATATCTCGACGAAAGCGGCATTGAATCAGATGATGCGGGTTCTTGCGCAGAGTCTCGCGAAGCAAAACATCCGAGTCAATGCTATCTCGCCTGGAGCTACAGGCATTGCATGTTTTTTTCAAGAGTAACAGCGACGATATACTAGTGTTATATGCTCTGATAGGAGGCTAATTATGAAATATTGCAAAGAGCAACTTTACCTAGGACATAAGTATATAAAATTCCATTGATACTCAGGTACATTCGAAATAAGTGGTCGATCCAGCGATCACCAGCCTTTAAATTCCAGTCATCCTCGGAGGATCTCGGAGACGGGCGGTATTGGGCTACCTAGGCGATTTTACTCTTATAGTGTCAGAAGAACGGTCATAGTCTCGACGCAGAAGGAGGTAGTGTTATGGGTTGCACGGAACTCTTGATAGAACTCAGCTTGCGGCTTGGTTAGCTGCCTGACACCTGAGGCGGTAAACAGTATGTCTGAACATCTTTCTCAAGAGTTCCTGGACTAACAGAAAATCTGTATGTTATTTTGTTGACAGCCTACTACTTCTTCTACTTCTTCTGGGGCCCTTACGCCATGGCTCTGTCCCTTCCTATGGCCAACACGTCGGGGCATACAAAGAAGGTCACAGTTAACGCCATGGTCTTCCTTGCATACTGTGTGGCGAATATTCTAGCCCCTCAGACAGAGGGTGATCTTACAGATTGGGAGAAGCCATATTTCCGCTATGTGTGCTAAATGGTACCAAGGGGAGAAAGTTCTCGCTTATATAGCTGTGACATTGGGGCCCTGTCTCGATCATACTGGTTTGTCTTTATTTTATGTATCTATCTTCGCTAAGCTTCCAGCAAAGTAGTCTCCCCGTAAACAAGCCAATAAATAATTGATCTCAACCTTATGACGCAGGCTAAAGAGGCTGAGTCTTGACTTCTCATCTCGAGATATCTAAGCCAGGCCTAACGTGACAGGGATCTTTGCATGTGAAGCTCACAGAAGGGGCGTGTGAATGAATCATATCTTCTGAGTCGCTCTCCCCTCCACACACCACTACCCCAAGCTAAATACCTAGAGATTACAGTCTACGGTCTTGACCACCTCGGTCCGAATATATACCCCCGGTAAGTTGAGCTTGACAAGATATAAAGAACACGTATCGCCGTCGGAGACGACAATAACCTTAACCTCATACTCTACATACAACAAACCTCCAAAATGACTGAACCGGACAAACAACCCCTACTACCAAATAAACCCAATAACCCCCCCATCTGCAACCCAATCACTGAACCACGGATCCTCCGCTCCGTCGTCGAAAACGACATCTACCTTCTCGGCGGCCAAGTCGCGATCCTATGTCAATAGTTCGCCAACCCGGCCCTCGCAAAGGGTAGCTACAAGCACTCCTCCTTCGCCGATCGAATCCCGCAGCGACTCCGAAATACAGCGCGGTTCTTGAACGTCGCTGTTAGCGGGACGGATGAAGAGAAGAAGGCGATTTTTGGTGTGATTCATAAATACCATGCCCGTGTTAAAGGGGAGGATTATGACGCTGATGATCCCGGGCTGCATAAGTGGACGGCAGCGACCTTGTTTATTTCCATTCTTCTAGTGCGGGAGACGTTCTTTGGGAGGATGGAGAAAGAGGAGATGGAGGACTTGCTGAAAGAGAGTGCGGTGTTTGGGACGAGTTTGCGCATGCCGCTGGAGATGTGGCCGGGCAGTATGGATGCGTTTTGGGAGTACTGGGACTATAATATTGCCACGCTGCAGGTTACGGATATGGCGCGGAGCCTGGCGAAGGATTTGTTGTATCCGAGGAATTTGCCGATGGGGATGGCCTGGATGTTACCGCTTGCCAGGGTAGTTACGGTCAATTGGTTGCCGGAGAGGTTGGCCAGGGAGTACCAGCTTCAGCCGACGCTGGGGAGTCAGGTGGCGTATGTTGGCCTTGTGGCGTGGACGAGGTTGACGTACCCAGTTCTTCCTACTGCACTCAAGGGCCGTCGGCATCAGATGTATATGGAAGAGTTGAAGAAGGCGGTTGAGAAGGATTCAGCAGACAGGGCATTGGGCTGGCCTTTAGTACTGCATTTTGATAGATACCGCGTTATTTTTGTTCAAGTAGAGGCCTGGGTTTCTACATACACATAATATTTCCATTCGTGGTCTCGTCTAGGAGTGGTGATCCTATTTGAGACATGCTTCATGGGACCATTGTCAGCCCCGCTGCTATGATCGGCATTGCTGCGACTTTCGCAGGATGACAGGACTGTCCCATGAACTTTGGAAGTGGCTGAACCTTTTTCGTCGTGCATTTAGGAGGAGTAGCCTTCGGGGGAAAACCAAGCAAGCCATGATGTATATATATATAAGTACTACTTGTTTGACTGGCAGAAAACCTTGAAATTCTACCATGGAGAGGTGAAACAAATTGATTTAGACCAGGCCCAAGAGACTGCCGTGCTCAGGTATTACACGTCTGTACCCTTTATCAGAAGCAGTTGTGCGGTTTTCTTGTGAGGGGCTGTTCTCGGCGTCCTAGCGTGCTGTCGCAAAGCCGGCCCCTGTATATCGACGCTCTACTAGAGCACGCGGTATCTGGCTCAAGGTTGGCGGAGCGCGCGGGAATAACGGCCTGGGCTGGAAGCGCGACCGATCACTACATCTGCTGCGCGGAAGTACTAGTTTCAGGAGATGGCCCTCATAATCCTCAGTCAATATCTCCAAGACGGAATCGGGCACGATCAAAGAGGCATCATGCTCGAGTATAATCGCTAGGTCGGAGCAGTGCGCCGGCCTACTGCCTGTCTGGTGCAGCCATGATCTCGCGGCCGTGGTTAGCACCCGCGGAGGGATGCGCAGGTCCGGTACGGAGGCAAGAAAGGCACGCACCAGGCAGTCATTCTGTTTTCCGCACGCGGCTTCCACGGGAGTCTGCTCGATCATCGCCTGCGTCTGTGGCAGGAGAAATTGAGCCCGCGGGTCACTGGGTTGGAGTGAACGGGCTTGGTGCGGATCGGTACCATTTTTCAGTAAGAGACAGACGACGTCGGGATTATCTGCGTCAAGGGCGGCAAACAGACAGTTCTGGAGTCCAGTCTGCCAGGCGTCGCTGGGCTCTCGGTGGGCTAGTAGGATGGCGACAACACCGGCGTGACCTAAGGAGCAAGCAACTTCTAGGACTTCCCCTGCCGCCCGGGCGCCACCCTTTACGAGACAATGGACTATATCTTCGAGGTCTGAGGAGTGGTGGCTTCGGGCCGTGGTCTGTAGTGATGCTGCCAGGCTGGTCCTAAATCCTTCTAATGTGCCCAGTAAAGGGGTCTGACCTTGCTCATCGAGCTCGTCGACACTGGCCCCTTCTAAGACAAGTCGTCGAACCACCTCTTTATGCAAACTGCGAGCTGCAGAAGCTAAAGGCAGATGACCCAGTTGATTAGGATTGTTTGGATCAATACCCCGAGTTAAACAACGATCAACTGCCGATATTGAGCCAGACGAAACCGCAAGTACCAGTATCTCAGTGCTAGGCGAAACGTAGTCCAACAACAGCTCAATTAGATGACCACGATGTGTCAGTGATTCATCAGAGACAGCGCTCTTCCAAATCTTTTCAAAATCGCCTCTCCCCGAGACAGTTTCAAGGAGAAGCTCGAGGATATTAGCTTTGGCAGATGACCAACTACCAGAACACGTGCTTGCAATACCATCTATAACGCATGCGCCGTGGGAGAGGAGCTCCTCGACAACCTCCAAATGACCATTCGTGCACGCTTCATTCAAGGCCGTGGGGGTAATGGGCCAGTGGGTCCCAGCTGTATCATCAGCAGGCTCCCACTCTTCGCCAGGGTACCAGGCAGGGCGGCGCGCGGCAGATCGGCTGAGAACGACAGCTGTTCTGTCCGGTTTCGCCCCATGCTTAAGTAGTGCCCTTACAACTTCGAGATGACCCTTGCTCGCAGTGACCACGAGTGGCATACCAAGACCTTCCTTAATCCTCAAGTTTGGATCGGCACCATGTCGTAACAACGCCTGTACAATAGCCAGGTGACCGCGACGACAAGCTTGATACAATGGGGTGCAGGTTGACTCGGCCTTGCCCGGCTTGTTTGGATCGGCGCCAGCCAACAGAAGCCTCAACACGATATCAACATCACCGTTATCACACGCAGCTAGCAAGGCAGCGGAGTCCCCCTTGATCGGAAATTCCAAATGGAGTAGACAATCAACCATCTCGGTGTTTCTTGTCCGCGCCGCAAGGAGAAGGAATGGTCGGCCTCGCGTGCGAACACGCTGTGCTCCACGCTGGACAAGGAGCCTCACTGCTGCAGTGTGACCACCTATAATAGCCTTGACCATGGCATCCTGTGGCCTATAAGCGAAAGCGTGGCAGTCAACATCCGCGCCAGCATCAAGCAGGTCTTTTATGATGTGGATGTGGCCGTACAGCGCGGCGCAGCCGAGGGGTGTGTCGGAGAGTGACTTCTGGCCGGCATGATTCACCGGGACCCCGTGTTTAAGCAGCAGTTTGACAGAGAGGCGATCCCCTGCTGTCGATGCTCCCGTCAGAAGAGTTAGATACTCTGGTTGAGCTACATTCTGCTGCGGCAGCTGTTTGAAGGATTCGGTCAACAGGGCTCGCATTCCGCCACTGAACAACTGTCGAGCTACGTCAAGCGGCAGTGCACTACTTTCATACCACTGGCCTCGAGGTTTGCGAGAGGTTGATGAAGATCGCATCCCAATAGCACGCGCCCAGGATCCGAGCACCGCCGGATGGACCTGACCGTGCCCTGTCCTAGGAAGAGTGGCACCGCCCTCGACCAACTTGGCAATTATGGCGTAAGAGAAGCGATACGGTCTTGCGGCAGCGAGTAAAATCGGATGAGAGGAGTCACGCTGATCATCAACATTGCGAACCCGATCTGGCTCAGCGCCTGCATCCAGCAAAATTTGAATAGCGCGTTCATTGGCCCACCGCGCCGCATTTTGGATTGGGTACATAGACTGCCCAGCCTGGTCGTCTGGATCGCAGCCAAGGTCAATCAGTGTGCCGAGAAGTGATTCAAGATTGCACGACAGGTTTATATCGGACGAGGAATTATAGCGCTCCCAAGTCTCGCGCGCTGCAACCGCCTTGAACCCACGCAAAACGGCCTGTAGCGGGCTGGTTGGCCGCGGGGAAAGTTGAGGATACCTGGGTCTTCGTCCAAATTGTCCAAAGCCGAAGGGCTGGCACTTCAAAAAGGCCGCCTCTGCCGAATATGACTGCGGTTCTGGCACTTCCTGCACGTAGGCCTGGACGTCTGCACCATTTTTCAGAAGCAGTTGTGCGGTTTTCTTGTGTCCGTGCTCGACTGCTGCGACGAGCCCTCTCGTGAGCATCGTCGTCTTGTTCGCCTCCCCTATGCCATTCCAGAAACTGCTGAGGTGGAGCATACTCTGCACAACACGGGCATTTCCTCGATATGATGCGCCGAGAAATGCCTCATACAGCTTTGAACGGCTTTCCTCGGATCCTGTGCCCCCTAGCATCTTCTCTGCGAGGTAGTGCACCACCTTAGCCTTGCCCGCGAGCGCTGCAGTATGAATGCCATGGGAAATTTGCTGCTGGGTAAAACAATTCCCGCTAACGTTAGAGACAGGCAGGAGTTCGATATCGCGGACATTGTGCGAACAGGCGGATAGAAAAGCCGCTTCAAAGACCTTGCTCGGCTCATTGCCCTTCATGTAGCCTTCAGTCTCCGCCTTAAGCAAGAGTAGCTTCAACGATCTAGCATCTCCTGTCTTTGCTACCGCAACAAGTAATGCCCAGAAAACACGGGCACTGCGGTCATCCTTTCCGGGGCCGCGGACCTTCGGATTGAGATACATTCTGAGAAACGAGACCATCTTTGCAGATGCCGTGGGCACTGCCTCCTCCTCTGAAGCGTTCGCGGTGGTGACAACCTCGTTCTCCACCGCGCTAAGTTTAAGCAGCCACAGTAAGAGAAATTCTGATATCTTACGGTGTTTATTCCTAATAGAAGACTCGATAGCACTGGAAAAGACTTCCAGAAAGCTTTCGTCTGGGTCAGGGTGGTGTCGTAACAACGTTGCAACACACAAGAGGTTCCCGGACTTGACTGCGGCGTAAAAGGGGCCCTGCCAGCCCAGCAGACTCTGTCTGATCTCCCAGCTGGATGCATTACCCAGAATTTGAAGAGCTTCAGATTGCCCATTTTCTGCAGCTGGGGTCATTGCCTGGCTCATTTCATAGTCTGCATCGCACATCAACCTCCGGGAGATGCCTTTGGTAGCAAGGAAACTCAACGTGTCGACTTGTCCGCGGACTGCTGCAGTTTCAATTGCACTGATAACTCCCCAACCTGTAGACTCCGGGCGTAAAAGATAGTAGTGGAGGGAGTTTACTTCCCCAGCAACGGCACTCAGTTCGAGATTTTCAGCCAAGACAGTGTACGGATCACGAGCCTGATCAGAAGGTGCACACGTCTTATCGTCGTCGTCGTCATCATCACCATCATCGCATATACTGGCCTGGCTTAATGACTCCTCGCCATCGGAGCTCTTGGAAACAGAGCCTGTTTCTGACTCTGTATCATCCTCGACCTGTTCCTGTTGGATTCCAATTAGACCCGGGTGAGCTGCTCGGTTACCCTTGGTGAAGACAAAGTTTCCGTGATCTCCCCGCGACGCCGCAGGCAGGGACACGCCCTTCGGTGGCTGATAGCCCTTGGCCAGGAGCAACTTCGCAATCTCCTCATGACCACTTTCGATGGCAGCGTGCAACGCGTCGAGGGCATGGCCTTTCTGGTACATATCTGCTCCGTGGTGAAGCAGCAGTTCTACTGCGTCTTTCTGGCCGTACCAAGCTGCGGCCTGCAGGCAGGTCCCCCGGGGTTTGCCCGGTTTGTTGACATTGGCCCCAGCCTGAATCAACAGCTCCATCACTCGGATGTGGCCATTCATTGACGCGGCCTGCAGCGCATCACCCTCGGCGCCGCAGCGCCCAACATCAACCCCACTGCCAATAAGCATGCGGACGATAGGTTCACAGCCCATCAGGCTGGCACTCCGTAATGCGGAGCCAAAGCAGCCTTCCTCTTTCGGATCCGCTCCAATACTATACAAGTACTCGACCATAGCCAGTTGGCCGGAGGTTGCAGCGATGGGTATGCAGTCCTTTGGGAGCGCTTGCATGAGATGTGGTCGCTTGTCGAGGAGTGATTTCAAGACGGCAACCTGGCCTTGCTTGATCGCTGCACCGACCAGTCCTGCCTGAGCATTAAGAGTCAGGTTCGGCAGACCCCAGGCCTTCAGGGTGCTTGGTGCGGTCAGCCAGTCCACTAGGTTGGGAAAACCTGCCTCGATGGTCTCTTGGAGCATGCTGGAATGTTGATCCGCGGACCGCGCTGCCAAGCAGTTATTTGCAAGGAACAATGCGATCTCCGCATTACCACCGAGGCAGGCAGCCCGATATGCGCGAGAGAAAGGCTCGGGAGATTTCAATTCATCGATGCGCGGCAAGAGATTTTGGACCACGTTTAGGTGGCCTCTAAAGCACGCGACCCTGGTGAGGGTGCCAAAGGCACCGCATTCTAGCTTGGGATCAGCTTTGTAGTCGAGTAAGAGGCTCACCACCTGCTGGTGACCATATGAGCTCGCTAGATAAATCCCGGTATGCCCAGTATTACTTCGCTGGTTGATGTCCACGTCTGGGAGCGCTTCTAGAACATACAGCAATAACCCACGTAGCCCAAATACACAAGTTATAAAGACAGGCGACAGGGACTTGTTGAGGATAGTCTCAAACGTGTTCCGCGTACGATGGTATGGTGGTAGGTCACAGCATACCTGCTCTATCCAGTCCATCCAAGTGAGAAAAGCTGGACTGATGAAGCCATCATCCTTGCGTGCCACGAATAGTCCCGCTTGTGTTTGAAGGCCCGCGTAACCCAGACCTGCGACTTCACACTCCCGAAGATGTTCTAGCCAGTATACGGCTGCATAATGATAGAACTCTTGCACGGGGGACTCGTCGCCAACGAAGGGGGAGCTGCTCGGGCCCACGGCGCATTCCCGCAGGCAGAGATCGCAAATAAGTTGATGAGCGACATGTGCAGAGAACATGTCTTGCTGGCGCATGTAATCACGAACGGAAGGGTGGCAGAATCGAGCCACGCCTTGTGGCATGTCTAGTAGGACTAAGCTGCAGCAAAGATCTTCGAGATCCATGACACCAGTGTTGGTAATGGATGGATTAAGCGCAAGTGTATGTGCTAGGGCTGCAGGATGTAATGGTCTCTTAGAATAGAGGAGGAACGAGAAAATGTGCACGATGGCCTGGGTGGCCGTCGAGTCTAGGGTATGAAAATGACGAAGGGTCCGGCCATAGATCTGGTCAAGGTCTGCAGTCAATTCGGTTCCAAGCGCAGTCATGATATCTTGCTCTGTCTTTTTGCGACAGAGAAAGTCCAGCTGAAGAGTCACCCACAGGAACCTGTAAGGATCATGGAGGTTAGGGCTCCTGTCTGTATTGTCTCAAAGCAAAAAAGAGAACGCGAAGCGATACTCACATCTCCCCAGCACCGTTTATCAACTGTTCCTTGATTTTGTCTAACAACGTGGCCGTCGCAGCTCCGTTCAATATGCGTCTCCTTTTGTTCGCGTCCTGCAGTTGTCGAGTCGCGAATTCTCTAATGTCTTTGTGAACACAGTCGGAAGAAACGCGTAGCTTGGTGGCACCATTCAGCAGACCTTCGACATGAGCGTTGTCGCAGCTGGTAAGGAAGATTTTAATGATGCTTCCCGACTGATCAACAAGCATTTGTAGTGTGTCAATCAGAATGGCTCGCTCATCCTGCCCAAGTTGATCGACTGCGTCAATCAGAATGTAAGCTGGGTTGGTCGCGGTGAGATCCAGGAGCAGGGAGAGGCATTCTTTGACGCTCAACTTCGCCATGTTCACTCTCACTTGTTCGGCCGCTTTGAGACTTTTCTCGTATGAAGAGAACACCGTAGGATCAATTGATCCAGCGGCAGAGTCCACTGCTAGCTGTCTCACAACACTCCGGAGAATACTATCGGCCCTCGCTCGATCCGGCTCCGCGCTCGAGTCATCGCACAAGAAATGTGCACATGGTACTGTGGTCGCTCCTGGCTGAGCCGAAGGTTGTTGGAAGTGGTCGACGACTAGTGAGGCGACTGTTGACTTTCCGCAACCCCGTACACCATGTAGCAGAAAAATAGCGGATGAGCTCGAGGTGTGCCAAGTATGGAAGTCCGGATGAGTTAAGAGCCATACTCCAGACCCCGGCAGTCTTCTTGCAGCGATCTCTTTCATGTGTAAAGCGGTGGGTACCGTAGATAACCACAGAAGGATTTTGGATATCTTGTCCCCATCCAAAGAATGGCGCATGGCCAGGCTGGTGTCGATCAGGCGAGTTAGACCAGCATCTAAGCTTGTAGACATTGTTGTCACTTTGTGGGTGATGGAAACGGCCTCGGTGTTTGTGGCTTGGGACAGCTCCGAGTCAACCAACGCCGCCCATTTCAAGACTTCTTGTTCCTGGGCGTAAACGGCGGTCATATCCTGGAGGTTATGATCGGATCGAGTGGCACTCCAAAGAATGCGTCCTAGAGAAGTCATTTCTGTGTTCTAATCCTCAGGCCTCAGCACAGAGATCCTACCTCCAGTGCCTTGTTTGAAGTACTTGACTAGCGTTGCTAGAGCCCCCATGATATCGACATACAGCTGAACCACTGCTTCTTGTAGATGAGACGTCATGCTAAAAGAGCGCTTGAGATGCGTGTTCTCTACTACTTCACATCGGTAGAGAAGTTGGGCCAGGGTCTCCAGGTTGAGAAGCATGCCTCCCCATATCTGAACATCACCGACTGCGACATTTAAAAGGAACCGAAAGGCCGCCCATGGAAGCGCAGCATGACTAGGATCGTACTGGAGAATTGTGTCCCCGACAGCGACAAAGCGGTTCACCCATCCTGCGATCTTTTCCAGCACGTCTCGCAGAATAATGATCTTCCCGCCGGGGGTCTTCAGCTTCCATTGTTTGGCGATACAGACCTTCCGCTTATCATCAGCTGCCTTTACGACGAGGTGGAGGATGTCGAGTTTGCGGGTCGCAACGCCGGCGAGAGAAGCTCGGGTATCGGGGTCGAGTCGGTTGATTGCATCATGCCAATGTGTCATGGTTGTCGAAGGTGTCGAAGCGGAGATGGTAGCGGAGGAAGTGGCCATGGCTGTTTGTTGTAGCTATACCAAGTTGAAATCAGGGATGGCAGTATTTACTCGCACAAGGACAATGGCCAGACAGACAAGAACCCAAAAGCATGCGGGCTCACAAGCGACCACAACCTACCGACCTCAAATCTCTTTGATCCTATGGCCTTCTAACTGCCTTCAGGTTGTTTTGAAGGTCGTCAGCCTTGTCCATAGCAGTCATGTGTCCCACTATCAGGCTGAAGGTCGAAAGCGGCCATTTCGCATGCCAAGAGACGCTGGAAGATGTCCACAAGATGAACAGCACCTCGGGAAACGGAGGTGACATGACTCTAGGTGGCAGAATTGGCTGTAATGCGAGCTGACTGCAGGTGGTGAAACTGGGAGGTTTGGGAGGAGTGGGAAGCTGGAGAAATGGGGCGTCTCAATATCGAGCGTGCAGCACTCCTGCATGCAAAATTTAGCTTTTCGGCCAGGTATCCCTGCAAATGGTCATTTCCGCGGAGAAACCGAGACTCCTTTCAAGGATCTTGCATATGCTGGCTATACAGAACAGTGGACGCGTTATGTATGGCAACTTGGCAAGGATCACCGCTCCAGCCTCTTACTTGGCTGGCAAAAAGCGAGGCTTCTGTGTCGCTTCACTTGTTAATTCGCCAGTCAGACAAATGTTGTTGCATGTATGTTACCACGTATCCGATGCCGAGAGCCCTGTTGTTGACCGGAGCAGGAGAACCACGATGGAGATGCCCAGGTGGCTGGATGGATTTGATGTGACACTAGACCACATCGGGTACATAACCAACAACTCCTGGAGCTGGTATTTGCAAATTTGACTTGTAGTCTACCATGAGCGGAGAAATATTGAGACTACATCAAGCAAACTACATCAAGGAAACACCAAATGGAGGGGCTGCCAAGTGGCACGAATATATTCTTGAAAACAAGCATAACGCTACCTGCGAAGTCTCTCCGACAACCAGTCGACCTTATGGTGTAAGGACGTGTTTAATCGGTTATAGCCGACTTGGAGAGTCTCATAGCTCCAGGATCGCACGCTAGTGATTGGAGCAGCACAAGACACCTTGATGGGCACGAGCAAATGCACCTTCTCGAAGTCCCCAGATCGTCCCCGTTTCGTGATCCCCGGACAAATGACAATGCTGATGGGACCATCCGGGTTTGGAGCCTCTCCTTCCGCGAGTTGCATCCGTTCGGCATCAAAGTCTCCTTTCGGCCAGGGAAAGTTCCACTCAAATTGAGCTAGCGGCTGGCTGAGCTCCTGGTCCAGCGCGATGGCCTCATCTAAGATCTCGCGAATGGCTTTCCTCAAGCCACCACGTGTCGAGGTGCGGTGCGGCTGAATCGCTTCGTAGATTGCAGCCACGAGATCGTCCAATGCATTGGCGTGGCTGTCACTCCATGCCGGCTCATCGGGCTTTTGGGACTCGCGGATCATCTTGGTCGTGGTGGCAGACCACGTCTGGAAGGTCTGAACCTCGGCCGCGGTCGACCGGGAACCTAGGGGTCAGCAAACAGTCAACGTGTGCTTCATTGAGCCCCCAAAGAGAACGCCGTCGGACTCTTACTCGGTTTCAAGGCCGCATGAACCTTGATCATGGACCTGCCAGTAATTCCCGCCCACCAGAATTTGTTGAAGATCTCGGCAACCATCAACTTCCACATGAATGCCTCGACAATCATCGGCCGCCAGTCGGGAAATCCAAGGTAGTATTCGAGGTCCATGTCGCTTCGCAGAGTGGGTTCCGTGTAGTCAGTCAACAGACGATCCGGCGAAGACCCTCGTCCGCACGCGGCGACACCATCGTAGTGATACAGGGTGAAGTTCCAGATTTTCACCCGCAGACTTTCCACCAGCTGTGTCAAATGGCTATCATCCAGCTGCGGGAACCCTTGGCCCGAAGATTTGAACTTGGTCAATTCCGTCGCCAGCGCCTGATACCGGGCCTTGTAGTTATTGCGTTGCTGGGTTCGTTTGTGCAAGGTCCGCTCTAAGAGCTGGTTCTGGGACTGGAGTTCCTGCAGCTGGTCCTGCATAAGAGGGTCCAGCTGGGTGGGATATCCTGGTTTCTCTGTGGCTAGACATGTAGTTCGCAGCGGGACCTCTTGGGCCGGCACTCTTTCGAAAATCGTAGGTTCATCGTGGTCTGTCATCGCGCTCTAGAGGTGGTTAGAATCCACGTAGAAAAACTGTTGTTCCCACTGGGCTCTGGGATGAAAGGTGGAAGGAAGACCGCTAATCTTGTAAAACCCCCGAAGGGCTGTCGAGAGACGGGGGAGCCACCTGCCCAGCCACCAACAGTCTTGCATCCGAGGAAAATGAGAACATAACCAGGTAGGACGAGCCCAGCCAATAGTATATTAACAAAAGATGATTCAGAACTGAAAAGCAGGCAACAGGACATACAGACCGTGCATCTAGAATCCTTGTGGCGGAGAACCATTCTCATAGTTTTGCGTAACGGTAAGATACGCAAATTTGCAAAGTGTCCAACATTACCTCCAGGGCTATACATTTCGGGCAGCCTTGTGCGGAGCGAAATGTTTCTTATGACAGGGGAGTGTGCTAAAGTGAACTTGTAATATTGCCACGGGAGGGGGTATAAAAGTATGTACCTACCTAGGTAATCAATCTCAACCGCTCACCTGCATGTACAGAACACCTCGTTCATAACTTTCGATCCAATACGTCTCGTTGTATACAGCTGCTTAACGGCAACATCGGACGGCCTACCATGGACGCGAATAACATGAACTCGCAACATGACTATTGGGAAGACGATGACAGCGACTCGGACATTGGCCTGTCGATGGATGAACTGAACATTGAAGAGAAAGACGACGTGCTTGTTATTGGGATCGACTTCGGCACCACGTAAGTCCCTGTTCTCGTTCCTATGTACACATGATGGTTGACCATGTCTGCTCGGGGTGCTCTAGCTTTTCCGGGGTCGCATACGCCACGTCGAGTGAGTTTCTCACGGGAAATATTAGTCCGATCACCGAGTGGCCCGGCTGCGGTGGTGATGAGGGTAAAGCCCCGACGGAGATCTTCTATGAGCATGGGACAACCTCGTGGGGTTATGCTATCCCTGAAGACGCGGACCCAATCCGCTGGTTCAAGCTTCTCCTGTTGAAGAATGAGGACCTCAAGGAGGATGTCCAATCGTCTGAATTTTACCTTCTTGCCAAGGAAAAGGTCCGGAGTGAGAATTTGCGGCCAGTCGATCTGGTGGCCGACTACCTACGGCTCCTATGGGAACATACACTGAGGGTAATCGAGAAGTCCCGCGGAGCCCAATTTCTGCCCGCCTTGAGGTATCACATCGTGATCACTGTGCCCGCGATCTGGAAGGGATACGCGAGACAGAGTATGGAGGAGGCAGCAAATATGGCAGGGCTATTGGCACCTCGAGATATTGGAAAGACCAGGCTAAGCTTTGTCCTCGAACCGGAAGCAGCTGGGATGGCGACCCTCGCTGACCCAGACCACCGAGATTTGGTTCAAGCCGGCAATGTGTGGCTCATCTTGGATGCTGGAGGTGGAACGGTGGCAAGTGTCTACGCATATAGCATTGTTTGACGAGCTTCAGATGCTGATACCTATGAACCTCGCAGGATCTTATCAGCTACAAAATTGGCACGAAACAACCTATTACGATGGATGAGGCCGTTGAGGGGACAGGTGAGCTGTTCTATTTATCTATCTATCGGTCTCGAACCACGAGGAGTCTCAACCCCTAATACAGAGTTACGCCAGGGGCGCTATGTGGCGGCGTATTAATCGACAACGCCTTCCAGGGGTTGTGTAGGACCCGACTCGGCCGACGCTGGACGCTTCTGAGCGCAAATGGCATCAAAGAGATTCTCCGAGATAAGTGGGAACGAACCTATAAGCGCCAGTTCGTCCCGAGGCCAGACAACCAAGCCGCAGAATACCCTATTCCCATCCCCGCTGAGGCTTTCGTGAGCACCGGGGTAGACGATTTATCTCAGCTTCCCCATATCAAGAAGGGAAGGATCCATTTCCGAGAGTAAGGTCCACCGGAACTTACCGCGTCCAGACCCTCAGGTGTCCAAGTGCTTATCTTCAGCATGTAAGCAGATCCGATATTTTGAAGGCCTTCACGGAGTCATTCACGCGGATCGACGAACTGGTGGACGAGCAAATTATGAAGACCGAACAGAAAGGTCTCACCCTCAGGGTATGTATTCTGACAAACGCATGTGGGACATCCAAGTTCATTTTCTTCAGGGAATTATCCTCGTGGGTGGGCTGGGGTCGAGCCCCTACCTCTATCGACATTTGAAAGAGAAACATGCGAAGGCCGGAATGACCGTCATCCAATCTGCTGGAATGAAGCCGTGAGTCAACGACAACTAGGCGATGCATCGTGAATTATTAATCTAACAAGATGATACAGACGGACTGCAATCTCCCGCGGAGCAGTTTACAAAGGATTCGCCGAAGACCAACGTATGGGCGCAGAGGATGAGGACGGCCACTCAGGGGGGATGAAAATCTTCCACGATATCCCAGCTCCCATTCGCGTGACATCGACCATCGCTCGCTACAGCCTTGGAACATCGCACTATACACATTTCGATCCTTCGACACATGATAAGTCCGACCCGGATTATGGATGGCATTCTGAGGAAGGGGCTTATGTGATCAAGAATCAAGTAAAATGGTATATCCGCAAGGTATGTACAACAATATGATCTCTATACATGTCCGCAACTTCGAACATCAGCAACTAAACGCCTGCCAGGGAGACAATATATCCAAACTGGACCCCGTGCAACACCCCTGGAGGCGCCTCTTGAGAAAAAACTTCAAGGGCAGCTTCAGTGACTATCTTTACCAGTGCGCCAGCTCTAATCCCCCTCATCGCATTGATGACACTGTGAAGCCCTTGTGCGATCTCAAGGTCGCCCCCGATGTCAACATGTCCAGTCTGGAAAACTTTACCAGCGCCGACGGAAAGAAGAAACTCAAGGTACTAGATTACAGCCTAGAGATGGTTCCTTCCGGGGCTTCGATGGAATTCAATTTCTACATCAATGGTCGGAAGCAGGCATCTCACAACGTCAAAGCCGAATATGAATAGGTAATAACTTGATCGTGGTTTATGGTAGGGGAGGGGACTAGTAAGGTGCGGACAAGCTGTGATATCTATTGTTCTCTATTCTTGAGGATATATTACCCATTTACTATTTAATTGGACTCAGAGGGTCTACTCGAAGGATTTTTCGTTCTCAAATACGTAGAGCTTGAATGGGATATTGAGGTCCGAAACCACTGCAGGAGAAGAACCAAGTCAATTCATATTGATGAATTATCTACTCTACCAGGAAAACCACCAGGGCTCGAGGCAAACTCACGCGTAACTTACAAATAATACACAGTGATAAAACAGTATCTACCTGGATCTGTTACCGAACTAGCAACCTTAGGTTTTTTTCCTCTTAAGATGCGTACTTATTCCGTATAGGTACAGGGGATGCCTGTACGGAGTACAAAGCTGGATGAAAAATTGATTATTTGACTCAGGTCAGGACTCAGAAGAGCCTCAACCATGTCCCCCCACAAGCGGAGGTAAAATGCGTGATACCATAGAAGGACCCCCTCCGTGTCACTATAGGCCTACTAGATTGTAGGCGGCGACCTTCACCTTCACTTTGCATGATGCAGATGGCAGTCCTAAAAATGATCCGACCACTCCTGATGCCACATGGTGCCAATAGGAGCACTTATCAAGGGGTTCGATGAATTGCACTTAAGGATCAGAATCCCTGTGAGCAGACCAATTCGTCATCAAGCCAGAAATGTAGCCGGATTAGCCGCACGGCGCGTTGAATTATTCAATATATCCAGCCAAGCCAGGCCAGAAACACGCCGATCGATGATTTATACAGACTACTCCGCATGATAGCAGAAAAAGCAATTCCCGGCCAGAGCCAGAGAAACAATAGGTCTAGGTATCAAACATGTTTAATAGGTGCTCAGAAATTCACATCCAGTTGGGTACAGACGCCTCACTGAACGGAGCACCTAGGGGAGCCTTGTGGATTTGTGAGCACACGGAAGTTCACGAGGCTCTGTTCCAAATGTAAAATGGAATTGGGCTGCTTGGGCCAGGGGACACACTGATCTAGGATGTATACCTGCGTTACATGATTGATCAAAGGATAGGAGGTTTTGATACAGATATTCAATTGGGTTGTAACGCTATCTAATTGCCGCCTACAGGGGACGTTGAAAGAAGGTAGGGCTTCAGGTCTGGGAACGTTAACCTGGGAAAGGTGACTAGCTCAGTTACAAAGACGAAAGTACGGCCTCGTTACCTAGAATACGCAGGTATTTCCTAATCCTACCATATAGACATTGCTCCTATCTCATCTCATCCAGAGCCTTTTGTTCTGAAATTAGGTTTCAGCTCGCGAGTTGTCCCACGTGACAAGATAGGCAGAGGGAAAAAAGAGACACCAAAACATGGACAAGTTGATGGTGCTAGGAAAAGCCTGAGCTCTGGGGAAACACCAACTACATACTAGGCACAGTTTAGGTCTTCGTCCTTAAGAGATTAAGCCAAGACCGGGAGCCGCTGCCCGCCTGGCGAGGCAGATCGATTTCCACCTCCATCTTGACCTGCACCTCGTTCACGTGAAAGTCATCCCCAGAAGACCTGCCCCGTTTCTTGAGGGCGGGAGCCAGGACCAGGTGGACTTCGTAAGCCTGCCCTTTGCGCCTTTTGTGGGTCGATGAATCCATCATCGTCTTGTCAAATTGACAGGGGGTGGTCCTGGGGAAATACCACGTCCACTTCGCCACCTGCTGGCTCAACGCTTCGTCGAGAGCCAAACTTTCCTCCAAAAGCTTCGACAGTGGGCCAATAATGTCCCGGCTATTGCGGCAGACAATTGGCTCCAGCCAGTCAGCAAGGCTCCGTGCGTTCTTCGAAACAAACCCTCGATAGCTGTCGTAGGTCTTTTCCGTACTTCCATCCATCGTCTCAAGCAGCAGGCTGGTGGTATTGGCCCTCCATATGACCCTCTTGCGTTCTACCTCTGCGCCTGTGTCTGACAGATACTTGTCCGACGGCTCTAAGAAAGTTGTAAGCTATCGAACCAAGGCCGCGCTCTCGCGGTGAAATACCTATCAAGCCACAAAGGGATTGCATTGCGTTTCCTATATCTGTGGGCGCCCAGTTAAATCGAGAGAACACCTCCGCATCTAGAAAGGCCCATAGGAAAGCGCGGACGATGATTGGACGGTCCGAGGGAGATTTTATATAGGCGTCCAGCGTTTGTTCGGGCACGCAGAGATATTTCTTGAGCAGGGAGTACGAGGAAGCAGGAGCCCGAAAGTCGCCCTCCTTGATTTCCCCATATTCCAAGGCAAAGTCGCGGATGTCCACCCGGAGGCGCTTTGTGCGCATGGCGATCTCGGTGTCTTCCAGCTGATGGCGAATCTGCTGATGGTTCGTTGCGCTCCCCATCTCGCGGTTGGCCTCTAGCAACAGGCCATGCCACTTATTAACATCTTGCTGCTTCTGCTGCAGCTTGAGCTTGGTCTGATCATGTTCCCATTTCTCATCCTCTAAGCGCTCTTCGGCCTTGGAGAGATTCTTCCTCCAGGCAAGTGCCTCATCGTTGCCCTTCTGGTTGGCAGCCTGGAGCTGGCTTATTTTCCCGCGCTCGGCCGCCAGTTCTCCCTCGCTCTGCAGGTATTGCCGGTGCCAGTAGTCGGCATCATAGGGATTATCTCCAGGACTAAGAAGTGGTGTATCATGACGCCTTACATGTTCTTGTAGACCTGTATTGGATTGTTGCACACTCTCTGGCAGATGGGGGGCGGGTGACGGTGCTCGGCTGCCGCGGACGCTGCTCCTACTCCCAGCAGCAGGGAGGTTGCTATCGGTCATCATCATGACCGTCTCTGCGGTGGCGCTAGGGCTCTGTATTATCACGGTGGGATGCTGCTCCATTGAGAACGTGATTCTCGCACTGAGAGATGATGAAGACCCCGTGATGAACGTTTCCTGCACTTGAATGTCCACAGATGGAACGACCAGGCGTTTTGTGATTCTAGGGGAAGGGCAGTATTTCGTCGGTGCTGGTCCTCACTTTTCTGAACGGTTCTGATCTGGGGTCGAGGTCCTCCATCTGACTTTCTTCTGCATAAGAATGGGCTACCCTGTCACAAGGAAACATCCGTGTACGATAGGATAGGTAGCACTAGTAATTTTCATACCGTCAAGTGGTCGAGTAACGTTGGCGACGTGCGAGGCTGAACCTCAGCCGCGTGACGTGGCGACCATCTAAGGAGGAAGACCAACTTGTCTGCAGGCAGCCTTGGTTTACGAGGCCATCCCGTCTGAAAAGAGGGGTAGGATTGACAGGATGTATACCTTAGACAGTCCAGGAACATTGTTACCTAGGATACGCATCCATCCCTAGTAAGCGAAAGGCAATACGGCGGACTGCATGTGACACCGTGCGTCGGCATTGCCTCACGGACTTGAATTTAGGTGAGTGATTAGACTGACCGAGGATAAATAGAGGGGGACTCAAATATCACCGCCGTACACCCGCATCAGCCTGCAGGATAAGCCCCACGAGATGTCCTTGCCATCGTATCCCTACTTGAAACCGAATCAAACACCTTTCAACCGCCGACCAAGATGCCGAGTCAATACGCAGAGGGCTACATGAGGAAAACCTCAGAAGTACCCAAAGATCGTTGGAAAAAGTTCAAGGGCATGTTCAACAAGGAGAGGCAGGCGGCCTTGCATAATTGCTTGATTATCGGTATCGATTTCGGAACCACGTGAGTCTCCCATCCGACACGCATCTGAGCCGTTCCGATACTGATAACCGGTGCTGGGGATAGGTATTCTGGTGTCTCATGGGCGACGGTGGCCGACTTCGAAGAGGAGAATGTCAACATCATCACCAAGTGGCCCGGGAGCGACAGTGATCAAGCAAAAGTGCCCACTCAGCTGTACTATGAGTACGGGGATGAAACCCCCCTATGGGGGTTTCAGATCCAGAACGATTTGGAGGCGTTACAATGGTTCAAGCTCCTTTTGCTACGGGAGAACGACATGTGGACAGATCTTCAAGAGTCAGCGCAGATTGGCCAGGCCAGGAGGCTGCTGCGCGAAAATGGAAAGACGGCCCAGGATTGCATTGCAGATTATCTCCGCGCGATTTGGAAACATACCCAAAAGATCATTCTCAAGGCTCACCCTAACTACCTGATTGAGGCGCTGCAGTTCCACGTGGTTCTCACCGTGCCCGCCATCTGGAAGGATTATGCACGCAAGGCCATGAAACAAGCCGCCCAGAAGGCAGGGATTCTGGACTATCGCAGCGCTGGCGAGACCACTCTGACCTTTGCACCCGAGCCCGAGGCAGCCGGATTGGCAGCACTGATTGACCGTGGCACCGACGCCGAGCCGGATGATGTGTTCGTGATTTGCGATGCCGGGGGTGGGACCGTGGTAAGTGGCGTTCAATTCCGTGGCTGGCGAAGGCTGCTTTCCAAGGGGCTAATTACCTGGGCGAGGTCATAAGGACGTGATCACCTACAAAGTTGGAAACAATCGGCCTCTCCAGTTGCACGAGGCGGTCGAGGGTGATGGTGAGCCAATGCTATCCTCGCCTCATTTCGGCACGGAGAGAGATGCGGGAGTTTCCAACATGCTGACAATGTATGTATAGGCAGTGTCTGTGGTGGGATCTTTATCGACGAAGATTTCATTGTACAATGCAGGAATCGTATTGGCCGCAAGTGGTCCAACTTCAGCCCGGCGCATATCAAAACAATCCTAACAGAGGAATGGGAGTACGGCATCAAGCCACGGTACGCTCAAACGAACCGCCGCGATAATTATCCCGTGTCTATTTTGCATGGCCCATTGTCAGGCTCAGATTTGAACGATAAATCCCGCGAGCCCCATATCAAGAGCGGGTATATCCACTTCTCTAGGTAGGTCTCCTCAACTCAACACACTGGTTGCTTTCCACTGACTGAAAACTCAGCTCTCACATCCAGAAGGCCTTTGACGACAGAGCTGTTCCTGGCCTTTTGAAACTGGTGGACAGCCAATTAAAAAAGGCTTACAGCAAAGGGCTCAATGTGACGGTAAGCAGAGGTGTCTTGCTAGCAGTTCTATGATGCTCATGCTACACCAAGGGAATCGTTCTTGTAGGAGGCCTCGGCTCCAGCCCCTATATCCGCGAATGCCTCGAGGCAAAGTATTCCGATGAGGGAATCGAAATTTGTCGGTCTGCGGCCGACAGAAGGTAAGCCTTCTTGCTGTAATAGACGTTGAGGGAGTATAGTTATCTAAGATTCGATTCCAAAGACGTACTGCCATCTGCCGTGGGGCCATCCTCAAGGGGCTCATGGATGCCCCAGTCACCGCGTTTGTGCCCAATGCTCCTGGTGTTCTGTCGACTGTTTCCAGAACGTGTTTGGGCGTCAAAACAAATTGTTTATTCCGGAAAGGAGTTCATCGCAAGAAGGATAGGTATTTTTGTGAGATGGAGGGTCGCTACATGGCGGCAAATCAGATGGATTGGTTTATCAAGAAGGTATGCGCCATTGCATATACCCTTCCACAAACTTGCATTCTAACAACTACCTTAGGGGGATGAAGTTGCAAAAGCACGTCCTATCCGGAACAACTATTACAATACGTATAACAAGAAGGAAGACTTCCCACCGTCTTCCTTCGGTGTGGCAATTTATCAGAACGACAGTGAACACCCGCCTACTAGATTGACCGATAGTGTGACGTTGCATTGCAACCTTGAGTTCAACCTTGAAGGCTTTGAATACGGATCCCTTGAAGACCACACAGGGCCTGATGGTCGAAAGTGCAAGAAATTTAATTACACGCTTGAGATGGTCCCATCGGGAGCCTCCACGGAGCTTGCAATCTATGTTCAAGACCAGAAAGTGGGATCAGAACTTGTATCCATCAAGTTGGACTAAATTGCTCTTGGACGGCCAGATATCGATATGCAGAGCAGTGCACCAAATAATGATGTCCAATAGCGTCCAAATTCGTAGAATTGACGTGCAATTGTTCATGATGACTTGTATTGTGTCAGTCAGATGGGATGATGACTGCTGTGATGATTGTTGTGTGGTTATGTGACTGAGGGCACTAGATGGAGCAAAGGGATAGTTGAATATGGGACTGAAAACAAGGGGTCAGTCTATACTATTACTAGGTTACTATATGACTATCTATATCGAAGCGCCGCGTTCCGCAACTTAGGTAATGGACCACAGATGTTGCATTTGCGGCCGGTCACCGGTGTTGGCGTCCCTGTTATTGTTCTTATGGGGCCTTCCCTACGTACAGCCCTATGCTTAGACTCTGCCTTGGAGATAGCAGGGGGTTGATTACAGCGGCTATTAAGAGTGGGATTATAGATATAAATATTATATCCAGGTCAAGGGGAGGGATATCTCTTTAAGAGCTAATAAGTACATACGGTCTGTAACTGACCTAAACAAAAGCAACAGTATACAACAGATGAGCATCCATCAGTACCAGATACAATTATCTTCAGTACCTATATCATCGAGTCTCCAATGTTAGGGTTAAGACTAGGTAGAATTCCCCATCCACCTAGCCACTCAGGAATGCTCCCACTCAAAAAGATGCAACCCCTCAAGCCATCTCCCATTACCTCCCTGCTCCCCAACCGGCCCCTCGCACTGTCTTACAAAGGCATAATTATCCCCGGCAACACGCTCAACTCCTACAAGAACAGCCGGGTCCTCGGGACGCCGATAGGAATAGTAGACCTTAAGGTCGAGCGGGTACCGAGTATATCCAACATTCACGAAGAATGACCGCACCGCTGTCTCAGAAATCTCAACCGGCCAAGCGTACTGATTTATAGCATCCCTGATGCTTAAAAGACCCTGTTCACTAGATATTTCTTCCCGCGTGTTCGGTATCAGGTCCTTGATCTCGTCGAAGCCCATCGCAGTGTTAATGGATAGAAAGCGGAGTTTTGATATACCGGCGACGTATGATATAACCTGGCTCCAGTCCTCCCTCGCTGTTCTCTTAACACAGTCCCAGAGTGAGATGGTGAGTTTGCTGAGGTATGGTAATATATCTGCAGGGACAACCTCTGCTAGGAATACTGCTGCTGCGCATCTCCCCGGCGCAGCTTCAGCTTCGGCTGTGTATGAGTAGGACTTGTAGTGGGGGATCTCGAATGCGTTTTGAGAGAAGAAGACTCGCTGTGTTTCTTCTCGGATGGTTCGAGATGTGCTGAATAGCGCGACAGGTGGTTTCCAGCATTGGCATGCGGGGGAATACGCTGATGACTTTGCGCCGCAGCAGCTTAGGCCTAGGTCTGTACCGTGTGCAGGTCGAGCCTTGCAGGTGTTGAACTGGCAGGCGTAGTGTGTGCAGGTCCAGCAGTCGGGGCGTCCGCCGTGCCAGGATGATAAGCCGTGACGACAGTGGCAGCGGGAGACATTAGGGGATCCGCAGTCCCTGTGCATGCTTGGATGACAAGTGTCATAAGGTGGACTACAGTCTGGTGGGCAGAATGATGGGTCAAGTGTATAGCCATGGTCTGGGTCCCATTGGAGCTTGTTGAGCGGGCTGATAAGATCGGTGTACCCATAAACAAGTAGACGGATTTCACTGGGGAGGTCGAGGAATCGAAATGGTTGCACATGGGTAGTTATCTGGCCCATGACCTGTTTAGCGGCTTTCATAGCTATCATCTGAATAGCATATTTGCGGTGATTGAGGTGACCGAGCCGGATGTGGCAGCTAGATAAGACAGGGATGTGACGTAGAGGTTCCACCACCCTTTTTGCAGTGCCCTCGTTGTAAACGGGGCAGAGAATACTCAAGTCGAGTCTCTCACCTGTCAAATGCGGTGCAATCTGGCTGATGGTTGAGTTCCACTGCCAGAGGGTAGACCGGTCCCAAGGGCTCGCCAAGCCGAGGGTTGTACTGTCGTCAATAAATTCCAGAGGCGTGCAGGTACATTCTTTGCGGGAATTCGCGTTCTTTGTAAGGCAGGGGATGAGTTTGAGAGAGGTCAGCAAGGCCAGATATGACGGGCCTAGACGGCCCAACGTTTGCAGGTCATGGGCGATGAACGTGTTGGTAGAATAGAAACGATGCGACACCTCATCATGAATAGTCCGACAGATGAGTAGAAGGGCTGAAGAGATGGTTAAGTCGGCCAGCTGTATAATGAGTGTGCGGTCAGAGTCTTGCCAAGTGGGGGCGGATTGCTCCTCGACGCGATGTCTGCGATCGAGGGGGATGACCTGGTTATTAGCAAGCCCTGCAAAAGTGTAGATGCGGATTCTAATAGAAAGTGGCAGATCGAGAAGGCTCCTGTTGAATTGTGTGGTCGTCATGTTGTTTGCAATAACTATGGTAAAGTCGAGGCTGGTGGAGGTCCAGATAAGGCCACCACTGACCAGTGATATTGCTGCCCAACTTCTTTTAGCCATATTACACATGTTCCAGCCAAGACATGAACGGATGAATAGTCTGAACTTGGAACTCTAGTTCCTTGGCCTAAGTGTGTTCGCCGGTTGCTTCCTCAAATGCCGACATAATACATCGTCAAGAACAACTCGATGAGATTTCCCGCAGTCGTATAACAATCGAGGGGCAAGTATATGTCTTATAGAATTACACAGGGCCCTCCTCACCAACATTACCTCCTCTCCCAGGACGCAGAGCCCGGAGAGTAACCTCGATTAAACTGCCAGATATGGAATACGTGGGCCAGCCTCTTGATACGGGCGAATACACAGCAGTGACTAACTTGTCCCTCTCTCGACTTGCATCTGTCGAGGAATCCATCCAGCTTTTCTTTCTTTTGTTCAGATGGCAGAGTCGATTTTCCCTCCCTGACCAGGGCCAAAGATAGGTGTAAGCATCGGAGGAAACTTGTCGAGGTATTACTGCTCAGCATGGTCTCCGATATGCATTAATCTGGAGTTTACTTAGTGTAGCTTTTCGCATCTCCAACACAAATGTCAGCACATAGCAGTGGTTCAGTGTGCTCCCCCGGGCCAATATAAGCTAAAATCTCAAGATCATGCTGGCCTAGTAGCAAGCTCACCAGTTTCAGGCGAGTATCCACCAAATCCTAGTTTATCGACGATAGCATAACGATCGTGCAAAGTGTCTCCAATCATAATAGGATGGTATCTCCCAGGCTCGTATTTTTCGAGTCTCTCCGCGCCATCAATCCAATTGTAATGGCGACTGGACATGGTTGTGCTAGAAAAATAGGCTGTGAGCGACGGAGGTCGGAAGTTCCGATTACGGCGAGGCAGTAAAGCCGGTATTCTGGAACGGCATCTCATGGGAGGGGGTCACCTAGACGACAGTGAGAGTTGGGGAAAGAGGTTGGAAAGAGGTTGGAAACATCTCATCTCAAGGGGGGTTGGGAGGCTAAACTAATTTCGGCACATCTGATACTCCGAGTCCCCCATCTCACTTTTGATGTTCAGATGAAATATAAAGAGGGAATAGAACAAGTTACACTTGTTCGGCGGTGACTACACTTTCGGCGGCCGATGGTTATCGCCAGTCTCGATGCTGCGGCATTGAACCCCAATCCCTTGGTTCCGACAGCGGAATCGGCGGCCAGGTTTGTACAGACTAGGTTCTGCTATTTGCCATACGTAGCTAGACTGCTGCCGCTGGAATAAGCTGCTTCAGCCTCGAATCCGTACGCATTGATCGTGTAGGCCGTCAGCAGGGCGTGGTTGTGGGATTCCAGCCTGGGAGGTTCTGTGCACTCGTTACTGCTGGTCCACGTATCCGGGTAGGTAATGGTCTGTTCCTCTACATTTGTTGGCTGTTCACTCCGTCGAGCTCTCATGTAGCCACATGCCACCCCAGCCCAGTGAAGGCCTATTGAAGAAACTGATTGCAACATCGGTGCAAATATTCCATCATTGCTCTGTTGTCAACCAAGGGGTGCCATTGGGATTATATAAAGCATCTATATCTCTATCTCTGTTTCCGACCCAACACTATCTACCACTGCTTACATTGAACTCTGACAAAAAACCGATCGAATACGCCTCACTAACCTTGCCCATCGACTCCCTCCGGATAAGTAGCGCGCTCGCTCCATCGCTTTCGCCGCTTTCAAAGAACATTCAGAACCCCCCGTGGTCCCTGAACGAGACGGGCTGATGTCCCGATCAATATACTTCCGACTTAACCATTCAATAAACCCATTGATATCCGCTTTCGTGCTCATTGCTCCAAGACTCACCCGCACAATACCGGTGGTCTGTCCGTAGACCTCTTGAATCGGATCTGAACAGCGATGTCCAGCGTGCCAGGCGGCTTTCATGTCCTCCATGCGTGCCCAGCCAAGGTACGCCATGCCTCCGGGGTTGCAGACGCTGCCACTTCGGAGGTATATTTGCTTCTTGTCCGCTTCGCGTTCGACGTCTGTATATCCGTGTATGTTTCCTGATGGACCCAGAACCGAGAGTGCAATGGTGGGTCCTTGGACAGAGGGATCGCCGAAGCCGTGATGTTGAGAGCCAGTATAAATCCGGCAAACCGGGGCATTATTTGAATGTCGGAGGGAGGTTAGGTGTCTATATAGTTGGGCGATCAAGAACGCGCAGTGAGAGGAAACGTCACTCATGCTATTGAACAAGCGGCTTTGGGTCTCGATAGCGTGCGGTATGGCAGCGATGGAGTGAAAATTGAGCGTCCCGTCCTCCAGGGCTTCATGAATAGACTCGGTTTTGGTGGCATGCCAGGACGATATACGGGCAGACGGGGAATTGATGACCATGTCCACCGTTCCGCCGCCAAAATACCGTCGCTGCTGAAGAACCTTTGCCGCAGCCTTGCGGACAATCAAGCATCCAACATCGGGGTATCCAAATATCTTATACAAGGAGACAGCTGTGAAGTCCGGAGCTGATTCGGTGTCACATAGGTCCAAAGGGGAGGTTGAGGCTAGCGCGGCTGCGTCGAACAGGATATAGGTGTCTTTGTGACTTCTGCGGATTCTTCTTGACCTACCAGAGTCAGCCGGAGTCCTCAATCCAGGGTATAGTATTTACCATGATCGAGGCGTACGTCGACCGGTCATATTACTCTGACCAGGATACGCAAACAGAGTGACGGTCTTTGATCTATGACCACCGTGTTGATCAATCCAGTTCTCCACGGCAGCATCCCCGAGCAGACACATGCTGCCACCTGTTGCTATCTCCCGCAGTCCCACCAAGCTTGTGTGAGAGTCCTGGTGGTATACATAGTGATATCCACGTCGCTTGCTCGAGGATGAAGCGCGTCCGGAGCGTGTATAGTGAGACATGCACTCGCCCACCAGTTTGATGGAGGCCGTGGCATTTGCTGTGAAGACCAGGTCAAAGTCGTCGGGACTCGCGCCGAAGAACCGAAGAAGCTGTACTCGAATGGCGTCTACTCGAGCACCAGATACTCGAGATGGTGTGTTGTCGGAATGAGGGTTGCCATACAGGTTCGCCTGGAGGTCTTGGGCGTAAGACTGGATCGTGGAACGGGCAAATAACGTCGACCCTGCATGGTCGAGGTAGATGGCGTTCTTCAGGCTCGGGTATTCATCGTGTCGAATAAGTTCGACTCTCTCGTTGTAGCTGGGGCGTCGCTTGAGTGTGTCATCTGATAGTCTGGGCATGATTGGCATCTAACAGTATCACTCTTTGCTCCCAGACGCTGAAAAATCTTTCATACTCAAGAATGATCCATTAACCTGGACGGCCATGGTATTTAATCCACAACCCCTGCACACGGCTCCGCCAGTTGCATCTCCGTTGATCCTGCATTCTCCAAGCCCGCGCCGCTGCAGCCTCAGTCAGACGTCAGCTGTTAGCTACCAGGATTCCTGTTAGATCCATTGGTAAACCAGCTGAAGCTCCGATTGAGTAGGCGATCCCGTCTCTGGAACTGCTCGTCTACGAGAATCTCTTGTTTCATAGGCGGATTTGGCATTGAGCCAGTCCACATTAAAATTCATCGCAGCAGGATGCATGGATATTCCCAAGATCGGGCAGGGAACTCGCCAATCCATACCCGCCAGTAGACCAGATAAAGGACCCATACCCTGGAACGTCAATGCGTTACCCAGAAAACTATGACCTAGCCAGGACAGCCCGATCTCATCGAATCCCAGTCGCACCTGTCCCTCCTATATATTCCAGAGTCGAACAAGGGGCAGAGTAAACCCGATCCTCGCTCGATTCTCGGTTTCTCGGTCGGTAAGCGGTCACATCTTGTCACTTGCTGCTGAGATTTCAATTCTCCAGGAATGACCGGGATTGTCAAATCCTGGTGGCTTTCTGACGTGGCTAGGGTAGAACTAATGTAAGTCCCTTGATGCGTGTGGCGAGCGGTCTTTGTACTAGCCGGTGGGCCAGTATAGAGAGTCTACTGGTATTGACTAATTCTGAGAGCCCCTTGGCCACTATCGTGAGGTGAAAGTATCCCTGCCTCATCAGGCCGCTGCTTGTCAGGAGGCGGGGGCGGAGGCTATAGTACCGGTCAGCGTTTTTCAAATCATGAACTACTTACCCCCTATCTCTCACCATTGTGTGGCACTGAAGTAAAATCCAGCCCACAGGATCAACACCGCGCAGGTGAGGGGCATACAGAAATAAACCCCGGTTTAGGAAGGCGTGGCTCAGGCTCATCAACCCGGTAAGCAACGGGTTAACAGCAGTACGTCTGGCATGCGTCGGGCTGCAGAGAGGCGCGTCATATCCACTCGCCAATGGGATTCTCCGGGATTCTCGCGCGCCGTCAGACTCTGACCCGATTCCATTCCCGGGTGAGATAATCTCAGCTCCCACGACTAAATATACTCCGGTAAGCCGGGTGAGATATCCAGATCTGGTTTCAGGAGTATACCCCAAGTGTTTCCATCGAACGGTGGGCGAAGGAACTCAGCGATCTGACGTGCGGGGTATAACTGAAGCTATTCCTTAGTACATGCATGAGTTAGCAAGACTGTAGCCAACGATCATCGCTGGGTCGGTTAGCTTGGCCCGCACAGCACGGGCTCAGCTTCAGCACATGCTCGAGGGCGTGAGTGTTGCGCAAATTCAGCGGAACGGGCCTTGTCACCATATCGAGGTCGAACTGTCTCACAATCTAAATCGATCAAATTGACAGGATTGAGTGAAGATGGATGCTGAGGCTATTCAAGGGAAACAGGTCCCTGTGAGAGAGAACCCGCAGGTGAACTTGGACGCATTGATGAGTTGTTAGGCCCACTGTGTTGGTGTTCCCAGTAGACTCTGCTCAATCTACAATTACACTGCCCCGGTCGGTCTCAGGAGGAATCATCGTGGGAAGATGTTCGGTCAAGTCCCTGAATCATGCCCTCATACTATGCGGCGTAAGAGAATAGAAGATCTGGTGGTTACACCAACAGCCAAATTTAGGACTCGAGGGTTGAGATTCAGAACAAAGCGTGGCTGATATCCCACCGCATGCAATTATATCGTGGGTCCATGCCTTGCCAGGGGATTGGACATGTTTCTCGGTTGCAATCCATTTATATGAAAGCCAGGGGAAGGCTAAAAATAATTCTTCCCTCGTCTATTACTCATTATATGTACACGACTGGTCTATGGCCTTTTGAACCCCGGGTTATACGCCATAACACAAACCAACCCAATATCGCAAGGCAAATACAAGGAGATTGAACCGATCCCAGAGTTATATCCGATCCTCCACTGTCCGTCGCGGGCCGATCGATGATGGGCCCGACTCACTGCTATCCTCACTCAGCACGGTCACTTCCGTTGTTTGCACGATTCTTGTGTTCATGGGACTGGGTTTCCGATCCGTGGCGAGGTTCTCTTCGCTGCCGCCGTCGGAGCCGGAGAGTGAGGGGTGGTTCGCGTGGATCTGGACACGGTATTTCTGCTCCTCGGGGTCGACTCGGCTGTGGTGCATCGAGCCGAGGACGTGGCTGTTTGGTCCGTAGTAGGCGTCACCGGTGCGTTTGCGGGTTCGGGAGCCGTAGCCTGTGAGGCTTCGAGTGCTGCCGATGATGGATTTCACGAGGGGTTTGATGGTAGGGAAGCAGGCTGCGATGATACCGACGTTGAACTCAACGCTAGGGTGGTCAGTAGATGCTTGAGGGGAGGGGAGATAGGGGGTCGTACGCGTTCCAAATGTGGTAGTCGGCGTCGCTGGAGTCTGTTAGCCAACTCACTACTACGGCGAGGGGGTTGGGATAGTACATACCGGTACATCTCTGGTTCGTCAAACACCTGACTCTGATAGACGGCCTTGACAATTGCGGCTGCACAGGCACTACAGCACTTAGTTCACGACCCCGATGCGGAGTGAACGATACTTACAAGTAACCAAGACTCAGGATACCCATGAGCGAGGCTCTGGTCCTTCGGTTCACTTGGATATCATGGAACATGAAGACGGGCAGTGTGGCGTAGATAAAATCCGTGATAATGTTAATCGCTGAAACACGTCAGTGGCCACTACATGAAAAGTCAATGCATTCCACATACAGCTGTTGAACTTCCCGATCTTGAGGTATGTCGAAGCTGAGTAGCACTTGGTCCCTTCTTTCGTCTGTAGCGAGAAGTCCCAGGCAGCCCGCACCGGAATGCATTGCAGGATCAAGGTGAGTATACAGGCGAGGGTGAACAGCGCCAGGAATACTACACAGTGTTAGCCCACGTCTTCCGGAACTTGTTTCACCGGAACCCACTGAGTGATCCAAGGATAAACGGCTTCAGGTACTTCTTCTGCGTCGTGAATCGGAGGAGGAAGAAGCCGATGGAGATCTTGACGAGACTGATCCCCAGCACGAGGAGGATCGCATGCCCCCAGAGGAACTTCATTATAGCCCCAAAGTCTCCCTGGGCAGTGATGGCCGCGACATACTGGCCCATTCCATGGCGAGTTTCGCCGACGAAGCAGCCTAGAACTGCTGCAGAACAGAGCTAATTATGGAATATAAGTGTACGCCTGGGCAAGGTGAACCAGACGAGGCTGGAAGTACGTACCATGGAAATGACCATGATTCCATCCTCGATGTAGAACCGACGAAGAACGAAAAGCCGCACATAACATCTCAGAAGCACCAAGAGCGCAGCAATTCCCGTTAATGAACCCACAATGGCCAGTATGCGAGGTGCATTGGTCGAAAAGTCGATCTCTGTCGAGTCCGAGGCCGGAGCATCTTGTCGGGTTACGAGCGAGGCCATTGTCGCGACGACGAGAGGTAAAACACAAGCAAGGGACCAAAAGGAGGGGTTGACTGAGAAAGCGCAACAGAAACAGATTCTTTTCTATACTGTCCCAGAGTTCATCTTCTCTGGGTGCATTGGATGGCGTCAGGGCCAGAATCGCATTCAGGTATCAAGTCTGGAGATATGAGAACCGAGAAGAGTTTCCGGAATCCGAGTCACTATACCAGAAGAGATCAAGGTCATATTATTTTGGATATCCTCCGGAGTAATATGGATCGCAAATATCAGCCTATCGTTTGTACATATGCGCTGAGGGATCCCACATGGCACCCTGGACGATTTGAGAATGGGTCATTTGAGTTTAGACGAGACAGGCATTGTGAGCAAGACATGATGAAACTAGTGACTTAAATTCAAGCCTCGAGGGCGTCCTGGGCTCGAGTCCGAAGACGACTTGCAGGGATGACTCCAGGGACATCCCAAAGAGGTACGGCCACACGACGCCCGACGCAAGACGAAAGGATCCCGACCGGAAATGAAACATGAGTGCAGCTTCAGCCGTCCCAGGGCAATATTATTTCCGCCGGTGGCATAAGGCCACGCACGAGGCACGATGCATCCCGGTCATCTCGACGCCAGCTCCACGCTTGTGGCGAATGCCAAGATCAAAACTGCCAGCATTTGGGATTGGAAGTCCGCTAGATGAAGGCAGATACCCAGACTTGGATGCCCAGGCCGCACTAATGTTGGCAATGCGACTGAGGAGCCTAATGCTCGACCCAGGACGACGAATGATGTGCGGACGCGATCTCTGGGACTTCTCGTAAAATCAAAGAATCATTGTTGATCCTGATGATCCGGTTATTATCCGGAGAGGCCGTCCAAGGCTTCATTGTTCGGAGACAGGCTCGATCGTCGGAGTCATCTGGAGATGATTGTCTCCGTCCCTACAATGTGAGATCGTTCTCATCTCGCACACGTGTCCACTGTCTGCTCCTTGACTGATTCGGGTCTCCTGCCCTTCTCAGCAGCAGCGAAAGGGACTGGGCGGGGGTATTGTTCTTGCATTCAGAATGAAACACGACTGGGGCCAAAACTGGACGCCAACAGCACCGGTCAAACCTTCTTTCGAGGCTACTCCACAAAGCTTACGGTCGTGTCTCCGCGTGCATTCTCGAAGGTTGAAGGTTGAGAGGTTGGGTCCGTGGGGGCCGATGGGAGAGCACGTCCTTCGTCCATCGTAGCCAGTCTGGGATTGGGTTATACGGCTGATCGTCAATCGCATCGCATCGCATCACATCGCATCGCTATCATGGCAGATCACTGATCACTGATCACTAATTCATGAGACACGCAAGATGCAAGACGCAAGAGTCCTGTGGATAACGCCCAACAGGAGTCAAGAGTCAAGAGTCGACCATCTCACCGCTGGACGCCCGCGGGAGCAATTCATTAAACCTTCAGCTTGGAGACTCTCATCCACGCTCGGGTAAACCGGTTGAATGAGTGCCAAGACGCCAGGATGCGGATCCCTGTAGCGTCAAATGGCGGAATACGACGACGACGACGATTACAGGATACAGATTAATCCAATATCGAACCCTGTCAATCGTGGCTCGTCCGTTCGGCCCCGAATGATCGGAGTGGTTTAGCCCTGGTCCTAGTGCCCTCGCCCCAATCTCCAGTTCCCCACGCAACCGACGCAGTCAAAGGTTTTGCCGATTGGAGGATCGAATGGTTATTCTCGAGAGTTGCGCTTCCCCCTGTTTCAGACAGCAGAAAAAGTCAATTCCATTGTGCTGGTCGGCGAAGACTCTTCGCCGAGGAGTCTATATAAGAATCCCCCGCCCAAAGCCATTCTCGGCTGCTTCCAGAAACTATTATCGCCTCCTGCACCCCACTGAAGCTAGTATGACTCTCCTCCGGAGTCCTTTGTCGAAGCGATGTTCTAGCCTCCAGTAGAAGATTACTCTGCACTAGTGAAAGACGACAAGCGGAGTCCGTAGAACGATCTTGGTGCTGCCTCCGAGAGAGCCCCAGCAACCTCGCTAATAAGTGACAACGCTCTACCAGTACCTAGTACCGAAGGTCTCTAGAGTCTGGCGATTGCGGTACAGTCAAACTGTGGTGGAATCCAAGACCGGCTCTCCACTACGAGTCAGGCAGCCGCACCGTTCCTGCGCTACGATGCAGCATTCATTTGCGCCATGCACTGCAGCGTGATGAAAACCACGTTCAACAAGGCTACACTAGTTAGTAGTCCTCAACGGGCCCTCGTGGCTCGGATAAAATAATCCATCTCTCCTGAATGGAGCTTGTATAAGAACAATCTTTGACCAGTGCGACGATCCCTGCTTTCTTTTTACTCTCAGCTCGGCATCTCTTTCATTCTTCTTCCCCTCGTCCTTTTCCTTGCTTGCAGACGCGTCTCCACATGCGTTTCTCACTGACTGCCGTGGTGGCAGCTCTTGCTGCCATCCCCCAAGCTACGGCCATCATCGACATTGATGAGTGGGATGTCCTCGCCGGCAAGGCCTTGGTGAACCAGGTGCTGTACCAATTCACAAAGCCCAGGTACACCGACAGCAGCTGTACGCCGCTCAAAGCTGCTATCCGTCGCGAGTGGTAGGTCTTCTCTCTCGACTACTGCGATGCCGTAGTACCATTCACTGACCGGTCGCGCCTAGGGGTACGCTCTCAAAGCGGGAGCGCAGGGAGTACATCGATGCGGTGCAGTGTCTCACTCAAAAGCCATCGCAAAGTGACCCTACGTTTGCTCCTGGAGCTCGCACGCGATTCGATGACTTCGTCGCCGTCCACATCAACCAGACCATGTACATCCACACTACGGTAAGCCCTCCTCTTCCAGTGCGTCACATTATATACTGAGCAAATCTAGGGTAACTTCCTGACATGGCATCGTTACTTCACCTGGGCGTACGAGCAAGCCCTGCGCAACGAATGTGGCTACAAAGGCTACCAGCCCTACTGGTCCTGGAACAAATACGCCGATGATCCCGTCAACTCCCCGATCTTCGACGGCTCCGAGTACAGTATGGGTAGCGATGGCTCTTACATCCCTCACGAGGGCCCTGAGGCCGGCACCGGTATCTTTCTGGAGCCTGGTAACGGTGGTGGATGTGTCATGAAGGGCCCGTTCAAGGAGTGCGTTGTGCCTTATCATCTGCGACCTTGAGAAACTCAACTGACACTCTTCATAGCCTGCAAGTAAACCTGGGTCCCCTGATCGTGAGCCTGAAGATCCCCGGACTGGAAGCGCAGAACGGCACGGGTCTGAACTACAACCCTCGCTGCTTGCGCCGTGATGTCAACAAGGATGCTGCCTCGTGGACGACCGATGAGCATGTCATTGATCTGCTGGAGAACTACAACGACATCACCTCCTTCCAAAACCGCATGCAGGGAGATTTCCCGAACGGATACCTGGGCATCCATAGTGGCGGTCACTACACCATCAGCGGTGATCCTGCCGGTGTATGACTCCCTCCATCTCTTTCATCTTCGAATCCTGGAATACTGACCTTGTATAGGACTTCTTCACCTCCCCCGGTGACCCCATCTTCTACCTCCACCACGCTGCAATCGACCGTCTCTTCTGGACCTGGCAAAACACGGTCCCGAAGGATCGCACCTTTGTCGTTCAAGGCCCGACAGTCCTTCCTGGCGTCGGCATCCCAAACACGCGCAATGCCACTCTCGATGACCTGCAGTACTTCAGTGTGCTTGCCCCGGACAGGACTATTCGTGATCTCCTCGATACCACCGGCGGTCCTTTCTGCTACGTTTACCTGTAATCTACTGACTCTCGTGCATACATCGGACGGCTCCGATGGTATATAATTTACTAGACTTTAATATACATGCTCACTCGGGTGACTTTCTTACATACTTCAGACCGAGTCACATATAATGTAGATATAGCTACATCTGCGTCTGCTTTTCCTCTACGTCCTCTCGCTATCGTAGCGAAATAACCACTCTCAGCACCATCCTACAGAAACCCCCTATTTCCTTCTTTCGAGCCTCTCACCAGCTGCGAAAGCACCAAAATTGTTCAAATCCCGATGCATGAACCCTCGCGGAATAAGAGTCTCATCCCCCATCCACAACTAGCGTCTCTCCTTTTCCGCCTGAGTCTACTTTGTCCCACTAGGGCAAGCTCCGAACACTGCCGTGAACTTAAAGGTACCACTAGTGAGATAGGGGAACGTCGCGTGCGCCGAATTTGTCTAGCAAATACGACGGTCTGACTCGTGCGTTTCGTAAGTAGTACCTAGTCCTAGTGAACATGCCTTGGTCCGGATCCACGGACTTGGAATGCCCATGGCGAGCTTAAGGGGTGATTTGTCGCGCAGGGGATGGGTTACTTCTTCAATGAGCATGTCGACTGTCGCAAAATACTGAGAATAGATAACATCAGCAACTGGGATTTGATCCTTTTTCGAGAGTATAGCGGTGCTATTCTCATCCTGCGATGCCTGCTGCGACGTCGGCCCTCATGATTCTTAGTACCTTTTGTAGTAGTTAGAATATGATGGTTCCTGCGTGATGGCCAAAGATTGGGTTGCTCATCAAAATTGCAGGTTCGAGCCGTTTGATCTACATCTAGATTCATGAAAATATCTCGCATCTTGTACTTGTTTTGCGTGAAGATTTATAAGTTTTATTTCTCGATGTTTCTTCCAGTCACAGCTATATGGCAGTCGTCGAGTGTCAGTACCTGATCTTGATCAGTCAGAACCAGTCATAGTGCCTTGGCAAGCAACAAGTCCGCATACAGAGAATGCAGAAACACGGTCACAGATGTCAGAGAGCCGTGTCATGGGCCAGATCAACGAATTGAGGGCTCTTGCCACCATATGCTCGGATCCATCGAAAAGGCTAACACGAAGCGAGGTATGCCCCGAGTAAACAAAGTAATCTGAAACCAGAAATGCCGTGAACATGCACGGCATTTAGGTACAGTTGAGATGCGGAAGAGGGTCCGGGGGTGGCGCCTCCCCCACGATACGGAGATGCAGACTGCAGACAGTAGACATAGTACATCCGGCACTTGCATTCATCCTCGGTTATTCAGGCCCCATTCTCATATAAATAAATGAACAGGACTTCGCCAAGTCCTGCAGCGCTATACGATGCAACTCTCGCTCTGTCGCGAGTGGACGGCAAATCTAACTTCACCTCAGACCAAGCCTCGGATGGCGCATATTCAAGGCCCAAAAGCGAGGCCCAGGCGTGTGGCTCCGGTTTCTGGCTCTTTTTCTCGTCACACGGTTGGGGGACTTGCTGCTAATTTGAAGATATGAGGAATGAGACTTCAGGATACCGAGGAATCTCCGCATTGAGGGGGGATCTGGGGACAATAGTATGGGAATGAAATACCGACTTCGACGAAATGCTTCAACTGCCGACGGGGTAGATGCAAGAGGCCTCCAGAGGTCGAAGATATAAAGGCAGAGCGCGTCGCAACGAGTCCCATACTATCCAGAACAAGACAGAATAGTACTACCAAACAGAGCACCACCGTTCACATCATCAAAATGAAGTTTCAGATTGTCGTCTCCCTCCTGGCCGCGCTCGCGACAGCCAGCCCGGTCTCTCTCGAGGCCCGCCAGAGTAAGCAGACACTCACTTGGAAGATTGAACCACTCAATCTCACATATCTCAGTCGGCGAAAATGAATTGCGCAGCGGCAGCTGCCACGACATTACCTTTATCTTTGCCCGTGCCTCGACCGAGCCGGGCTATCTGGTAAATTCTGCTTATCATCGCATCATGATAGACTCTCATAATTGGTTTTTAGGGCATCTCCACTGGCCCAGCCGTCTGCGATGGCCTGAAGTTGAGGAGGCCCGGTCAGGTTGCCTGCCAGGGCGTTGCGCCTGCATATACAGCAGATCTCGCATCGAACTTCCTCTCAGCGGGAACAACCACGGCAGCGATCAACGAGGCTATCGAGCTCTTCCAACTGGCAGCGTCCAAGTGCCCCAATACCCAGGTGGTTGCGGGAGGATACAGGTACGTCACGCATCGTTACTACACTCAAAATGTAGCTAACATGCTCGAACAGCCAAGGAACGGCAGTGATGCACGGCGCAATCTCCCAGCTTTCTAGCAATGTCCAGAATATGATCAAGGGCGTTGTTCTTTTCGGAGACACGCGTAATGACCAGGACAATGGCCGCATTCCAAACTTCCCAACTGATAAGACCAGGATCTACTGCGCCCTCGGTGATTTGGTCTGTGAGGGGACTTTGATCATCACGGCAGCTCACTTTACTTATGTTGCGAACGTGCCGAATGCCCTCAGCTTTCTTATTGGGAAACTCTAGGTACGTGCAGAGTAGTGAGAGCAGGTTGGTGGCGGCATGACTGGAACGGTTGGATGATCTCGATTTGTGGTGATGATTCTGGTCATGTTTAGCAGGGTCTGGGAGGGAAATGTTTATATATAAAATATGAGGGGGGCCTGAATAGCACTTACTTTCTGAAGTCTGCTCTCGAAACGCTCTCGAAACACCTTATCTTGACTAGCCATTCGGGTATAGCATCAGTTCGAAACTAGTAATGTGAACGCTGAGACACCGAAAGATGAGGGGGGTGTCCAGTCGGTGCTTCCTACTAAAGTCTACACAATATAAGAGGTCTGTAAATTCAACGCAACGCACGAGCGGAGATTCTAACATATCTGGGGTAACATGGAAGGGCTATCAAGATTCTGCAGCTGAGTGTTGGTGTACCAACTCCTCCGGAACCAGCTCCGAGAGGATCTCTTCAATATGGCGGCCTAACGTGTAGTGGTCTTCCCCCTCAAACTCGCGGAGTGAGCAATAGGGAAGTCGCCCCGCCATATACCGCGTCATCTCGATTGGAGAATTCGCATCTTTCTCGCCGTGCCAGATCTGAATCTTGTTGTACGCGGTGTCTTCAAATCGGAACCCCCAGTCGTGAGACAAAAGAGCGGCCTCCTGCACAGTTGCCGCAGATCCTTGGGCAAACGCTTCAAACATCATCGTCAGCAGCATTTCACGTCGCTGCTTCGTTGGCATGTCGCTTTCGTCCCGGCTCTCTTGTTTCTCCAGCCAAGTGTCCAGCCACTTAGTGACAGGTCCGGTGTGCACCGCCCATCGGGAGGTCTGGACCAGGCCGTCAACCACACGGGTAAAGGCAGCCGGGGACCTTGTCGCCGCTACCGATATTACCCTTCTTGTCATCGAGACGTACTGCATTCCCGCTGCCCACGGCCCAGCTCCTGCAAGGATACCGACTGCGGACAGCCTCTCGTGAGGTAAAGAGTGAGCACAAGCGAGCGCGTAAGGTCCGCCACCTGAGCCCCCCAGAACGGCGAACCGAGGTATGCCAAGCTGATCCACAAGTGATTGCATATCAGCGGGCCAGTCCATAATGCCGCGGTTTGGCTGGAAGGTGGATAGGCCATACCCGGGCCGATCTGCGGCGATGATACGGAGGCCATGCCGTCGTGCTATGGCATCGATTGCGCATCCCTCTAGACGTGATGAAGGGAAGCCATGAAAATACAGCAGGGGAAATCCAGTCGGACATCCAGACTCGGCGTACCCCAAAATGCGACCGTCAGGAAGGGAGAGAGTCTGGTTGACGCGATCTGCCTTGGTGGGTGAACGCGTCCTCGCGAGAGATAGCGAAGTGCTGCACACTGGCGGAGAAACGCGGAGCGTCGGCCATGCACATGCTTTCATTCTGCTAGGCGGCATACGGAGTAGAAAAAAGGTTCAGATAGAAGAATTCGTGACATTGTTAAATAATGAAGCCAGAATGCATGCTGGGTGAGACTGTTGCGCAGCCTCACACCAGATCGAGCATAGTGCAGTATAGCGCAGTATAGCGCGGGATAGCGCAGTATACGCAGTATAGCTTATCGAGGAATCGTCTCAACTTGAACAAAAGAATCTTCGTTTCTTCAATGTTTGTATAGTCGAGAGTACTCCTAGTGGCACCTGACGCTCGAGGTGATGAGGTCATAGCTAATGTTTCCAGAAATCATCCACACCCCCGGCACACAGCCAACCATTCTGACAATGGCAACACATGGCTTTGGATCGAATTCTACGATGAAGCCACTTGTTGGTTCCTTTCCCCGACTTCCTCGCCAGAGATGGCAGAGATGGCAGCGGGTTAGGACGATCAGCACGGACATCCAACAACAATCCCGCGATCACAAGGAGCGCGTCGTTATCCTGGGCTCAGGTTGGGGAGGATATACGCTGTCGCGCAAGCTCTCGCCGAAGCGGTTCGCTCCTCTAGTGATCTCTCCGCGATCCTACTTTGTGTTCACCCCGCTCCTGACAAGCACAGCTGGGGGCGACCTAGACTTTTCCCATATCGTCGAACCTGTCCGGGACCCCAAGATCAAGGTGGACTTCGTCCAAGCCGCAGCCTACGCCGTCGACCTGAATCGCAAGACAGTGCTCTGCGAACCCACCATCGTCAAGGGCGGTGTCACCGAAACCCATACTGATGAGGAGCCGAAGGGGGGATTCAGGCACACAAAGAAGTGGGAGAGAGGCGAACCGTTCGAGGTCCCCTACGACAAGTTGATCATCTCGGTTGGGGCTATCAGCAGGACTTTCAAGACACCGGGGGTAAAAGACAATGCCATCTTTTTCCGAGACATTGGCGATTCGCGCCGTGTCCGGCGACGAGTCCGGGAATGTTTCGAGTTGGCGAATTTACCGACAACCAGTTTAGAACTGCGCCAACATCTCCTGCACTTTGCCATAGTTGGAGCTGGTCCCACCGGTACAGAGCTGGCAGCATCATTGCGGGACTTCATCGACTCCGATCTCATCACCCTATACCCAGCCTTGGACGGGCTGCCGCGGATCTCCCTGTTCGATGTAGCTCCCAATGTGCTGTCCATGTTTGACGCGTCGTTGTCTCGCTATGCCATGGACACAATGAAGAAGGAGGGTATCGATGTACGCACCTCGCATCATATCGAGGGCCTCCGCTGGGGGGCTCCTGGTGCCGAACCACCATACGAGATGGATCCCCGCAGCTGTTTGACACTCACTACGAAGGAGAAAGGACAACTTGGTGTCGGGATGTGCGTATGGGTGACGGGAAATGCCATGAACGAGCTTGTGAGCGACTCTCTCTGCAATGTGGATAGATTCCCGACCAAATCAGCTCTCATGAAGGATGGGACGACGGCGTCACCAGAGGTCATGCAGGACACCTGGATGTATAAGAAGGCACCGCGGACGGGCGCCCTTCTGGTAGACGGCCATCTACGCGTGCAGCTCCAAAGTAAGACCAACGCTACCGCGGTGCTCCAGGATGTGTTTGCGCTGGGCGACAATGCGATACTCGAGAATGGCGCGCCCCCAGCCACGGCGCAGGTAACCGCTCAGGAAGCGAAGTGGCTAGGGACGCGTCTGAACCACGATAATCTTGAGAAATCGCCTCCCTTTTCGTTCCACAATATGGGGACGATGGCGTATATCGGGAATGCGAAAGCCTTGATGCAATTACCAGAGGGGGATGCAAAATATCTCCCCAATAAACTCACGGGCCGGATGGCGTGGTTGGTCTGGAACTCAGCGTATTTGAGCATGACCATCAGCTGGCGCAACAAGCTGCGTGTGGCCTTTCGCTGGATGTTGAACCGGTTTTTTGGACGTGACATCTCACGGTATTGATTGATTGGCCTCTCTGTTCTACTTAGCATTTTGGCAGAGATGAGTTTGTGACTCGGAAATATATATATCAGGTTTCCGTTAGTATTACCCGATGCTTGGAAATCCTAGTCCTCTGGAATATCCGCCTCTGGAATATCATCCTCGCTAGATGAATAATAAGTCTGGACCCTGTAGTAGTTCGTGTCGTTCGTTACAGAAAGGACAAGTGGAGGAGCTCCAGATTAGTCAGCAGTGCCTATCGCAACTGAAGCTCAAGTTTGAAAGTGGAAGATTAAAGACCGCAACAACAACTTCAAGTTGAAGCCTCTCCTCTAGATGTCTCCAACGATTGATCAATGTCATGTCAACCAACTACCTATCCTCAAGGAGGGCAAGAGCTGGGGCCTGTGCTACTTGCCGGTAAGTGATCTCTCAGGAACGACTCGGAGGAGCTGGACCTGATCACACACATCGCCATCATAGCTCTCGAAAACGTCGCTGTATTCCTACCTCCAAAGGGCAAGCTTGCCAACTCTGCCTCTCCCTCTCGGCTCCGTGTAGTCTGAGCCTTGTTCCGCGCCCAGATACGACAATTGACCGTGGGGGATCTTCACAGACTGGTCGCTCTCGTGAGCTGCCACCCGCCTTGGACAACCATCTCGGAGCTCTGGCTTCACGCGAAGTCTGCGTTGAGCTGGTCAACCTCTATTTTCGCTTCATCCATGATATCCCTCATACTATATTCCACCAGCCCAGCTTTTTGCATCGCCTCAATGAGGGTACCGCGCCGATGATCCATGTTTACGCGATGTGCGCATTGGCCGCTAGGTAAAGCTTGAACATGTGCACAAGATCTCGAATGCCCCCAGTCATAGTAACCTTAACGACACAGGTTCTCCAATAACCCGATCTTCGACGGCATCCCTCCTTGTGACCGCGGAAACGGGTTTGTTACAGAAGCAGTTCGGCTTTTTCAGCCGGAGATCATCTCCCCGAGTTTGGAAACGGTGCAAGGATTCCTGTTGGTCGGATACTACTATAGCGGAGAAGGCAACGTTGACGGAAAGCATATCTACGTTGGGTTGGCTCGGTTGCACGCTGAAAGGCTTACGCCTAGTAACAATCCTAGCGCTGTCCACCAGGAGGAGTTCCGTCGAAGCTGGCTGTCAATTCACGTGGCAAGCCATTGGTCGGCTTGGGACATGGCCATGGAGCCTATGCGCTTACCCGATGCGCCGGATTTCCTTCCGAAAATCGATGATGGGACTTTCCGTACAACCAGTGCAGAGCTCCTGAACGTGGCTCATGTCCAGGACTCTTTTCGCTGCGACATGTGGGCTCAGATGGCCCGAACACTCGGCATATTCGCCAAAATCAACACTTTGATGCGGCATTTGAGCCGCGATATGATATCGTTTGATGATTATTGCGCGCAAGCCGCCGAGCTGGAGGCTTCCCTCGACCGATGGACGGAAAACCTGCCTCCAAGGCTGACCTGGAACTTCGATAATCTCATGCTTCTGGCGGGGAAACAACTCGGTCAAATATACCTCGCGATGCATATTGGGTGCTTTCATTTTCGACAGATGCTCTTTTTCCCTTTCTTACGTGCGCAGGCCGCTAGGAACCCGGGATATGATCGAGCCGCCAAGTGTAAGGACAGCGCCGCTGTGGTCTCTTCGATTTTGCAGTACTCCAAAAATATCAAGCAATGCGAACTGGACTACTTCATCTATGGGCATATTGGGGTAGTTAGCTCCTGTGTTCACCTGCATACGCTATTGTTTAGTGATGACTACCGTGAGCTGTCAATGACACGACAGCGCCTGGTGTCTAACTTTCAATATTTGATGACTCTCAAGTCATGGTGGCCGATCGTTGATCACTACGTATGTGACTTACAAACACCCCAGTATTCCCCTACAACTTGCTGACGTGGATTGCAGGCCACCCATCTTCGGGCTTTCCAGAATTCTTGCAGGGACTCCATGTCGGATCCGTTCGTGCTCGACAACTGGATGGCTCGCTTCCTCACTGAACACTCCTCACATCTGTCAGAGCGGCAACTAGATTGCGCCCAATCCGTTGAACCCGGAGCGCCCATGGCCCTTGTCAATCGCAAAGCTAACTCCAGTAATGCTACGCCCGCACGCCTGCCCAGTATCGAATTCTTGACAAATTCTCTGAGTGATAGCTACGAGCTGAATAGTACTAGAGAAGAGTTGGCCCAGTGGGACGATTTGTCTCGGCTACTGCATGATGAAGAGGTGACGGGCGAGGCCCTTGTCAACAGTGCCCTTAGCTGGCTATTAGATGACCGTTACGAAGCCAACCAGCCGGCCGATACGTGAAATCGCATTGAAAACATTATTTACATCGTAGGGCACGCTAACATCCCCCCTTTGCCTATCTACCCAAAGTATGACATACCATGAATTGTCTCCTTTGAGTGGATGATGAACCCCGTCAGGCTAAAGTCCGTCCAACTCAGACGACCTTCTCCATATGTACGGGATCTGACCCCTTGTCCGTGAACTCTGGGCTAGACGGTGCCTCTTCTACCCGCTCATCAACCTTTTCCAACTGATCCCTTGCAGGATCGTCTCCAAACAACTCGGCTATCTCCTCCAAAGACTTCCCGCTGGTCTCCGGAAGCAAGAAGAAATAAACAAAAGCAGCTGCGAGGTTGGTGGCGATGAACAGTGCGTAATACCTCCAACCAACGTTCTCCATTGCCGTGGGCGTAATCTGAGATAGCACAATTGCAGCCACTGCCTTGGAAAATACAGCTAGGCCCATTCCATTTGAGCGCAGGAAGAAGGGAAACAGTTCAGAAGGCACAACCCAGATGGTGGCGTTGAAGAACACTGCATACCCGAAGGAGTAGATGAAGATCATGGCGATGGCGCCCCGGGCACCGTTCAGATTCTCGTTTCCTTCGCCTCCATAAGTGGCAGATAGAGCCATGCAAATGGCGATCATGACCGATAGAAATATAGAGCCAACCCACAGCGTACGAGTACGCGGCCACTTGTCTGCTGCAACGAAGAGGTATATTACCTGGCCTAACACGCCCATGATCCCATATATGCCGCTGATCAGAAGCGAGCTTTTGCCCGTAAACCCGACAGCTTCATAGAAAGTGCTTTGGTAATTCTGGATGACTGACGACCCGCTGAACTGACCCATGACCAGGATGAAGCAAGCCATCAGGGTACGGTGCAGGTATCGACGGGAAAGTAGACTTGCGGTGGCGATCCGGACATTTGTGACCTGGGTGGCTTCAGCTTGAATCTGACCTCGAATCTCATTAAGTTCTTGCAAGACCCGATCGTCATCCCCGGAGCGGGCATTGATGGTCGTCAACACAGCTTGGGCCTCCTCATAACGCTCCTGCTGAACCACTATGATGCAGTTAGTGACATTCGACGTCAAGCCTTCCAATAGCACATACGCCACCTTGGGCTATACGGGATGAAGCAGCAGCCAACCGCCAGCGCCAGGGGCGCTGGGATTTGCATAGCCAGAGGGATGCGCCACTGGGAATCGCCATTCGCAAATGCACCTCCATAGCCAATCCAGTTTGCGGCGAAGAAACCGATAGCGATCATGAACCCTTGCACGCCCACGATCATTCCACGCTTCTCAGGGGGCGACACCTCTGCGATGTATATGGGCACAACAGTCAGTATGATACCGCAGCCCACTCCGGCGAAGAATCTTCCTGCAATCATCATTCCGGGGTTGACGGCTGCGCATTGGAGAATTGCACCGATAATGGCTACTCAATAGTAACTCTGCCTTAGTACCTATCCCTGCGACTGTATGACTATGGGCACAAGGGAACATACCAATCACTCCGCTGCCACTGATGGTCCATCGTCTGCTGTAACGATTGGCCGAGTAACCAGCACCAAAGGTTCCAATAGCCTGGCCAACGTTATACAGAGACACAATCGCACCTATGTCCCGGTCAATCAACCAAAGTGTCCGCAAACCGCACGACGGACTATCACGTACCGGTCAAAGGGGCATTCGTCCCTGTTGGGCCCAACATAGCATACTTGAACGTGTCATGGGCGAGGGTGGTCGCGATGATTCCTAGTCCTGAGTTAGCATCGAGCTTTCAGGGGGTCAACCAGATGTTCACGAACCGGAATCAACTCCATACGCAAATCCACCAAGGGCAACCACAGAAGCAATTAGCACGACGTATAGAGAGACCATTTTGCAGTAATGAAAGACGACCCGGTGACTGTCTGGAACGTAGGTTCTGCTGATCGAGGAAGAATCCAATTTATACTGCTGGCAGAGCAGACGAGCCGGACAGCCGTCACCCCGAGTAGGTAGATAGCCCCTACGTCGTCTCCCCCGTGCACAGCGTAAAACATGCCCCCATGGGGAAGGATGCAAGTCACTACAAGGATCATACCCTTTGAAGTTTGCACCAAGCACACCCCAGGCGGAGATCATCGGAGAGGCGGGCGACAGGCGGCGAATTCAGCGCGCAATTGGACCTTCAAGTCTTCCCCGACGTGTGTGGGGAGTTGCAAGTCCACAACCAACCAAGTCCGCAAGCAGCTCCAACAAGTCACTTTTCAGGAGCGAATGAGGCTATCGGGTGATACTCCACTCCTCCATCGCTCGGCGTAATCGTGCCCGAGCGGGACCTTGCCAGCATTACTGGCAGTGAGAGACAGTAGTACCAGGTATAAAGATGCGCCCAAATATGAAACTGGTTCTTGTCAGGCTGAGTTCATATCCTACTGCTGGGTAGATCGTATGTGACAATGGCCACCGAGTTATCCCTCGCACCGCCGACAGTTGAGCAACATCCTACCGGCTTCGGCATCGGAGCTGCCAGCCCACGGCTCTCTTGGCGCTTCTTGACAACTGCAGAAAAGTGTCTGCGCAACTGGCAACAGTCCGCATACGAAATCCAAATCGCCCGTCCGCAGTATTCAGAGCCCGAGACACATTCTGTGACCAGCGATGCTTCAATTCTGGTGCCATGGCCAAGCGCGCCTCTTCAATCCAGAGAACGCGCCCGCGTACGAGTCCGCGCCTTCGGTCGCGGTGAAGGCCAGCCGGAGTTGAAACCTACGGATTGGTCACCTTGGACTTCTGTTGAGTGCTCGCTGCTCGCCAAAGGTGACTGGACCGCGCTTCCCATCGCGGAACCGATGAAGGGCGTTATAGATGGCCCGCTACGACCCGTAAGGTTTCGAAAATCCTTCAATATTGCTGGAAAGGGGGCTACCAAACAGGCACGCCTGTATATTACGAGCTTGGGCATATATCAAGCCTTCATCAATGGCCACGCGGTTGGCGACCACTGTCTAGCTCCGGGGTGGACAAGCTACCACCATCGGCTAAATTACCAGACATTCGACATCGGGCCTCTTCTAAATCCAGATGGTCAAAATACTATCGCTGTTGAGGTTGGCGAGGGCTGGTATGCAACTCGCTTGGGATTCCGTGGCGGGCGAAGGCATTTGTATGGCGACAGGCTTGCTCTACTTGCTCAGCTCGAGGTTCGATTTGAACATGATACTGAGCCCTTCGCCCTGTCCACGGACAGCTCGTGGGCTTGCCACCCAAGTGCCATCCTCAAGAGCGAATTGTACGATGGCGAAGTCTATGATGCTCGGGAAGAGAACCCCAACTGGAACTGCATGTCGCTCGAAGCAACTGCCGACAACTCACCCTGGACTTCAGTGCAGGAGTTGGCTTTTCCATCCGCCATTCTCGTCTCTCCAGACGCACCCCCGGTCCGCATCACAGAAGAAATTAAGCCCACTTCAGTCCAACAAACTCCGTCGGGAAAGACCGTTGTTGATTTTGGTCAAAACCTTGTCGGCAGGCTGCGTGTTCATTCGATAAAGAAAGCAAGCGGAACCAGCCTCACCCTCACACATGCTGAAGTGCTGGACCATGGAGAGCTTGGAACTCGCCCTTTGCGCCATGCCAAATGCACCGATAGAATTATCTGTGCGGGGACAGAACTAATTGATTGGTCCCCTCAATATACCTTTCATGGATTCAGATATGTTCAAGTTGATGGGTGGGACGAAGGGCACGATGGCCCGTTACTTGCGAATTTGACTGCATTAGTGATGCACACTGACATGACTCGCACTGGCTGGTTCTCATGCTCACACCCCATGGTCAACCAGCTGCATCAGAATGCGTGGTGGAGCATGCGCGGAAACTTTGTTTCTATTCCAACCGACTGCCCCCAACGTGATGAGCGCCTTGGGTGGACAGGAGACATCCAGATCTTCGGCCCGTCTGCCAATTTCCTCTACAATACAGCTGGTATGCTTGGAGAGTGGCTTCAGGATGTGGCTGTGGAGCAGCTCAAGGACGGAAAAGATGGCTGTATCCCTCCATTTGTTGTTCCGAATGTGATCAGTGAAGAGCTATGGCCTCCGACTCCGCAAGCTGAATGGGATGACGTGGTTATTCTGGGTCCATGGGCCTTGTTCCAGTCGTACGGCGATGTTGATATCCTCCGCCGACAGTATGAGAGCATGCTAGCCTGGATTGACAGAGGTATTCAACGTGGCCCTGATGACCTTTGGGATCCCCATGTGTGGCAATTGGGCGATTGGCTTGACCCTACTGCACCCCCAGTGGAACCAGGTGATGCGCGGACAAATGGCACGATAGTGGCAGATGCCTACCTAGTGCGTATTACCTCTGTGATGTCGCAGATAAGTGATATTCTTGGAGAGACCGCCGATGTCAGACGGTTCACGGACCAATTGAAAGCATTGAAGACGAAATTTCAAGCTAAATATATTGCCCCGTCAGGCCTGCTGGTAGGGGACACCCAGACTGCTCTCAGCCTTGCCATCATGTTCGACCTTCATGCTACACACAACCAAGTACAGGCTGCAGCAAGTCGACTCGTTGATCTCGTGCGTTCAGCAAAGTTCCGCGTGGCCACTGGGTTTGCAGGGACTCCAATTATTGCTCATGCTTTGACAAAAGGTGGCCACCCGCAGATTGCCTATCGGATGTTGTTGGAGAAGAGTTGCCCATCTTGGATGTATCCTATATCAATGGGCGCGACAACCGTGTGGGAACGATGGGACAGCATGCTTCCGGACGGGTCGATTAACCCTGGAGAGATGACCAGCTTCAACCACTATGCCTTGGGATCGATTATCAACTGGCTTCACTCCAGTGTGGCAGGTGTGAGCCCACTTTCTGCTGGATGGAAGAGGGTCAAAGTGCAACCAATTCCCGGCGGCACGATTGATTCGGCAGAAGCAACATACGAGACTCCCTATGGGCGGTTGGAATGTCGATGGGCAATTCAAGCCGACAAGGATCTCTTCACGCTGGAGCTCTTGGTTCCGCCCAATTCGCACGCCTTGGTGACTTTACCCAATGATGGGGGGTCAACGGTACAAAGCGGCCAGGAGTCCGAGGGGACCTGGGTCGGATCAGGAAAGCACCGCTTCTCGGTGCCCTTCAACTGGAATCAGTATAGCAGTGATTGGCCGCCAAAGCCCAGTATTCCATTTATGCGGCGCCCACAGTTGGATACTATTGCGTGATTTAGAGACTCCTCTGTGCATACCGAAAATGACAGTTATAAACGAAAATGATTTACTATAATCATTATGTTGTAGCGAAAACTGTATCTAAGAAGACCTTCTATCTAGGAAGTTGTAGAGTAGGTCCTTGAATCGAACTCACAGACCTATTCAGGCGTCGTATCCTGAGATTTTGGAGGAGACCGACCCATCCACTGCGCATGATTCGATATTGCAGAGTGCCCAGGATCAACGGAACTGGTGTCTAGTGTCGAATTCCCATACCGGTATCTTTTCGCACTGAGAATATCTAACCTGTGGAGGTTTATCTGGTTAGACTTATCTGTTGATTCACTACGCTGGGAGTTGACACATACAGCATTATGACCGGGAACAGACACTCGAGTGTGTAGATGAATCGGTCTACCTGGGATGCAACGGTTGTGACCCTCTGGTCAGTCTCCTGGGAGGAAGAGGTGACCGCTCGCGATATCCCGATACAGCACAAAGTGGCCAGGCGAAGCTCCGCGCTCCGCAACAGATATAGGAATACACCACCACCAGCCGAGGAGCGCGGGGCTTGATAGTATGCCTTTTCCATCTGCCTGATGAGGAACAGTGAGCTCCATGTCTCAAGGAGGGCGATGGAGATGAAATATCCGATGTGCAAGCGCCTGACGATTTTCTGGCTTGAGGCGTTTTCTTCAGCCAGCTGAACGGCCCTGCCGATGGCGATGGTTATGCGAATACCGACTATGGCGATGATAAGGGTCCAGAAGACGAGGAGGAAGAGAGTGCGTGAGCGATGACGGAGGATATGCGTGAGGATTTGATAGCTATAGAATGAGAGTCCAGGCTCTTGGATCTGGGGTGAGTTAGTCCACCATCTCCTTCTACTTGCCGGAACTGATTCTGGGTGACCTTACCATCCAGAAAATGTCCGCTAAAATACTTGCGACCAGCTCCTGCGTGCCAGCGCTGTCGGTGTAGTATGCGTAGTAGCAGAGGCCGTTGGCAAGAGCGCAGCTGATTGACACGACCAGAGGGACGAAGTTCAATGCGCGAGTGTTTGTGATGAGGATGACCGAGATGCTGGCAAACACCAGGAAGATGCCGATGGTGGCAAGAATCCCCCAGGAGGTTTCAAAGAAGACGACTGGAGAGTCCGCGACAACAAACTGTGGCGCAGCCATCACAGATGTATAGCAAAGGAAGAGGGCGCAGAGAGGCCGCTAATGTCCTCAAATATTAAGGAACATGGCAAATCTCCAACCTTGGAACAGTAAACCTTGTCACTGCCAGTTGCCTTTGTAACCATGGACCGGACATGTCTTTACTGTCGAAAGTGACTTCACGACTCTCCGAACCACCCGTGACTGACTGGTTCTCTACCCACCCCGGTGCGATTTCCGATTTCTACTGCGATCAAGTCCGGGTCATTTTCGATCAGGAGTTGACTGATTTAATAAGCTCAGTACTCCTCGGAGTTCCGTTCTTAAACCAGATGCATAGCACGTAGCCTCCGTTCTGGCTCTGTTCTTAACCCAGATTGCACAAGCCTGGAGGCCCTTCCTTTGCTCGGGGGCTTGGATCCTACCGCGCGACTAACCCAGAGGACAAGAACGGTAATAAGGCTGTAGCTCTTAACAGGGCATGTATACCATGTAACTGTATATTAGTTTTGTTAAGATAGTAGAATAATACAGGACAGTCATGTGTGAGTGACACTTTATATACACCAAGGACAGAATCTATACCATGGAATCTAGACAGGCAATAACCTATATTATACAGTAACTAAAAACCCCTCCGTAGAATACCGCCAAGAGGTAGTGCTGACTTTGTTTTGTTCTTGCGACTCTCGAGTCTTGCCTTCTCATTTCTCTCCTTCTTTCTTTCTTATTCCTTGACTACTTGGAACTTTTTATAGCTACCTAGTCTACACCTGGAAGCTACCTTGACCACTCACTCGGATGGTCCTCTGTGTCTGGCCGATGGACACCGTAAAATGCGCCCGACCTCCTCTTGCACGCAGTGCCGGTATGGACACCAGATCTCCCCAGATGAACACTGCTTGACAGCCTGTCTAGCTCTCGAAAGAAACGATGCATAGTAGTACTCCCTATGTCGGAAGCTCCTGTACTTCTTGTACCCGCAAGACTTGGAAATGCGACCTCGTCAATGACACCGGGAGCAACTCCGACAGAGGTAGCCCAGCGACTACCGGTGACTCTGCCCATCGCCGCGTTCCCCTGACGCCTCTTAGGCCAGGGCCGGGGATGGAACTTGCTCCTCGCATTACAGGAGCAGCGCCTAGCAATCACACGTCTGATTCCCGGTTTCCTCCAGAGTCCTTGTGCAACGAGCTTGTCGACCTCTACTTTGACCTGATAGACGAGAAACAACTCGTTCTATTCCATCGCAATACCTTCATCGCGGCGCAGCGCGCGGGTCAGGTTGCCGACTTCCTCGTACTTGGAATGGTGGCTTTGATGGCTCGGTGCGTTGACTAATTAATCTAACTGTTCCGAACCCGCCTGACTCGTGGTTTTATGAGTAGATTAGAGCTCAGCGATGGTTCAAAATAGCGATGCAACTCTTCAATTCTCGGTCAGAGCTGATCAATCTGGCCTCTCTGCAAGGGTGTATTCTTCTCTCCTTCGTTGCGTTCGCGGAGGGAGACTCTGCTCAAGAAGCCCTACTCGCATCCCAAGCCATTTGTATGGTGCGAATATTGCGCCTCCCTGTCAATCTGAGCCTCGACCCTATTTGAGATCAGGAGTGAGCCGAATATCTCTATAGCCAAATGTTCGAGGCTGACCCTTATCGCGCAGTTTTCTGGGAGACATGGATGATGGAGACCTGGCATGCAGCACGGGCTCAGATACCCAGGCAGCTCACGGCTAGTCCCAGTTTCAAACGCCCATTGGAGGAGGAGACCTACAGAAATATGAAGACGAGCGATTCACCTGACCAATACTCAGAGACGAGGCTGGATGCTTTGGGACTCCGACGCCGTGGTCTATGGAGCTCCATGCTCGCGTTGTCAGAAATGCATGGCCAAGTGATGCGGTTGAATGATGTAATCGTTCAGAATTCAGTGAGTGAAGTTGAGATGAGGCGGCGGGTTAGCGGAATTTCCGACCAGCTGGATGCTTGGCTTCGAGGCCTACCAGGCGATCTTCGGGACACACCCGAAAATCGAGAGCGGCATGCTAGGCGTGGACTGGGGCGTGAGTTTGCTGTCAAACAGCTGGTTTACCATCACCAGTCGCAGCTGTTGTACTACCGGTTCCTCAACAAGAAGTCTGAGTCTCCTGAAGGAGGTACCGACCACGAAGCTGCAGTGTATGCTGCCCGATGCAGAGCACATGCCAAAGCATTGAGCCAGGTGATGTGGGATACTAACTCATGCCTGGGGATGGAATGCCTTTGGTCCTCCGTCAACGGGCATCTTCTTGTTGTTGCATCCCCTGTTCTTCTGTATACCCTGCTCTTCGACACGGACGGCGCGAGCATAGCTAGGGCAAAGAAGCTTTTGGAGCAAAATTTCATCATGCTCCTTCAGTGTCGGAAATATTGGTCGCTGGTGGAACTCTCCATGACTCGATTACAGGCATTTCATCGAGCTTGCCAGATGAACAGCACCCAGGAGAACTTCGATATGGACAGATGGATGATCTATTTCCTGAATCGCTACGATGCTAACGTTTCCGAAAGATACAGTGACGGCGTATATGGACCAGGCTCAAGTGAATGGAGTGCTGATGGACCCCCTGCAGCCGATCTGTGGCTGGAGCTATCAGAGGGAATATCTAACGTCAGCGCTGGATATGCCGACAATCCTTATTTCAATTGAGATATCTCTGCTCGCCGCTTGTATAAAGTTGCTAACACTCTAGAGAGCCTTTTTCACTTCGACGCTTACTGTGAAATCACTGACTAGGTACATTCCTTGGCGCGACTTCTACACCACTCTCAGAAACATGTCCACTTCAATAACGATGCGAACTGTTTTCAAGCTGGCGTGCCCAATTCACCATACCTGTCAGCAACTGTCTAAACGTTTAGCCCAAACTGTCATTCCACCCTTGCCTCCCCTATTTGCTCGCAGAAAGTACGGCACATAGACCAAACTCTTTACATTTCCATACTTCCAGGGGGCTAATGCGTAGAGCTGGGTCCCCCCCTTAACCAACTCCCTTCCTCTTGCTTCGACTGGTATCACACCACTTACAGCTGCAATATCAATTGGTTCGCCGTCACTCACCGAGTCATCCATCAAGCCCACACGGTCCACGTCCACATCGTTATCCACGTCTTCGATGCAGTATATCAACGGTCCCCTCATGATGCAGATTTGATCCTTTTCAATTGCGGGGTTGGGATACAGCTTCCGCGCGTTGAGTGTGAAGGCAAGCTTGACCTCTTGATCATTGGACTCGGGGATGTAAAGATAACCGTCCCTAGCTTCTCCTTCAACCGAGGTTGTATATCCATTTGCCCATGTGGGAATGCGTAGTGCAAGAGCTGTTGTGCCCTTTACGGTTATCTGGACATCTCCAGACCAAGGCATGTTGGTTGTCTGGGAGACCACCACATCTGTCCCCGGGACTGCGAATGCGCTTTCGATGTACAGGTGGATAGCAACGAGGTTTTCTTTGAATGAGTAGATAAGCGATCCCATTGAGGCCAGCAGTTTGGCGATATTGGGCGGACAGCACGCCAACTTCAAACCATTCACTTCTCTCCTTTGGATGACCGGTATAGGTTCGCAACGGGTTTTGATAATAGAATGAACCGCCATCCAGGCCGACGGCTCCAAGGAAGCCGTTATACAACCCGATTTCCATCACATCGGCATACTTGACGTTCAATTCAAGCTGGAGCATTCTCTGGCACCAGAGAATCAATGGAAACAGGCGCAGGTCTCTGCATAACATGTCCCCGACTCTTCGGTATCACCCAAGACGTATCCAGCACCAAAGCCTTCCCATTGGCGCATGGCCCCAATTCCACCTGTGACGTATAGTTTCTTTTCTGTCATGTTTGTCCACATACGATTGAGGGCTGCCTTGATCTCCTTATCCCCGGTTAGACGCACCAGGTCGGTTGCTGCAATGTAGTCGTACATCGCGCGTACTGCATGCCCCTTGATTTCGGTGGTTTCGAGCAGCGGACGGTCAGCTTGATTGTAGCTATAGTCTCGCGGGTACTCGAACCAGGCCTTCATTTCACCCCCGAAATGATCGTATAGATCGCCGCCGCGAGCTTTCGCTTCGTGGTCAAAATACGTCTCGCCACCTGGGTCACGGCGACCTCGCTCGGTGATGAAGTATTTGGCGAGGTTGAGCAAAAGAGGATCGCCACATAACTCGTACAGCCTCAGAAGGCCAATCTCGATCTCCTGATGACCTGGGTATCCCCTCTTCTTCCCCGTCTCGGAGCCGAAGACGGAGTCGACGTGTCGAAGAGCCTTCAGGACCGGCTCCAGCAGTCGGCCACTGTTTGTGAGTGTCTCATACGCCACGCAAGCCTCCATCAGGTGGCCGAGACAGTACAGCTCGTGCATGTCCCGAAGGTTCGTCCATCGTTTGTCAATTCCGAGCACGGTATAGTAGGAGTTAATGTATCCCTCGGGGTGTTGCGCGGCTCTGATCATGTCGACCGCCTCCTCCACGGTAGCCATTAGTTCTTGATCCTCGCTTTTCATCAGGAAGTAGCAGGCAGCCTCAACAACTTTGTAAATATCACTGTCCCAGAACGGCTGGCGCAGTAGTTAGTGTCGGCAGTGATGGTTAGGGATCAAGCGGTCCTCGCCAAACTTACATGAGGCAGAATTTCGTGGCCCTCTTTCCATGTCAGACAGTACCAATGCTGCAACGACTTTTGGGCTTTGATGATCGCAGGAATGGTCTTCTCCTTGGAGCAACGCTGCATCTGAGACCAAAAGGCCGACGTGATGTTGGCATTGCGAATAGGCACTTGCTGAAAAGCCATGGTGAACACACGGACTACGGAGCAAGACAGGATTTCTGGGATTTCAGATGCGAGGGGGGCAACGATGCGGTTTTAAGTGAACTACACAATAAGCGCTTCGATGCGATAACTCAAACGACTCCACAAGAGGACCGAGAGATTCCCATTCTTATGCGGCATCCAGCGATTCGGAGCTTCAGGAGGAACCACAAGAAGCCGCCACGTCGCTCTCGCATTTGATTCTAGTTTCAAACCAGGTCATGGCTGAAGCTATACATTACCTACCCGCATTGTAGTACAGACAGTGTCGGCGGTGTTTTGATGTGATTGGTGCCTGGAGTTACTTTTCCGCCCCTGGAGAGCCAAGATTCCGCACACTCGAAACTCCGAGTCAGGGATGCTCAATTAACCGAAGAGCACAGGGTCACGGTAGAATGCTCATCGTGCCAGCGATGCAGGAATTGGTTGCTCCGCTGGAGTACGTTCAGGTTGTTGCTCTGCTTACCCAGGACCTAATTATGTGAGAGAGCGCTCTAACAACAAAATCATGATTTGTTTACGTCTACTGCGCGATATATCTCCTGAAAAACTGTTGATGGCAAGAGCAGTAACTGTCTTCCTACCAGGTGCTCCTATTTCCCAGCACTGCTATCCTGGTGAATCAACTACCTGTCGTTACAGATACCTCATCTCGTGGTGGACAGGCGCACAGCCAGCCTTGTGTCATTCATCTACACCGCGTTCTCCTTATGCTCCACCTCCCCCTTGGACAGGTAGTCACCTCCATGTGCAAACTCTTTGAAGCAGTTAGTAAACCGACCCATATCATTGAGAATGTGAGGGACGTACGGTCAACATGGGTTGACTTGAACTTCCTCGCCGGCACACGGTGCGTAAAGAGCAAGTCAATCTCGCCAAAGGTTCGATCCTTTGTTTCAGGTAATCGAAACCAACACCAGATGTTGCAGAGCATGTTGGTTCCCGCATAGAAAAATGCCGCTTTAGCCCCCCAATTCCAGGCTTTCGAGCGTCAGCTTGCGCCCAACTAGAATAACGCGCATGTGGCCACTTACAGGTAGAAGAAAGCATGCGAGGTGTAACGGAGTTGCTGAAAATGCTGGTAAGATTGTATACGAACCTTCCAATGGTGATTGTCTTGTATCTCAGTCTCCCCGACGGTGTCTCTGCGACAATAGGGTAGCAAGTCGGTCCGATGGCGATCATGTTGCACAATGTCGAGATTACGAGGATGATCCCGATGGCGAGTTGAGCATCTTTACCAGGGCCCCAGGCCAGACCTCCGATCGTGATCAGACAGAACAACATGAAGGTCAGCCCGCTCATATAGATGGTTGCCCTCCCAACGTGGGGGAACAGGAACCAACAGATAATTCCGCCGACAACATAGCAGGCCGACAGGGAGATATTGATATTGAAAGCTTGAAGCTCACTAAATCCCGCAGCTTGAAGGAAGACCACGGAGTAACTGAGAATGGCATTTCCGCATAGGATTTGAGCAGACCAGACAACACAGTTCTGAGGAGTGTGACATTAGCCCTAGCAATAGAAAGGTCAAGGATGGGGACGAACCTACGATTTCCGTCCGTCGCAGGTTGGTGCCCTTGAAACACTCGAGGAAGCTTGCATTTGCGGTTTCTGATTTCTCCATCTCGGTTGTGTACTTGATACAGGCCAAGGTCTGTTCCACACGATGTTCCCTTTCTGGCATGTCCTGATACAGCCGCATCAAGCTTATCCTTGCCTCCTCTACCTTATTCCGGCGCACCGAGTTCCAAGGGGACTCAGGGGAATAGTATGCACCAATAAAAAGGGGAAGAGGCCAGATCCACTGCAGGACGAAAGGAAGCCACCAACCCATATCGCCCTCAAGTCCGGCTACGGCTCGCACAACGCCGGACGAGAGAAGAATACCTGCACCCCAGCACATGCAGACATACGCGGTGACATAGGGGCGGAGGATTGTGGGAACTACCTCGGAAGCATAGGTGGTCGACAGCGTCTATATGCGAGGTCAGACAACGTTCATCCTCCTTTGTCACCATCGGGTTACCTGAAATACACCCCACGAGATACCACAGAATGCCTCCCCGAATGCTAGGACGGGGAGCGAGGGTGCGAAGACGGGTATAAAGATCGCGACGGTCATCCAACCCAGGAAGAACATCATTGTGGGACGGCAACCAAAGCGACTGGCAAATCGCATTGACGAGCAGTCCGGCAAGTTGCCCAACCAGGGCCGAGTTGGATAGACCAGACTGCCATTCTATCGGAATGAGCTTTTGATCCGAAGCTGGGTCGTACACTCCGAAGCGCTCTTTGAACTAGGTCTGGCCATAGAAGGAGGTAATCTATGCGGCAGATCAGCATGCAGAACATGGCGGCGATGGAGGCCCAAAGCTTCGGAGATTGGTCTCTTACAATGACGAGATCGTAACCTTCCATGATTAGGCTTGTCGAGAGGAACATAGCCCAGAACACCGCCTTCTTGTATTTACTCACGGCCTGCCTGATGGTTAACTTTCGGTCGGCCTCATCGCTCTCTTAGGCCTGGCGGATGAGATTGGTTCCTTGGTTGTCTGCTGGGAGGCTGAATCCCGACAACTCTGACGAATCATCTTTCGAAAGCCCCGACAAAGCTGGGACAACCAGGATTCAGCAGGATCCCCGGCTCTAACTCTTACTTGGATCCTTTGCTGTTGTTTCTGACGCTGGCGTGTCATATTATTTCTATGTTTGCCACAACAACCACAGCCCAATCAACTGTTAAGATACACGAGATACCATACAGCATCGCCGAAATGGCAAGATTCTTTCTCGGTTAAAATGAAACAAGACATCGCGGTGGCCATACCGTTGAGTCATGAAGTAAACCGCCGTTCGTGTCGTAGCGGCAGTTCGGACTCTGATCGTGGTCGCTGTGGGGAAGCAGTGGCCGCAACTGGATGCATATCTACTAGTGGAGACATAGGAGGCCCATCCCCATCGGCTGAAACTATGATGACTGGAGAGGCCTGACTGCCTGGAATTGTGAAGCTCGAGCTGGACACCGATGATATTGATAGGCTGCGTCGGATGGGGCCGTGATGGGGAGGTACTTCTAACGTCTGACGCCTGCGTGTTTGACGGATAGGAGGGTCAACCGGGGAAGATATAGGGATATTCTGCATTTCAAGCGCAGTCCGGTCGTCATCTGGCCTCCGGGAGACCAGGGCAGAGCAAGGGGAAGGAGATCGGGAACGCGTGGACTGTCGTGACGAGCGAGGAGAGATAGTCTGGGATGCGGTGGAACTGCCGTCCGCGTCCCTCTGAGAATCCACGCCGACAGTCGAACCCGCTCGAGATAGAGTGATGTTGCCATTAGAATCGCGCGGATGATTATACACCTCCCGAATCCGGTGGATGGTTCCGCTCCGCAGTTCTTCCCCTGGTAATTCAGGAAAGTCAAGTGCCCGCCCCTGCTTGAATCCGGAATCGTGGAGGCGGTCGTGCGCGGCGATACTTAGGTAATTCCCAAACCGCATCAGCCGTGCGTTGATTTTGCGCCGTGAGCCGACATCAGTGGTTGGGTGTCGAGTCGGACGAACAGGCGCCGGCGGAGGACTGGTGGTGGTTGACGTTTCCGGCTCGTCGACTGCACCGAACATGGAGGGCTCAGAGAGCTGGTGGCAGGTGCACTTACTCGCCGAACGACTCGGACTCGCATCATCGCCTGTTAGAAATAAATATAATGAACCGAGAATTGCGAATCCTGCACCGACGATCGGCGCCCATTGGCCTGTGAAGGATGGCGGGTCAGCACCGGATACGCTCTAATCGTCCCAGGAAGTCCAATGGTCATACCGATACTGGCTATGGGCTCGGTCCCGTAGTCAACTGGAGTGCTCCAGAAATTTCTCTCCCCCACAATAAGAATGGCCAACACCGCGGCTGCGAAAACCGGGACTTCAACCGCCCTCAGAAGCTTGCGGACCAACTGGTTGATTTGCAGCATATTTCCCACCGTGGCCCCGTTTGTTCCCTCGATAGGTTGATCGTGTGTGTCAGTCTTCCAGGGTTCCTGAAGGATCAAAGCCGAGAGGTAGATAAGCGAGACAATGGCAAGGACACAACACCCCGCCGCGAACAGAGCGGCCGTTCCAAACGTGAGCTTGTTGGGTGAGGGGATGACGTATATTTCGTCATTTGGTCCGACACGAATGGGAGAAAAAGGGCCTCTGTCGACCGAACAGGGGATATGACAGGTGGTGGAGGTGATATTGCTGTAGGGGAACATCGAGACGTCGGAGGAAATTGGATTTTGGAAGTCATCATGGGTACAGGTGGAGGGCTTCACGCGAAAGAATTCGACTGTGATACTGACGAGGCCTAAGGTTTATCTGTAAGTTCGAACGACTCCGGCGCAAAACCGCCTCGTTCACTACTTACCGGCAAGAAGGAGCCCTGTCCACAGGAAGATGATATTGCGTCGCGGATCGGTGAGATATGTATTGGACAGCCTCACAGTAAGGGGAGCCGTTAGGATTCCGATCGAGCACAATTGGAAGGCACCATAGATATCCATGTCGATTGCGCCTGAATATGTGTCAGGTGCGACAGGGCATTGATCTATTTACCTAGAGAGACATACCGTCAACATGGATAGAGGCAAGAACAATCCCATGGAGGGCTGCGATAGCCGGGAACAGCAAGGCACCGGCCAGACAGGCATTTCTCAGCCATTCTTCTTTCTGTGCGAAGATGCAAGCAGCGATAAGGACATAGTAACTTCAAAGAAGGACATGAGCTTTGGGGATCAGGATTATAAAGGAACCAAAGAGAGGACATACAGAATCCTTGTGCCGGGGCCGTATTGACCGGACACTGGCCATGCACAGACAACTTGGAGACCAAGATCAGTGGCATTGCTGGTGGCGATAGACCGGGGGATATGAACTGGCAGCAACGAAATATCCAGGGGCGGCATCACTTCTCATCCCACTGCCCAGGATACGGAGAGGATGCTTGGGAGCAAGTATCTAACATGAGTCCTATTACCTGACGGGGATGTCTTGGTTGTGAGATGGTTTGGAACTAAAGATGTATAGTTATATATATTAAATCTGGGCATCGAAGATTGCTAATCCCAAAGGATGGACAGGGCGGCCAACAGAGAGTCGCAAGTTAACGGACCTCGACTCGCCTCGTCCTGGAAGAGCCGCATGGTCATCTTTTAGTCGACCTTGAGGGCGAGGATAAAACTCTCGAGGCGTGCTCGGTGCTCGCATGACCACATACCCTGATGGTGAGAGGGAGTGGAGGATGAGGTACTCCAGGAGTCCAGAGTCCAGAATACGTGAGGGACCGGCCCGGGCAACCCCTGTGGAACAGCTGCCAATCATCGATTGACTTGGCCGCACTAGGTCAAAGTCTGATGGTGCCCGATTGAGGGCAGTGCAACCTTCTCCAGCTCCTTCGCTCCTCGCTTGAATGTGGTGAAGATCCATTCCAACATTAATTGATGCGGCTGAAATGAGATCAGGTCGGGCATCCGTGTCGAAAAAAAGATCCAACGAATTTAGTCCAGGGATTTGATCTTCAATATCTCCTCATGGCTTCCCACCGGTGCTGCAAGCTAGAAAAATGCCATGAATTTTGATCTCCCCCACGGAGGGTTAGGTACCGTATAACTACGCCGAGCCAAGTGACACTGCAGAGTCCGCGGGGCATTAATCTCGCTCTTGCGACTTATATACGCAGGAGCGCCCATTCCAGCCCTTCGAGTCTCGAGTCGTCTCGACTCTCGACAGACCGACGGTCGGAAAAAGATCCCAAATGGCGGAGGAACTCGATACGGATCGGATCAAAGACTGGCGCTCAATCATCACCTTGGTTGTCTTTGTCCTCGCCAGTGAGTGTCTCTAGCACGCGTCTCTTGCTTACGGCCTAATAACCACAGATATCGTCGTCCTCTTCCCCTTCCACATCCCCATCTTTCTTCCTCGCCTTCTCTCCAACGCCGTGCTCCGTGCTCTTAGCGCATTGAGGGTGATAGAACCCCGTCAACATGATAGCACCACCGCCCGTTTCGTGCGCTTCAATTTTCCCCTCAATTTCGTGACAGCGCCCTTGATTGCCGACCTCTTTCTCCTGGCGATTTTGGCAATTGGGCGCAAGGAGGTGCACGATGGGACGATCGAGGCCGACAACATCTCGCCGATTGATATCATGGTCTTCTTCCTGACCCTAGCATACATTGCCATCTCCATCGATGCCTCGGGTCTCATCCGTTTTCTGGCCTTTAAAGTGCTGCAAAAGGGTGGCAAGGTTGGACATCGGCTGTTCTTCTATCTCTACGCCTTCTTCTTTCTCCTGGCTAGCTGCGTCGGCAACGATCCCGTCATCCTCTCCGGCACCGCCTTCCTGGCCTACATGACCCGTGTCTCCAGCAATATCCAGCATCCTCGCGCATGGATCTACACCCAATTCGCCGTCGCCAACATCGGCTCCGCAATCCTCGTCACCTCCAATCCGACCAATCTCGTCCTCACGAGCGCATTCCAGATCAAGTTCGTTGATTACACGGCCAACATGATTGTTCCCGTGGTCGTCACCGGCATCGTTCTGTTTCCCTTTCTGCTGTACATCATCTTCGCCGACGAGGCCTTGGTCCCGTTGTCGATCGAGATGCACGAGCTGCCCGACGAAGTGAAGGCCCGGAAACCAGTGAACCCCAATATCCCCAATGCACGGGGCAATGCCGAGGAGCAGGAGAAGGAAGCCGCCAACGGGGCAGAAGACAAGCTGCTGTCGCTCGAAGAGATTCTCAATCCTTTCCTCGATAAACGCGGGGCGGCGTTTGGCGGCGTCATCATGGCCGCGACCCTTATTACTGTGTTGGCCCTCAATGCAGCAAGCCAGGGTCATACCCACCCGGTCTTCTGGGTGACTCTACCCGCCGCATTCGTCCTCTTTTGCTGGGATGTCGCGTACGGTTGGCATCACCGCCACGAAACACGCAAGATTGCGCGCAAAGGGAGAGAAGAAGTCGCACGCACGCGCGCCGAACGGACCGGAAGTGACGAGGAAAGCGCCAGAGAGGGCCCGGAGGCGCATTCCAGTGGTGCTCTTTTCCGTCCTTCGTCAGGTCCAGGTATTTCCGACCAGGGGGATGGTGGGCCTCCGGAATCGCCATCTGCCATCTCAACTGACGACCCATCTTTTGAACCCCAAGCATCCCCTATCGGAGCCCCAAGTCTCGACGAGAAGCGGGCATCGGGTCTCGCGGAAGTCCATTCTATACCGCCCAATCGGGAAAGCCTTTGGAGCGCACAGCAGGGAGAGACAGGACACCCATTGTCAGTCTACCCGTCTCAAGACCTGCCGGCCCAGAATCAAGAGCACAAAGCAACGCTCGAATCATTGGCCATGAACACCCACCGGTGGCTACAAGAGACGTTTCCGACCGTGACGACGGTGGTGTCGCATATGCCTTTCCCGCTCGTCCCGTTTGCCTTTGCCATGTTCATCCTTGTGCAAGCTCTAGCGACCAAGGGATGGATCGAGGTATTCGCATACGGATGGGACCATTGGGTCAATCGAACCGGTACCGTTGGCGCGATTGGGGGGATGGGCTTTCTCTCTGTTATACTCTGCAATGTGAGCGTCCTCCTGTATTCATGTTCACTGGAGCTGACCTGGACCAGTTCGCCGGTACCAATATTGGCACGACAATCCTCCTTTCGCGCGTGGTGCAAACGTGGCAGGCGATCCACCGTGCCAACAATACCCCCATCAGCAACCGCACGTTTTGGGCTACCGTGTATAGTATGGCCATTGGAGTCAATTACGGCGCGTTCAGCACGGCCTTTAGCGCCTCTCTTGCGGGTCTTCTGTGGCGCGATATCCTGAAGCGGAAACACATCCACGTTCGGAGTCTGGATTTTGCGATGGTGAATCTTCCTATCATCGCGATTTCTATGGCAGTTGGATGTGCTGTTCTAGTGGGCGAGGTGTATATTATGCGGGATAACTCTCCCTATGAGTGACGGCCTATAGATTTTACCGTCTTGCATTCTTCTACTTGTGCGTAACGCTATCAGGCAGCGGATCCGTGCCAAGTCAGAGGTCTACTGCCTGATTAACGCAGTGTCCCGTGGCAAGATATGTATCTATTCTGCGGCCTGCGCAGCACGACACTCAGGACCGGCTGATTGAACGTCCCCTGGGCTCGTTCGCAGCGCAGAGACAGATGGACCCCTTGAATCCGGGGGACCACCTACTGATCTCCCAAACGGCTGTTTCGACTAGCCCTGTTTGGATGCCCGAGCGACGCTTACTGCGCTGCGCTATTTTACCAGCAGTAGTAATGACTGCCCAGCTACCCCTCTTTCCACCCCGCCAAAGTGGTCTGCGGTTATGATAGATTTGACGATGGTGAGTCGCGGGACTGCACTGGGCTGGGGAGAATATTCTGATCAGGAAGGTATCCAGCCTGCTCTGGAGTTTGATATAGTAGTCCGAAGATATCCAACGCCGTAGCATCCAATCCACCAGTCGTGCTTGCAAGCCACATTTGCGTACCAGGATCCATGCTCTCTGTTAACCCCGGGGCACTGTCTTCCGACGGGGGAAATTGTATGTTTTCCCAGTCCAGGTCTGGCTGTAATTCTATTGTGGAAGGATATTGGGTGTTCACTTCAACATCACCCGTTGTCGCGGGTGTAGTTCCACCAGCAACCCGCCACTTGTTGCTCCTTCCTCGAGACTGTAAGGCCGTCTTCTGCATCTCACGAACATACCGCGCCCGAGCCATCAATCGCCGGATAGGCCGCCATAGTGTCCCCTTCTTCTCAGTAATCATCGAGCTCCACCGGTCATACACCCCATTGACGCATTCCCATGCCCGATCACATTCCAACGACGGCGGCCGCGAGCATAGCTCGGCGAGGACAAAGGCGACCGCATGCCATTGGATATGGGTCTTGGAATGCCATGCCCACTTCTGCACGTCGCCGCCGGTGAGAAGAAAGGTTGACAGCTGCAGCACTTCGATCGAATCCGTGAATAGTCGGTCTCGCACTCTTTGGTCTTTCTGGCACAGCGGCGATAACACTGCCGTCCGCATCCGTAGCATCATTAGTCTTGCGACGGTGGAGCAGAGGCGTAGGAAGGGGGCGGCTGGATCGCAGTATTTCAGGCAGTGATTTTGCAGTCTTGTTTGTAGGTCTTCTAACACTGCTTCCCTGTCTGTGACCACCGGGCGCTCTTCGGATGCGGGGAAGGTTTTACGTCCGGGGGCTAGGTAGCCTGTTTTCCAGACCGCGCGCATTGCATGGCAGCGCATGAGACAGAAGGTCATTTCGGTAGCTTCGTCGCGCTCGCCTGGGGAGTGGGTCATCTCGGGGGTGAGGTCGGCGTCGTTAATGTTGAGGGGGATTTTGGTGTCGAAGATGGATTCGTGAACAATGGGTTCGCAGCCGTGGTATTCTGTTGATCGGTTGTCTAGCAGGCAGATGTGCCACCAGAGGCGTCTGCGGAGTTCGGTCTCCAAGGGTCTCAGGCCGAATGCTTCCCCGTCTCGGTGGAGGCCCATGGCTTGGGCGATGTGATAGACGAGCGCGCTGAGAGACCAGACGGTTCGGGAGTCGTCTTCATTACGGAGGGCTGTGAGGAACAAGACGGCGGCTTGGAGGAGGATGAGATTCTGTGTGTTCAGGAGGTCTGCTCGCGCCATGGCTTGCTCCACGGCGAATCGATAGGTCTCTAGAGCGGACGCTCGAGTGATCCCAAGCAGGGTGACGCACTGCTCCGAGTCGAGACTTATCACAGTAGAGTAGTAAACAGCGAACAGCAGGGCCTCGACGTTTTTGTCCAGGGAGTCCATTGCGGCGATGGCGTCCCAGAACAAGCGGTCCAACGTGGGCATGTGAAAGACGTGGACAAGGGGGGAGACGTTCGTCTTGAAGGTCTCAAATAGGGCCACGGCGTGGGGGACTGGGGGGTGAAACAGCTGGAGGGAATGTGCCAACGCTCGAAAGCCCATGATGGAAGCATTCGCTCCGCAGCCTTCTAGCATTTCTCCTTGCTCGTCGTCGTCCGAGGCTGGTTCGTGTAGTAAGTCCCGGAGTTCCTCAATCTAGAGAGATCAGCTTCATCTCGTGCATGTTTCGTAGAGCACAGACCTCGTCTCCCAGTCGAGTCCACGGAGCACTACTGACATAGCAGCTCTGCATGTCATCAATCACCAAGCGACCGAAATGCTGCCCAGTCTCGGGGTTGTCTTCAAGAGCACCGCTAGGACTTGCACTGGCCGACTGGGTCGCCTGGCCTTCCATGCGCTTCACCACCGTCTCGAGTTTAGACAGTTGAGCTAGTAGGCGTGCCTCCACGGCCTTGCGTGGCCTCTTCGGGGCGCGCCCGGGACCAGCTGGATACACGCATTGCGATTCGACTCGGTCGCAGTTGGCGCATGGTTGCTGTCGGTCGCATTTGATCTTGCGCTGTCGACATAAGATACAGCTGCGAAGGGGGCGAGGGAAATCCATTTTGTCTACTAAGATGAGAAGAGGAGAGAAGAAGGAGACGAAGAGGAGGGTTTAAGCCAAGACGCATAAGCTTATGCGAGGCCGATCCGGCATTATTGACCGATGCTTATCTCTCGATTATCTACTTCGCACACTTTAATCATAGATGGAGATCGATATTTAATAGCCCCCGGTCATTTTTTCGATCGCATCTTTCGCCCTGTGCATCGTCAGCATCCGTGTCTATGATCGTGATGGATACGATCACCTACAGATCCCCCATTGCCACCATGCAGACAGTCTGCCAGATCCCCAGTCCGATCCGAGGCGTGGCTCCTCGATACAACCCCCGAATGCCGTTCTCCTGGTAAATATATCGAAAAGCCTTGCCAATCGTCAGCCCCGCCGGTCGGTTCGGATCCTTCTTCATGCTCTGCAGCTCGACACGGATGACCTCAATGGGCTGGTTCCACGCCGAGAGACCCCCTCCAATGGAGGATGCCAGAATCTTCTCCCACGCGCTTAGCTTCTGTCCCATTTCCTTGCCGGTGAAACTCCGAATTGGCTCCTCGGCCAACCGGGAGAGCCCGAATCGAGAGCCCCAGTTGGTGACCTGTCGGATGGCCACCGCATGAACGCCCTTGTTGATTCCGCGCAGGCCCTCCGTTCGGTATATCGACCGAAATACCTCCAGGGTACTGGGAGGTTGGGTCCCCGCGGAGACGAGCTTCGACCGGGTGATTTCAGCGGTCTTCATGCAGGTGCAAAAGCCGACCGTGGCATACGCCTGGGCAATTCCGCCGACCATCCCACCCCCAATCCCAGCGAGAACGTCCGAGGCACCGAGTTGTTTCGCATGGTGTTCGGCTTCGGAGGCGACGAAGAGCAGGACGGCGCCTTTGGAGGAGGCCTCAATCCATGCCCAGGGTATTAAGCCCTGATAGACTGCAATTGTTAATCATGGGTAGAGCACTGGCCCGAGACTTACAGCCTGAGAAGCCACCCCTCCCCCAAACACGTTGAAGCGCGACGGCAAAGGAGTCTGCGCGGTGGGCCGCCATGGTGGTTTTGACGACCTCCAAGGGCTGTCCCAGCGATGTAACCCTGCATGGGAAATGAGTCTACTGTTCTCGGCGATGGTGCACAGCCACGTACTCGAACAGGTTCAGCGAAGCGCCAACTGCATAGACGGGTTAGAACGGCGCTGAATCGGAGAAGGGGACTTACGCAGAAGATTGCTCAGAGTGACATTTTTTTTCTGAATTTCCGTCGGGCGACGCGGCTGTGGCAACATGGTGGTAGTCAATAATAGCGATAGTAAGGTAATGGAGCAGGGCTGTGGTTGTGGTTGTATATAGACCGCAATCCTCCGATTTTCGGATGAATCATGAATCCACCCAAAACGAGCCCGTTAATGGTATGAGATGAAACACTTAGGACAGCCTTTGCGCCTTCCTCCGAGCACCGCAATTGAAGTATCGTAATTCATGCCAGAAAACGTTCGCAGAGTCCCTCCAGGTGGAGTCGACCACCCAACCTGATCTATTAAACTCCGATGGTCGCATGGAGCAAGGAAAGGAGGAGATGGCTGTTGGATGACAATGGACACGCCGGCATTGAGGACGATCGTGGGGACAGGAGGATGGTGATAGATACCAAGAGAAGTCCAAGTACTCCAGAGTACGTGATGTATTGGAGTCATCGTGCAACGGTCGCCATGCCCTCAAGAATGACTGACCGTTGGATGGGATGGATGCCCATTTCCTGCACGAGCACGAGTCAGTGGCTTTGGCATCCCAGTGGCAGCTGCGAGAGGAGACTGACTCTGCGACGACGATCTTTCTACGATAGTCATCGAACTCTGTGTTGCGATATCAATGGCAGACATCGGAGTATTTCTGCCCCGTCGGTGTGGCACATCAGTTGACAATTGTTCTCGTCTCTGTTAATTGCTTTTTGAAGAGATACTCCGGAGGTCCCCAGCCCTACTATTGAAGAACGATGTCTGCCCAGCTGCACGCTGGCACCTGTGTCCATTATTCAATCCTCCAAATCTCCAGCACTGGGATGTGTCTCAAAATGTCGCCTTCCTTCGACACCTACGCCCTCACGGCATTAGATCATTTGATCCCTCCTGTGTATCTGGGAGGCCTGTTGACACTCGATCTTCAGGGAAAGAACAGGAAAGACGCCCTCGATCGATTGGAAGTCGCCGCCAACAGGTTGGCGTCACATCTCCCTTTCCTCGGAGGATATGTCGTGCCGGCACCACCTGTGGATGGAAAGGTGAACGCGTTCCAAGTCCAAGACAACGAATATCACGGAGATGCATTCTTTGTGCTCCAAGAGCACTCGACATTGACGCCACTGCTCCTCAACGGTCGCCTCAACCCCGACTTCACCCCCAGTGCGCCCGTCTTCCAGCCGCAAGACCCGTGCCCCGTGCTGCGGATAAAGGCAAGTATCGTGGCAGATGCGTTGTATCTTGTGTATCACTTCCATCATATGGCCATGGACGGGGTGGGTGGTTCGGTCATGTCCAGGACCCTCGCTCAGCTCTGTCGTGACCCCGATACTCCCCTACACGAGCTTCCAACAAGTTCTGACGCCCAGAAACGCATGCAAGCCCATCTCTTGAAGCTGGGCTCATCATCAACGCCGCATCCACTGCGTTGGCAGCCGAAGCCATTTGAATTTTCCGACCTTGACTTGACCGACCCAAGAAATACGACCCTGAATCGGAGATTCCCCATCCGCGCAGAGAAATTGCAGATAATTCAGGATGCCTGTCGGATGCGTCTTCAGGGAGCTCTCTCAGCAAGCCAATTCCAGGACACATACCTCTCCCCGAGTCTGATCCTGGCCGCAGTTTTCGGATTGTGCACCCACCGTGCGCGTCAAGCTGCAGGACTAGAAGTGGACGGCACCGCCAATGTCATCATCGCTATTAACCTCCGGAAGCAGTTGGGATTGTCGGCATCCTACATGGGCAATTCTCTGGTCACCATCGAATGCCCGCTGGACACCAAGATTGTTCCAGCCGGGACCACGATTCCTGGGCGTCTTCTCTCTGGCCTTCCACTGGATGATGCTCGGAGCCTTTGCAACTTCGTTCTTGTCGCGCTACAGGAGCTCCAGTCCTACAATAAGAATCATGCAGCCGGGATGCTCGCGACACTGGGTGCACTGACTGACCGGTCGTCGGTGGGATTAGCGTCGAGCGGACTCTGGTTTTCTGATACTCATAAAATGGATTTCTATCAAGACTTTGGACCATTAGGCGAGGTCCAAGATTTTGCGATCCCTGGCAATGAGTTTGCGGGCCTTTGCTGGATGCTAGCGACGAAATCGCCAGGTTACGACCTTCAGATTGCGCTGGAAAGGGCAGCGATGGGGGAGTTGGAAAGAGATCCGTTGTTTCAATGGGTGACTGACCCTGGTTCGAGCAAGAGCAAGTTATAAAGGATTCTACTCGACAAGGTCTGTTCGTATTGATCCCCTGCCAAGTACAGCCTATTCTTAGTACGGACAGAGGGGGGGGGGTTGGGCGAATACGAGAAAATATTCTTGGCTTCCTATTTATTTAATGACAATCCGCTTCTCATTTCTCGTGTTTCAATCAAATCCTTCTCCAGCACTGTCAACCAAATGGTTCGGATTCTCCTGGTGGCACTCGGAGTGCTAAAGATCTTCCTCGTCGCTGCAAATGAATTCAATATTCCTTCCGGGGGTTACGAATTTGTTGCCGGTGAACCGACAACGCTCAGCTGGGATCCCTCTTCCGGGGAAACGGTGACTCTGGAATTAATTTGGGGGTCCTTCATTGCTTCGGATGCAGGAGACAATATAGCCTGTGAGTATCGCAGCGATTGTTTGTATCAGAGGTTGACTCACAGATCCAGCTCATCTTCCGAACTCGGGGAACTATACGTGGACTGTGCCAGCCGACATCCCTGATCTTTCTGACTACATGATTTGTCTATATCCAGACCAGCCTCCTCAGGACTCCGAGTGCATTCCTCGATTTTCCATTGTTGGTGCGAGTAATTCTACAGCAACCCCTTCGGCAACCACCTCTAGTTCCTCATCCAGTGAGTCCCAGCCAACTCCAACCGCATCAGACAATATCAGGGACCCTAGTACCAATGCACCAAGCGAGGGTCTGTCGACGGCTACAAAGGCTGGGATTGGCATCGGCATTGGCACTGGTGTTGTGATCCTGGTTGTGGTTGGCATATACTGTGGACGGCGTCGACAGCTCAATCGCCGCATTCTGCCCAAGACCGAGATATCAGCAAGTAAAGGCACAATGGAGCTGGATTCATATAGGTCGCAACAGGATCAACATGAACTACCAGAGGGCGGGCATTGTGAGCTTGATGCAAATACGGAGAAACAAAAGCCAAGTGAATTGCCAGGAAGGGGTCTGTGTGAACTTGATAGGGCTATGATACATTCGGATGCCAGAGACGCAGTCGAGCTCCCAACAATCGAACACAAATTTGTTTAACAGATATCATCTGCGTCGCAAGTAGCATATCTCCATTCAGTCACATTCCCACTGATAGCCTCTGCTTCATCCAACTGCTTATTTTTTCTGACCTCGACCTGGCTCAAACCTTTAGAGGAAATGACCACCAAAAGCTCTTTGCCACCGGAAAGTCATTATTCTTGAGACCAAGGGATAAGGTACTGTCGGCATGCTCAATGCCCGCTTTGTCAGAGTGTGTTGTACAAACTGAAAGAAATCGCACCTAAAACAGGTTCTTTATATAGCCTCAAACACTCCAGCAATAAAGCCTTTTGACCCTAGTTCGTTATTCAATCATTCCAGGCTTCCTAGACAATGCATTATCCAAGACCGACCACCTTCTTTGTCTCAACAAGTATATAAACCATCATTTGATGCCGGTATATTCCTCTCCGTCATCTTCTCAGTCACGTACCCAAAGCAAGCAGCTCAACAGATCAGCTCAACAGTATCTTCTCTTAGCAATCCACCATCATCAACCTTCAATCATTCAAAATGCCTTCGTGTACCTCGCCCAACACTCTCTGCAACCAGTGCCAACCCCTCTACCAGCGAATTCAAAGAGCGGCCGCCGGTCGTATCGAAGACGTCATCCTCCATGAAGGGGCCTACCCGGTGCTGTTTCTCAACACGTTAGTTGGCCGGGATGACCCTAACCTGGAGACAGAATTAAAGGAGACCCTTAAGAAGCGCCTGGAAGATAAATACCGCACACCAGTTCCACTACACGTGCGCGTGGATACGGTCCAACTGCAGGCCTCGGTCTGCCAGGCTGGGATGGTCATTATTGATTTCCCAAGCCTGGTGACTGTTGATTTGAATTTACACAAGATGTTGTTTGACATGACTGAAGCAGGGTTACAAGGATGGAAATCCCAGGCCCTTCAGGAGCTGCCTGGTTGTGTCAATTACAATAAGATGTTCTTTTTCACTAAGCTGATGGGAGATGAACACGGAGTACATGCTCTATATGCTGGACCACAAGAGAAATATTCTAAATATTCCGAATATCATGAGGGTGATCAATACTCCCAATACTCTGGTTATTGTGAGCATCATGGACATCCTGGTCATCCTCGTCATCATCATGCACATACAGAATATTCTGACGCTGGACATTCCCGAGCTGGACATTCCCAAGCTGGGCATCCTGCACATGTTGGACCCTCAGTGACTTCTGGATATCCTAGAAGTTGCTTCACTGGTGAAGACCGGGCTATGGACCGTGAACGCAGACAACGAGCAAATGGCCACTCCAGACCTGGAAATTGCGGCCCTGAAAGCTCTGGACGTCCTGGATACAATAGGGGCCGAGGGAGATATTATGATAGACGCAGCCAGGCTCAGAATTCTGGGAATGATGTGGAATCTGTCTACGATGTCAATCCGTCTGAGCTGCACCGGTGCGTGCCACAGTGAGATGATGAAAAGGAAACACCAAAAAAAACACTCTGGGCGATGCTAAACTAGATAAATTTAGCCCTTATAATTCTTTATATGATTCTCCTTTTAAAATACAAAAAAAAAAAAAAAAAAAAAAAAAAAAAAATTCTCAATATCTGCCCTTAGCTAGTAAATGTAATACATCATCACCTTGTAGTACAGCTACAGTAATGCACTTGCTTTGTTCTAGTACATGCCTATGCTTAGTATGAGTAAATATAGCAAACTCGACATGCTCTACCTTATTCAGGCCTCAGGTGTGATAGTTATATTACTTCCCTGATGGCTGTGGAACTTCTCATACCACCCTTCTTGCAATGCAGCCAAGGTGAAATCTAGAAAGTGCTTAGGGTAGTGTCAAAAGGCCTGTATGTCAGTCAATTTGAGAGGGACTAGGTTTTCTTTAGCGTTCCTTGAATCCGTGTTAATCCTGGATAATATCTCTAATACTATCTTCTGTACCTTGTTGTTAGATTAGTCACTCACGGCTAAAGAATAGGAAATCGAGACATTGATGTTCTCATATGCCTTGCGCAAGAAGCGGCTCGCTTGCGACATTGGCTGATACATTCGGCGATACGAGGTATCTCTAGTCAAATAACAGCTGATGATAGCTCCAGTCCAGCATGGCCGATATCCATAACCCATGCCGCAGCCTTCTCTTTGGGAAAAAGAAGAAGGGTTCTTTCGGAGCGAGAGAGCAAGGAAACTCATCACCTGCAGAATCAGATAGTGAAGCTAATCATCCTGAGGGAAGTAATCCGCGAATGGGTACATCAGGGAGACTTCGATAGCATTCTAGACGTGAGGATGATGAATGTAATTATTATTAGTTCTGTAATTAGAGCCTAGAGATCTCAAAAAAAAAGTAGTCTTGACTCTTCCATGTGAATCTCGCAGCGTGCATTTATACCATTACTCTTGGCTGAATTGTTTCAATGCCTTCTAGATGCCTAAGTGCCCAAATGACCTCCATTCCGTGTATCAAGTCACCAACTGGTAAAAGCACCTTGCAAGCTGTAGAAAAGTATCTGTTTACAAGCGGCTCAGTTTGGCCATTCCTGGTGTTTCAAAAATGACATCCTGAGCAAATTCGGCAGCTTTCCTGGCAAGGCCATAGCTGAGAATGAAACCCCCACCCAAAATATCCGTGTTTCAATAAGTACATACATTATATGCAAAGAAAAGACGCTGTACCGTAGGCTTAAATGACCTCCTGACTACCGATGGTTTCTCTCTCCACTCGAACACCAGCCTCTCGCTGGGGCTGGATGCCCACCAGATCACTGACGATACCAAAGTCGGCAGGGTTTGCTGGGAAAACCTCAGGGAGGTTTGCGTGAACCCGGCGTAAGAGATCATGCCTTGTGCTCTCGTCGATGGGCCTGCTTCTGGAATGCCAAGGGTGTCAGCAACATTTCGGCGAGAGGCTATACAAGGACCAACGTACGTGACAACGTATTCTCGAATCCCACCCAAAATCACTGTGCCATCAAGTCGTGGAATTACGTAGGTGTAACCGGAGAGGTAATCCTTGCCATGGCGGATATACACCTTGTCGCAGGGGCTTTTGGCCAGTATAGTCTGGCTTCGCACCTCCAGCATATTCCTGTCCTGCACATCTTGCAAATACCGGGACCCGAGTCCAGTGGCATTGATAAGCACGTCATGACCCATTCCACGAAGATCAGCCGAAGATTGGACTTCCGCACGGGTGAACTTAACTCAACTGGAAGGTTCTATTGTTGGGACCCAAAGCCGCAGCGGGTGGCAGAGCTCGGCAGGAGTCGCGACTCTCCCAGTTCAATTTGACTCTGAACTACCCATGGGTTGGGTTTAACAAGTCTAGTATAGATATTCTGTGGATATCCTGATTGCAGATGAGGCTATGAGGTCTATATCCACAATCCGCAAATTGCGGATATGCCGCAGCCTACTTGTATAGAGGTCTTTACTTCTTCTATCTAGCTAGGACACTCGACTAAATACATCTAGGCCTCATCATGGAACCGCAAGAACCGCCCAATGGTTCAAGGATGAAGAGAACCGCCCCTCACGGTTGCGGGTAGAACCTGCGGGTCCACAAACATGACAAACATCAAGAATCCCGTGATAAAAAATGTATAACTCTGAATAACAAGGATGAATCAGCAAGTCATATAGCCAAAAGAGGAAGTGTCACGGCCTGCACCTTTGGGAACATTCAAAAGAGATGACCGCTGCGCCAGGAGCAAAAGACTAGTATTCAAGGACAAAGTCCTTGAACTGTTCTCGCTTTATATAGAGGTAGGTTTTACAGTGCCGTCACAGGAAATTCTTGGCAGAATTATGCATTCGCGGGTCTTTAAGGGTTACCTGCAACAGAACCGCGGGGAACCGCGCGTGGTGCGGTTCTGAGATAGCAAGGTTGTGGGTATATGAGGGGCGGTTCATGGTTCAAAGATTCCAGTGAGGTACGGGAGTTCTTGTACAGGGAGGGCGAGAACCTATTTTATAATAGTGGTATTGCTGTGGATGTCAACAGGGTGATTCAGGATGCGTTTCTGCCTGGGGTTGAGTGGAAGAATGAAGATAACTAGGGGAGCGGGCTTGGGGTAAGAGAGGGGCTGTTTTTTTTTTTTTTTAAGGGCAAGATGGTGGTGAAGCATATCGGGCTTGACTCCTTGGATACAATTGGCTCTTCGGGACCACTTAGGGTTTCATTCACGGCTTTATGTGAAGACCCGCTTGCTAGGTCTTAGATAGAGACTGTTAACGACTTGTATTTGGGGCTGTGGGGCCTCCGATGCTGTGGCCATTACTGTTGAGGCGTCGATTCAGGGACAGATATGCAGTCTCGAAGCAAAGAGCGAGGTCATACTCTGCGCGGGAGCTCCAAATACGCCCAAAATCCTCGAGCTACTCCAGCTGCTCGAGCTGTCTGGTATTAGGAATGAGAGTCTTCTCTGTTTCTCCCGAGAAAGTGTCCATACCGTCTCTTGCAACCTATCAGATAAACTGTCCATTGACCCCCGCTACCTCTCCCACCCTCTTGATTTAGAGCTTATTGCCCGTGATCTCCTTGACATGCAAAAACTACACAAATCACCGCCACTCAACCATCCTAAAGGCCAGCGGACGTTAAAATCACCCACATACATTCCTTCGCGATCTTAACTCAGCAAAGGCTGATATCCATGAAATAGCAAAAATGGCATACCATTACAGCGGAACCGCCGCGATGATTCCCGGGATAAGGACGGTGTTGTAAATCAACGGCTCCGTGTATAACTTATGGGACGAGGAATCTGCGGGTCTGTGACGCGAGTATCTAATCTTGCCCTTGATTCTGGCGGCGAATCCGCAGTATATTGTTTATGCTGTTGTGGACAGGGCAGCAGATATTATCATGGATAGAATTTGATTTTTCTTTTCTTCTCTTTGTTGTTTTTGCATTGGTGTTGCACTGCATACACTTATTTTTGGACTTCGATTTCTTTGAATCAGCTGAGCTTATGAAATTATGCGGGCAATCTAGTGATTCAAATATCCGGTTTAGGCTATAACCCTGATTTCGAAGAAGATAAGGTGTTATATGAGCTCTGGTTCTCGGGTTGCTATTTTATATCTCCAACCATGGGTCTAGATCCGATATTACTCCAGCCTGCTAGCTGACTTGCGGTGAAACCTGGCGGAGTAGTAGATTCCTATTAATAATTGATTTCAGTGGAAATCACTCCAACTCGATCATGTGGCTATATAATGCATCATGGATAAATATAAGCTAATTTGTATTCCGCTCGTAGATCCATCTACTCTCGTAAATTTCTACCAGATTGCTCATATCTCATCTAGTCAGAATAATGGCCGCTCGGTATGGTAAAGCACAGAATTCACCTGCGGATAGGCCTTAATGGGCTGAAGGCGATTTCGTGGTTTGCACTGGAGCGAGTATTTCGGCGGCTGTGTTTTGTTGTTTGGGCGAAGATTCTGAGGGAGTTGAGAAGGAGCATTTACGGTGATATTTATACCTGACTATCACAGTGAGATAGGGGATAGCGTTCGAGGAGGGAAGCTTTTATAGGGTTACTTGAGGAAGGAAATCACAGATGGCTAATATAAGGATTATATCACTACTGAGAGGATGTTATATTAGTGTCGAACATCGCCAATGTGATCAATCCGCGAGAATGACGCATACAAGAGGATGCCCTAGTAGGGAATGATAATTATATTTAGATGATATTTTATTGAAAAGGTGACTTTTAACTTGTCCGATCCGTTTATTCAAAGAGCATATAGCTTATTCAGGCAGCATAACAGGAAACCGATCAATCAGTTCAAGTATATCCCGGGAGTAGAGCCTTGCAGCGTGACGCAGTTTAGCAAACTCGAGATCAGATGGTTTGACATGGACGCTAAAGGCCAGCAAAAGCTCAAGGATAGGAACAGATCTGCCGATCAGTGCTGTGGTAACTATACAGCGGCCGGTTGTGGGGACATCAGGGTTGGTGCCACGCTATAGGAGGAACTGGACAATGTCTGCACGGGCGGAACGTGCAGCTTGAAGTAGTGCTTTCTCCTTGTTGTATCCTTTATCTAGAAAAATGTTGAACATGTCAATATGGCCGTGTGCAGTTGCCAGGAGAAGCAGGTTGTATTTATTGCTGTCAGGCGGGGGAAGCTCATAGAGGGGCAGGAATAGGTTGACCAGGGTGACGGATCCTATGCTAATGGCGCAATTCATGGCCTTGTCGATGTTCTGAAAATGGTGCTTCAAGAGCATCTGGGTGATGTTCGCACAATGCAAGGTCACTTCCTTACTCAAGACTGTTGGTATGTGCGGGAGCACGTCGCCCGCGAGATACACGTGAGCCCCTTTATCGAGCAGCAGTTCTACCAGGGCAGTATTATTATTTTTGATGGCAAATAACAGGGCAGTCGGGCCACGTGTCCGAGGCGAGCCGTGAGAGCGGAGATGGTGAAAATTAATATCCGCTTCTTGCTGGAGAAGAAAATCTACCAGGTATAGATTATCAGATTCTGCTATATCTGGGAGGCATAAGCTGGCATCCTGCCGGGGGAGTCATGATTTGGACAGCAAGTACCTGACTATGTCTAAGTGTCCGCCGGAAGTAGCCTCGTGAATAGGGGTCTGCTGATTAATACTAGAAGGTATGCTTATCTAGCTATTATTATTACCGATTTTGTCAAGCAGTAGCTTGATAATACGAAGAGAGTTATTGCGTGTAGCCAGATAGAGAGGGGTTTCGCCGTGACGACTCCGAAAAAGCGCATTACACTCCTCATTGAGATAATATTCGACTTGGTCAAGATATCCATGTTCAGAAGTGGTCAGAAGGGGGTGATAATAGGCATTTTTCTTGATCTGTTGCCCTGCGCCCCTGGGTCTGAATGCCTTTGGAATCCACGCAGACCTATAACACAGGGCAAAGCCTGCTCGAATAAATCATTTAACTATAGATAGGGGTCCCGACTCAGAGGCGTGTTGGATGCCTGTACCACCTGAGTACTTCACATTATACAAGTAGAGCAAGTCAAGGAATAAGTAGCAAAGGCGGTGATTAACACGAATCAAAGCGTTGATATCCTGGTAAGAATAAATAAAATTCACAATTAGATGTAATAGTTCCAATGGGAGGCTTAGAAGATTGCGCGAGAATGACATTTCATAAACACATGGACAATTGATTCTGATTAAGTCAGTGTCGAAAGATGTGCGGAACACCGAGAAAGGGGCCCATTCTGGCCTTCAAGAGCAGAAGATTCAATTCTGGAAGTTGAGAGGTCGTTGACTTGGTCAATCGGTTAGTCATCTCTTCTAAGATTTATGGAGGAGAACAAAGAAAGCAGCAAAGCTATTGTGAAGCTATTCCGAGAACAGGGAATATTTTATTCCTCAGGCCACCCCCCGCGCTCGGGCACACCCCCTGTTTGCTCGTCACCCCTCTGACAAGAAGCAAGCAATATAAAGCCAAGTAAAGAGAGTAGGTAGGAGTAATAAATTACTAGGCGACTGTTATATAAATCATGCTCTGTTGCCGGGTACTGGGTGGGAATCAAGTTCTCTTTCTTATCACCATATTTGTATCAACAACTCGAACAACGCATTATCTCGATAAGTTACTGGCAAAACGAAATGAGCAAAACTTGCTACACCACTGGTAAAAACATATACAAACAGCACTGCTACTCTGACCTAAGGCTGTCCTCCAACCCCTGGAGGAAAGGGACAATACGTGGATGGTTTGGCAGGAGCAGGAACATGATACTGAGCGCAATGACATCATTGGTCAGTGAGAGATTAGATGAAAATTCGGTCCGGTCAAAGGAAGTTAACTAAATGATTGAATATCCAAGGACTTAGTGCTGAATTAATATTCGTACGACTAACTAGAGTTATGCGGAGATGTGGACATGAACACAGACGACTACAAACATCATTCGACTCTCGTGTAAACAAACTCTACCTCGGAAACATTCAGGCAACCTGGAAGACAGTATCATTATCGAAATCGACACATCATGCTCCAAAGTCTGGTTCCGACTATATCGGAATGACGACGAGCCCTGGATACACGTGGACCTCAAGATTACCTACAATGGTTGTTCCAGGGGGATCACAAGATCCTCAGATTGTGATGGTAATGCTAGAGCGTCTTATTTTTAGCATTATTAGATATCTTCGTTGATCTCAAGATGTGACTGCCTTTGAGATCATTTAAGTTGCTTCATCCTACAGGTCATGATTGTATTGATGCATAAATTGCAGAATTAATTTGCAGGCTAGTATGAAGTCCTTGATATCAATTAAAACCATGGTAGGTGTCAGTGGGAGAGTATTCTGTCTAGCACCGGCGGTACTGGAAGTGATTCAAGAATTAACTTACACTACGGAGTACTTGAGATCCGTGGCAGCTCGAGAGAATCAGTATGGGTCAGGGGCTTACTGGGGGAGGTTCTTATCCATGTCGCGAGGTGGTGACCGAGTAGCTTGATAATGTAGGTGGAGGCCTTGATCTCCTTGGAGACATGGCCTGTGGCCGTATGAGGGCACTACATGATCTATACTAGCATTTTATCATGAGGGGCATGTTATTATTGAGCTACTAAGGTAAGACAGAAAAATCAGCTAAAGCGAACGCCACATAAGCTATTAGCCCAAACATAGGGTCAAATGTAGTGAACACAGTCATGTTCATCCAAGCAGGTTTCTCTTTTGCATCTCTTCTCTTGTCCACTCCCAAAGCCTTTCTGCAAGACCCATATCCTGTGAAACTTTGCTGGGGAGTTTTCTTTTCTGTCCCGGCACGAAGTATTCCCCGCCATCACTCGCCTTGAAATCCGGCGACGCAACAGCAAAGAGAGAATTATAAGCTCCCTCTCTTGGATGCGAGTAAACACCAAGGGTCTTCAAGATGATGTAAAAACACTTCGGCAGAGCGGTTTGCTTGTTGAGATCAGTGTCGATATGTCCGGGATGCACGGCGGCAGTCCACACAACACCTCCCCTGCCGGCCTCAGAGCCATTAGGACCGTAAAGTTTGTTGAGCTGTTTCGCGTGCAGGATGTTACCCACTTTGCTCATCCCGTAGCGGGACCATATGCCGCCTCGTTCCTGTTTCAAATCGTTGAAGTCGATTCCGGACTTGGGGGCAAAGTTATGCCCATCGCTCGTCACATTGACGACTCGAACACTTCCAGGACCCATACCGTCGAGAGACGAGGTACTGGACAAGAGTTCAAGCAGGTGGTAGGTCAAAAGCCAGTGGCTTAGGTAGTTTGTCTGCCACTGGGCTTCGAATCCGTCGGCGGCACTGAGTGCGAATGGGGTTGCCATGATGCCGGCATTATTGACCAGACCATGTAATTTTTCCTCTTTTTCTTTGAACTGCTTCGCGGCATTGACAACAGATTGGAGGTCCATTAGGTCCATCTGGAGGAAGTGGACGTCGGCATTGGGGGCTTCGGCTCTGATTTTGTCGATTGCGGATGCGGCTTTTTCGGGGGATCTGGCGCCCATGTAGACGCGGGCGCCGCTGATCGCCAGCTGTTGGACGGTGTAAAATCCAACTCCAGTGTTTCCGCCGGTGACTAGAAAGACTTTACCGGCGAGGGAAGGCAGGGAAAAGGGGAGAGAGGCCATCACGTCGTAGACAGGGCTTGGACAGGAGAACAAGGTGAACAGAGATGACTCAGGGAAGAATGATGGCTGGAGAAATCACTAAGCTTATCTTTATTATTTTATTAGAATTAATGCATGGCAGCAAACAAAAAAAGGGGGGGGGAGTGAACCTCCTGCCACATGCCCTTGAAAATTTCAATGATGTCAATTTTAATACCGTAACTTATGGTAGGAGTTACAAAAAACAGAAGCTGCATGGCGCGCAACCGACCTGGCCAGGCTTTGATTTTAGGTTCAATGCTGCAGGTTAATTTAAAGTAGTGTGGAAACTGCGGATCAACCCAAACGAGTGGAGGTACCTTAACTCCGAATGATGACAGCTTACAGCTTACAGGTGACAGGTGACAGGTCAGATCTGCACTGTCAACCTCCCGCCCCACTACTCCGTAGGTAGACAACAATCCTGGACATCTCTTCTGAATACTTGTCCTTGCTAGACTTCTAGCTAACAATACCAATCTACAACCATGTTAGAAAGATTGCTCCTTCCTAACCGCCTTCTTGAAGAAATCCACCTGGGCCTGCATCATCGGCTCAAATTCTGCATCCTCCTGAAGCATAGTGAGATGCCGCTTCCTCGCCGCATGATAGATCTCCTTGGGCCCCTTGATAGCCTCATACAGCCGCACCTGCTGCTCAACAGGACAGATAGTATCATGCTCAGGCACAACCATCATCGCCGGCGTATCACCCAGATACGGAAGCGCCACATAAGGACTGAACGTGAAGATCTTGTAGTAGCTCTGAAACGTCACGGTAGGGACGAAGCCGTCCGCAGAGAGGGACGCAAACTCTGTGATGGCAGCCCGCACTTCATCGCCCCAGTCCACGCCTAGATGGATGGGGTTGTTGCCATCCTGGTCGACCATGGCGGTGTAGAAGGGCTCGTTCCCGAGTGCCTGCGACTCGCGCTCGCTCACGAGTCGCGCGAAGTTCTCTTTCGCTTGCTCCGGCGAGATTCCGAACTCGAATGTCCAGGGGGAGACGGCCATCACGCATTGCGCACGCGGGTCGTAGCAGGCTGCTGCAAGGGCGATGGTTGCGCTGAAGGATACGCCCCACAGGCCTATCTGCTCGGGATCCACGATTTCGAGCCCTGCCATGAACGTTATGGCGTCTAGGTAGTCGTCTACGTGTCTGTGGGGGTCGATTTCGCGACGGGGAGTGCCCTCGCTTTGGCCGCAGTTGCGCGGATCATAGATCATGGTTGTGATTCCGTGTCGTTGGAAATACGTGGCCGCGCTGGGGACAGATATCTCTTTGGTGCAGTTGTACTGTTTGCGAGTGGTTTTTCATGTTAGTTCTCTGGTCGCCTATGGGAAAGAGAGAGAGAGACATACGCCAGGGTTCATAATAATGGCTGGCCCCCGTTCGGATGCTGGGTATAGCCGGGCCTTTAGGGTAAGCTGGTCGAGGGTTTGAAACTCGACTTCTTCAAACTCGGCCTGATTGAAAGCAAATGCCATGGTTGTCGCTATCTGTCGCCAGCGGGTGAATCTGTGTGAAGAGTTATCCGTGTTTGAAAAAAAAGTATAATGGGCTCAGCACTGGTCCTGAGGGCAGCTTAGTAGTAGGAAGGAGAGAGGGGTAACCACATTGTATTTTTTAATACTTCTTGGACGCCTCTTCGTATAGTTATTGCTCTAGTAAGCCTGGTCGAGATACTGGAAAAACTCCGAGCTCAGAGAAGGAAGAGTGAGTTGGCCTTGCAACATCCTCCAGCCGTGGGAGATGGGCTCCTACACCGGGGAAGGAGGAGTAAGTCGGCTTTGGAGCTGATATTATTCCGGCCAAAAAATGAACCCGAGCAGGATCAACGGACATCCTCTAGACCCACCGGGAGGAGGGAGATCCCTGCACGAGAATGAGATACACAAAGACGGCATGACGGCTGAGAACACCCCTGGCAGAAAAATAAATCCGAGCAAAATCGCCGTTGCGGGCTAGCGGGCCGGCGGACCGGCAGGGGGAGAAAGAACCCGGAGCATGGCTTGCAGCTTGGGGGCTTGAGAAAATGAAGCCGAGCTGGATCAACGGACATTCTAGAGTCCAGAGGGAGACGGGAGACCGCTGCACGTGGGAAGAAAGCGGAGAAGGATTTGGGACTGGGGTATATGCGAGCTAGGAAAGGCATCGAATTCTGGAGGGGGGCCGAACTAAGAGAAGGATTTTAGCACAGACATGGCTCAACGGAGATTCCTCGTTCGGGAAAAGCGACATGAAGTACGAGGTTACAGAAAAGATGCACCAGACGTTACCAAATTTCGGATGGGGGACGGGGATTCTCAGGTCTAGAAAGCAAGATCTGAAGGTGCAAGGACATGCATGAGCTGTGCAGAGGCATACACGGCTACAGTAGAGGTTGTTACAGCTCACACAGATTTGGTATCGATCATTAACAGAACGAACAGCGACATTGATTGACTGTGAAACTTATGAAACTGACTGGAAGACACTAAGATGAGGAGGAACTACTGAGTACAGCTAACTTAGGGTGCCTAGTCTTCGATACGTCGAACTCGATGAGCAGAGACTCACTCCTCCTGACCCTGGAAACCCATCTCCGCGCCCACAGGCTCAATGGCGTTGTACAGTTTGTCGGCGTCCTTATCCACAGCAGCCCAATCCTTCATGATCAGACGCTGGCGATGGACATCCCGTGCGGAGAACAGGGCCTCGAAAGGCGCGGGCCGCATAAGTGCCCCATCCATAACAAAGCCCCATGCGGGGATGGGAGCGCCGTCCTTGATCGGGCTGATGCGAAAGCCCCACAGAATGCGCGAGACGGATATGAACAGGGAGTCCATTGCAAAGTAGCGTCCAGGGCAGGCTCTCCGCCCGAACCCAAAGGAACTCACGGGCAGATCAGGGTTGTCCAGATACCGCTCTGGCCGGAACTCATGGGGGCTTGGGAAGGTCTCGGGATCGAAATTAATCGACCACTGGCTCGCGATGACTGTTGTCCCCGCGGGAATGTTGTAGCCCTCGTACGTATCATCCTGTATGACCGAGTGAGGCAGCCCGAATGGTGCCGCTGGGTGCCAGCGCAGGACTTCTTTGATCACGGCGGTCACGTAGGGTAGTTGGTCGACGTCTTCGAAGGTTGGGAGACGATCTGGCCCGACGACGGAGTCAATCTCCTGCTGTGCGCGAGCCATCGCATCGGGGTGCAGCACTGCCGCTAGGGTGAACATATCCAGCACAACGCCTGTCGTGTCTCCGCCTGCCTCAGCCATGACGCCAACCACGAAGTTTACTTCATCGCGGGGCAAATCCTGTGATTCCTTCAGACTGCGGATTTTCTTGGTCCAGTTCCACGAGTCCTTCCGCAGCGCTTCGTCGGTGTTCAGCTGGAACAGGCCCACGGTGCGGGAGTAGTGCTCATCCGCCTTGCTCTTCCAGGGAGCTAACGCGGCCGGCAGGTGATTGAGGACGGGGAATAGATCGACAAGCCAGATCCCAGTGGCGAAGATTTCGCGGAACACGCGGCTGATATGCTCCATTTCGTGGATATTGCACTCGTCCCCCTTGGCCAACCGTTGACCGTAGCCTAGACCGGTTTGGAGACTGTTGGCCCATCGCTGGAAGCGCGGGTGGAAGTCGTTGGTGAACAAGAGCTCGTGCATAAGTTGCAGGCTTTCGAATTCCTGAACCTGTCGGCACCGGGTGACAATGCGCTTGTTGAGGACAGACAGTTGTAGGCGATTATGTAGACGCCATCGCGGGCCGTAGGGCAACGTCGCCGTGTGGAATCCTCGAGTGACGCAGTCATGAGCCATGGTGAACCGTGGCCGCGAGCTGTACAGAGATCCCTTCTTGTCCAGGAGGTCCCTTGCTATCTGCGAATTGCCGATGACAACAACGCGATCAAGCCCGAGTTGCAACTGAATCAGAGGCCCATACTGCCGGTGCCATTCCTGACAGCGCTCATGCATACGTTTCTTGCCGAGCTGATGTAGGTTCCCGATCAAGGGCAGCTTGGGGGGGCCGGGAGGCAGTCGCTGATGTCTCATGAGATACAAGACAACGAAGCAGAAGGCGAGCCCAACCGCGGCCGGCAAATATCGGATGGACATCTTCCTCTCTCTAGCGAAATAGTAGAAACAGGAGAAGTTCAAGTATGAGAACTAGATACGACCACGGTGTGGATACGAAGATGAATTTGACAACTCTAGATAGTATTTATACGCTGGACCGTACGAAACTAGGAAACGAACAGTCCTGCATCTTGGATATCTTGATGCAAGACCCCCGCCATCTGCACCCCCTCGATAGTCTTACCCGGAGTTCGGACTTGACAACGTCGGCTTCATTGACGTCTTTACCCGGCGCTCCTGGGGGCTGGAGACGATGTCACACAACAGCCTGCAGATGTACGTTTCGGGTTCATTAAGCTGAAAGCCACGTCGCAGTGCCCCAACACAGCGTGCATGGTCCAGATCCTTCACATCCTTCATTGTGGGATCCAGATCCTTCTCGGTGAGACTGTTTGTTTTCATGTTTTCTTTCTTTGGCGGCCGCTTCTGCCTCCAGAGTCCACTCAGGCCTCCCCTTTTCGGCAGGGATAAGAACGTCATCTCGTCATCGTGATTGACTGCGACAACCTATCATTCAAATCACAATAATCTCAAACTATCCTCAACAGGAACCAGAAATATGTTGTTTTCTAGAGACCTCGTGATCTTGGCGGCATTGGTGGGCGTTGCATACCCGATTCCCCTCGAGGCCCAGGGTCAGTGTGGGATTGAAGCCCAGGCCCAGTGTGTAAGTCTGCCCTGCCTGTTTCGTACGCTGGGTAGCGGCTAATGCCTGTTATAGTGCGCCAGCCTGAGGGAAACCGCAGTTGCAGACTTGGTCTTCACCTACGGCGACAGTGAATACCTGGAGGCCAAAAGGTCGTATTACTCGGTGACCACAAGCCTCAACTCGCCCTGTATCGTGTTGGCGGAAAGCGCAGCCGATGTCTCAACCGTGGTAAAGACGCTCACACAGCCAGAACTGGCTCCCAACTGCCCCTTTGCCATCCGTAGTGGCGGCCATTCAATGGTACGCGGGAATTCAGATATTGCCGCGGGTGTCACGATCGACCTGTCGCGGATGAATGCTACAGTTTTCCATCCCGAAACTGAGACAGCCTCGATTGGGCCGGGGGCTAGATGGCAATCCGTCTATGAAACGTTGGAGCCCTTTGGTGTGGCGGTTTCTGGTGGACGATTGGGCTCTGTGGGAGTGGGTGGTTTCCTGACAGGTGGTGCGTCTCATCTCTTTCCCTTTCCGGAACCACAAAAGGATGATATGATAAGCTGATCTATATCGGACAGGGGGAATCACCGTTCATTCGGCGCAGCGTGGATGGGCTTGCGATGATGTCGTGGCCTTCGAGGTCGTGCTCGCCAATGGTACAATCACCAGAGCCACGCAAGAGATCAACGCAGACCTCTTCCATGTGCTCAAGGGCGGGTCCAGCAACCTGGCAATTGTCACGAACTTCGAGGTGAACGCCTTCGCCCAGGGTGACATGTGGGGAGGGTATGCGGTTTACGACAACTCGTCAACCCCCCAGCTGGCGCGGAGCCTGGCCAACTTCACGGACAACATTGAACAAGACCCGCGCGCCCTCCTAGTGACCTTCTGGACCTACGACTCCAGGGTCGGCGTGAACAATGCTCAAAATGCCTTGTACTACACGGCGCCGGACGAATATCCCAGTGCATATGGCGATTTCTACGCCATCCCAAATGTCTCCAGCACCGCGCGTACTACCGATCTACTTCGCATTGTAACAGAGCTGCCGGACTATACAGCCCTTTTCCGGTGAGTGAACGGATGATGCGCTTTATAGGGCTGTGCATTTGTATTCTTGCTAACCGCACCCTTGGTACAGGGTACACTTCATCACTCTTACTTTTTACAATGACGCCAGAATTGTAGAGTACGGGGTTCGTCTGTACAACGACCTCCTCGAGAACATAAAGTCCAACGTATCCGGCGGAGACTGGGTGATAATTGCCGGGTTTCAGCCTCTGCCAACCCTCTTTGCGACGAGTGGGCTAAGCAAGGGGGGCAATATTCTGGGACTTGAGCGCGAGGAAGATAACCAAATCGGTATGTCTTGACTTTTCCCTGCTGTGATTTGGAGTGCAGTGTGCTAACGCCTCAACAATGGGATAGTCCTGCTACTCGAGGCATTCTGGCAGCATGTGGCTGACGATGACCTGTTTTACGGGCTGGCAAACTCACTGATCCAGGATCTGGACGACTATGCCCGATCCCTGGGGCTGAACAGCGAGTGGCTCTACCTGAACTATGCTGGCCGCTACCAGGATCCGCTGCGTGGATATGGACCGGAGAACATGCAGAGACTGCAGCAGGTTGCGAGTCTATATGACCCGACTGGTGTTTTCCAGACCCAGGTCCCTGGAGGGTTCAAAATCTCAGCGGCTATTGCCAGTGGTGAGACTCGCTGAACACGGCGGGGATAACTTTGTGACAGTTGCAGATCATTTTCAACAAGTAGATTTGCTGAGAGTAGGAGGGTAGCTGGTAGTAATAGCTAGGTGAATTAGATTTTGATTGTTGGTATAATAATCCTCGGAGTCTAAGGCTCGTGTAATTGCCAATTGGTAGTCGAATGCAGCGGCATATCTTATGCATAGTTCTTTTTGACATACTGACAATAATTCATGGCAAGTGTCTACTTCTGCCAGGTGGATTATATAGCAAGTAGACTACATCGTGGCTACTGAAGCTCGCGAAAGGCACGAAAGTAGATCGAAATAGTAACAAAACCAATTCTAGCGTCGATTCAAGGTCTTTAACTACTAAACGATTCTATTAGCCAAAGAGAGATTAAGAAGCGAAAAAAAAGGCCACCCAATCGCCAACCCTCGAGAGCGGTTGGAGTCTCTGAACCACCCCCCGCCACTGCGAAGGCACCGAGACAACATGAGCCTTCTCGCCTGCCCTGACATCCGTCCTTGCCGCGCAGCCCTGGATAGCCTTCACCGCGAACGCAGTCGACACGCCGCGGTTGGTGATCCCCAGCCCGCCAGAACCGTACTTGTAGATCACGCACGCGGGCCAGCCACCATCCTCGCACTGCATTCCAACCAACGTCCGCACGTCAGCGGAGCACTCAATGCCCAGTGGTAGACATGCCAGGATGCGCATGGAGAGGGCAAGGGCGTCCACGGGCGTTTTGTTGCGCTCTTGCAGCCGCTCGGAAAGGAGCGCCGTCAGCTCCTGTCGACGAGGGCCGGGTCTTAGGTTCATGGTGAATCGCGTGAAGAAGAAGAGGAAGGCCTCTGGCGACGCGTAGTACCTGGTTCCAGCGAGGTAGGCTCTGTGGTAGAGGACGTCGCGGACCCAGGAGATTGTCGCGGCGAGCTCGTCTTCGCGGCCGTATTTGGCGAAGAGGGCGAGGACATTCACGCAGACGATGGGGTCGACGCGTGGTCTTGTCCGGTCAAAATAGGTCTGGCAGCCGAATTTCAGTAATTGTCCCACTCAGAGGGGGTTCAGATGGGGTCTACCGGCACAATACCGTCCCTGTTCAGACCGCTGAGAATCTCATCCATCACGGAAGTCGCAATGTCCGGGGCCGTGGGGACAATGGAGAGGGCGAGTGATGTGGTGTCGAGATCGTCCGGGAAAATGTCCGTCGTAAGGTTGGGAGCACCTATGAAGAAGTTCCAGGTTCTCTGCCCGGGCTCCATGCGGACCAACTCTCTAGAGATACGGAGCATAGTCAGCATTATGATCCAAAGACATGGATTGGTACACCGGGTGGGAGCAAGTCACATACGGCTTTCCAGTCGCCTCGAGAATAAGGAGCTGACCAAAGTTATCCTGTACCGGAACATTGGTAGTGGTGGCGCTCTGGAGCAGCATCTTATTAATAGAAAGATACTCCATACCTCGCTCAGCAGGACTACCGAACAGGTTCAAGAGTTGACGCTGGGCGTCCTCTTTATCAAAGAAGACGATTCCGCGCATCCCCAACGACCGTGCAGACGTCACGTTCTCCAGCTTGTCGTCGACGAACACGACATCCTCGCTGGCCGTCGAGATCTCCTGCAGCACGTGGCGGAAGAACGCGAGATCAGGCTTTCGCATCCCGACGTGGCCGGAGGGAAAGATCTTATCAAACAGGGCCCAGTCATCTGCCTTGGACAGGAGGACGTCGTAATCAGGCTTGGAGATATTAGACATGCCATATACACGCAGAGCGCCGTTGGCCCTCTGTTTCAAGGTTTGCAAGAACGCCTTAAATGTTGTATCTAGCTGCAGAGATGCACGCGCCTTGACAAAGGTCTCCGCGATGGCTTGGTCATCGTAGCCATAACGACTGGCGAGGGCCTTGTAGCACTCGTCTTCTGTCAGATGGCCACATTCGTATTCGCCCCAGATGTCGCTGTGCAAGATCTGGCCCAGTGTCTTGCGGGAAACAGGGGTGGACGTTGGGGGCTCCCAGTTGAAAAGAACATCCCCAAGATCGAGAATAAGAGCGCGGACCATTCTGAACAGAGGAAACCTTGAAATTGTCAAGGATAGAGCTGAACGTCAAGTATGAGAGGGTTGCCAACTATTGTGAGGCTGCTTAACTATGGCAAAGTTTATACTTTCATGCGACGCGCTGCTGTGTAGCCAACTGTACTTTGTTGCCTCAGAGTCTTGCTTCCAAGCGTCCGCGTCCGACGGATCAGAACCCGCCATCTTCGGGGTGGGTATGGGGGAGGGGGAGGACCGGAGGGCGCAAGGCCCCCTGCAGGTCTGACCCAAAGTACAACATCTCGCGAGTGAGCGGCCGGCTTCCGCAAGCCGTTTACGAGGCAATGCAAATAATAAATTACGGAAATCAAGACGTATTGAAGGAATACGAGAAATGACAGGTTAGGATAGGACCACGACACCAGGGTGACTGCGCAACGTGCCGGCTGTGCATATTGGCATCCATATATGAAACTCGGACGTAGGATGTCGGTAGGCGCCGAATCCAACCTGCAGTGTCTGACAGCCTTATCGCCGTCACAGAGCATCGGAGTCCGGACTTTCTATAGACAATATACAACCTGGAGGGCGGGCTTGGCGCAGATGGCCAGTACTTTCTCACCTTGAGAGTGAGATAAATAAAAGAGAGGTCTGGGTGGAGTATACCCTATTCTTTTTTCTGTGTCTCTATTCGTGCGTGAACCAGTTTATTCATTCATCCAATATTTGCACATCCAAGCCTACAAGTCATCCCAATGGACAACGGCAGCAGTCACCAGGCAGCAGGTGTGCCGCCGATTGCGGTTGTCAGTTTTGCATGCCGACTGCCAGGGCGAAACAACGACCCTGAGACGCTATGGCGGTTCCTAGAACGCGAGCAGACGGCCTCAAACACCGTGCCCGAGTCTCGGTTCTCCTTTGCTGCCCACTTCGATGGCTCGAGGAGACCGAGAACGATGAAGGGCAGCGGTGGGATGTTCCTCGAAGACGTCGACCTGGCACGCTTCGACGCGCCTTTCTTCAATATCTCGGCCGCAGAGGCGCGATCAATGGATCCGCAACAGAGACAACTACTTGAGGTCGTCTACGAAAGTCTTGAGAATGGAGGGCTGACCCTGGACGGGATAAACGGACAGCAAGTCGGTTGCTTCGTCAGCAGCTTTACCATAGGTACGCGGGCCTCTGAAGATAATTAAATCAAGCACAGGATCATCCATGGTTAATGTGAGTATGAGCAGACTACCTGGCAATGCAGAATAGGGATCCGGATGCCCGGCCAGTCAACATGACCACCGGCACTGGGCGTGCCATCCTTAGTAACAGGATCAGTCACTATCTCAACATCAAAGGGCCAAGGTACTGTAGATAGACGCACCTTAGTGGATGCAGCTCATGCGAAGACTAACATGCATCGTATAGCGTGACGGTCGACACTGCCTGCTCGGGGGGCTTGACGATAGTCGACTTGGCCTGTCGCTACCTGACATCTAACGATATTTCGACAGCGATTGTAGCGGCCTCTCACCTGTTCTTGAAGTACGTAAACCACTGCCCCGCGAACCTGAGGTCGGTGTGAGAGCCCGCTTTGCTGACCAAATCCAAGTCCGGACGATCTATTGGAAGGTTTGTACATCAGTCCTACGGAAAAGTTGTAGAGAAGCTCACACGTGCGTATCTGCTGTCTAGAGGGACAACTAGGGAGTGTTTATTCTCCAAACGGCCTGTGCCAGGTCTTCGACGCAAAGGCGGACGGATACGTCAAAGCGGAAGCCGTCAACGTGGTGATTCTGAAGCGGCTTGACGACGCCCTCGCGGATGGCGATCCCATTCGAGCAATCATCCGGGGCTCAGCCAGTAATAGCAATGGTGCGACAGTGGGAATATCAAACCCCAGTATGGATCAACAGGCTGCATGCATCCGGGCGGCATACGCTCGCGCCGGCATTACGGACACTAACGCCACCACGTACATCGAATGCCATGGGACGGGGACCCAGGTAGGCAGTCTCTGAACGAAAGATGCGTGGTGTGGTGGCTGATTTGGATCGTATAGGCGGGCGACCCGGTCGAAGTCAATGCATTGTCTACAGTCTTTGGGCCCACCAGGGACGCTACGGCCCCATTGATAATTGGATCTGTGAGAAACCCTTCACCCTAAACTTTCGCAGCAAGCGGCTGACAATAATCCTTTAGATCAAGAGCAATCTCGGCCACTCAGAACCTGCGGCAGGTCTGAGCGGACTGATAAAAGCAACCCTGGCGACGGAGAAAGGGAGGATCCCCGGCCAACCCACTTTCGCTGAGCCCAATCCAAAGAGTATAGCTGAGCCCTACCCCGTGGCACACGGCTAATACCGCAAGACTAACGCTGGATGCAGTTGACCTGAAGAGAGGGAACTTACATATCCCGAAGAAGACAATGGACTGGCCCGCCGACGCGCTTCGTCGGGCCAGCGTGAACTCGTTCGGCTTCGGCGGAGCAAATGCCCATGTCATTTTGGAAGAATCTAAAGGATACCTCGGGTCAGGATGGCGCAAGACGCACGTCTCATCCCGGGCGACACAAGGCCAAGCCTTCCGAATGGAGGCGAACGGCATACCCAAAAAGCTCTATACCCTGGTATTTTCCGCGGCTACGGAGGAGTCGCTCCAAGCCTACTATGCGAGAATCAAACGGCACCTGGCTGATCTGAACGTCAAGGTAAGCCCCGCCGACTTAGCGTACACATTAGGCCAGCGTCGCACCCACCACCCGTGCAGAGCATATGCTGTTACCAGCGCATCCAATCTAGGTCGCGCCAGGGTGGAATTCGGAGAAAGGGGCCTGGAACCGCCGCGCGTTGCCTTCGTCTTCACAGGTCAGGGCAGCCAGTGGCCGCAGATGGGAGCTGGGCTTATCAAGGCCTTTCCGTGCGCTGCAAAGCTGCTGCGACACCTTGACACTGTCTTACAGAGTACCCCGACCCCCCCTTCCTGGTCTATTGTTGGTAAATACAACCCCCACATGGCATGCCACGCAATGTTCTAATGTTATATAGAGGAGTTGACGGAGCCCCGCCAGGCCGACTATTATCAGCGGCCGGAGCTATCCCAGCCCCTTACAACTGCGCTGCAACTTGCCATTCTCTCCATCCTGGAAGAATGGGGAGTCCAGCCGATGGCGGTCGTTGGGCATTCGTCTGGGGAGATTGCAGCAGCCTATGTAGCGGGCTACCTGAGTCGGGAACAAGCGATTCTGGCGGCCTTTTACCGGGGCCAGGCGGCAGCAGTGGTCGGCCCTCCCGCTGGCGATTCCTTGGGAATGTTAGCAGTGGGCGCAGGCGCAGAGAAAGTCTCGCATATGCTCCCTGAGATGCAGGCGGAGGGAATACAAGTTGCCTGCATCAACAGTCCGAGCAGCATCACTCTTTCCGGATCGAAGAGCGCCCTCATGCGCAGTCAGACGCAGCTGGAACAACAGGGGTGCTTTGCCCGGATGCTGAGAGTTGATTTGGCGTACCATTCGACATACGTAGCTGACATCGCCGACCTATACAAGAAGGAGCTTGAGGCAAGTTGGTCTACGTCCACATCCCCCGGGCCTGCTCCGACCTCGAGGCCCGTGCAGATGTTCTCGTCCGTGACAGGACATCTCCTCGACCAGCCATGCGATGCAGAGTACTGGCGGGTGAATATGACTTCGCCGGTGCTGTTCTCAAGTGCGGCGGCGGAACTTGTCGAGGTGTCGCGGGCGAACCTCCTCCTCGAAGTTGGACCGAGTGGCGCCCTAGCTGGTCCCATCCGAGAGATTTTAGAGGGCGTGGCCGGGGCCCAGAGCGTTCAGTACCTGCCCGCTCTCCAACGTGCAAAGGACACCGCTGAGGCAATGCATGAGCTTGCCGGGAAACTATATATAGCCGGCTCCCCCCTTTCTCTTCGCGCGGTCAACTTCCCCGTCAGAGAGGCGCCCATCGACCCCGCCGTCATCGTCGATCTCCCCAACTACTCCTGGGACTATTCAGCCGTGTACTGGCACGAAAGCGAGTCCAGCAAGGACTGGCGCTTTGGCCGGTATCCGTACCATGAGCTACTGGGACGCAAAATCCTGGGGACGCCGTGGACGGCTCCCTCGTGGAAAAGCATCATCCGGCTGGACTACCTCCCTTGGCTCAAAGACCATCGCATGGCTGGTGATCCGGTCTTCCCGGCTGCAGGCTATCTGGCCATGGCGATTGAGGGCATGTATCAAGCCCGTCAGAGTGTTAATCCCCTCCCCGATGTGGTTTCGGTCTCTGACCTGCAGTTTGTGCTGCGAGATGTCAGCTTCAGAAGGGCCCTCGCGCTAGATGGTGGCAAAGATACTACTGTCGTCCTAGTATTTACAGAGGTGTCGGAGGGTTATACCTCGTGGACTGGCTTTCGGGTCCTTTCCATCCAGGACGGTAGCTCGGTGACGCACTGTGATGGCAGCATCTGCGTTCGCCAGGCCCCTGCTCGAGGTAAGAAGAGTGAGTTATAGCGCTCCCAGGACAAGCTAACCATACTACAGCGGCGGCGGAGGAAACGCTTGCTCCCCTACGGCACTCGGAATCTGCGGCCCATTGGTACCGGGCCCTCGATAGGAAGGGCTGCTCTTACGGCCCCGACTTCCAGAGGTTAATCGATGTGGAGTTTCTAGCAGGTCAGAAGGAAAGTCGGGCCACCATCTCCCAGGAACCACCATCAACGGGTTCCAAACAACACCCATACTGCTTACACCCCGCTCTTATTGATATCTGCTTCCAATCGGCTTTTCCCGCTTTGTATTCCGGCTTGCGCAGTGAAATAAAGTCGTTGCTTCTCCCGTCAAGTCTAGATGAGCTCACTATCGGCCCAGTTGTGAATCAGAACCAGTCGTCAGGCCCTGCTCTCTCCGTAGCGCAGGCCAGACACACTGGTACAGGACCGAAGGGGCGGGGTGGTAATCACTACGCCAATGCCTCCATCTGGAGCATGGAAACCGGCCAGCTCCTGTTGGAGTTCAAGGGGCTTCGGTTTTCAGAGCTGAACATCGACGACGGCATGGATTCTGAGCCCGAGCTTTTCGCCCCTGCATGGGTACCAGACTTTGAACTTCTCTCGCAGGATCAGATGATCAAGACCTTGCGGCTAGAAGCCAGGTTGTCGGGCTTGGTCAACCTCGTCGCCTTCAAGATGCCGAGACTCCGTATCGGGGAAATCAATCTGACTGCTGACACCACGTTACCAGTCTGGTTCGATGTGGGTAGCAGTGGTCTGAGAGACGCTCATGAGCACTACACATATGCGGATCCGGATTCAGCCCGTCTGAAAGCTGTCCGTGGCCTCATTGGAGACCGGCCGAACGCAGAGTTCAAGCTTCTAGCGAAGGACAGCAGTTCCAGTTCCATCTTCTCCGATCCGGGCCCTGACCTGATCCTTGTCCAGCACCAGGAGCTCATGTCTCCTACTCAACAGCCGGTGCTCGAACGAATCAAGCAGTCTCAGAGCAGCGGGAAGCTGTATTTATTTGTGCAACGCCCCACAGCAATATGCTCAGTCGAAGACGAAGACACCCACGCTCTTCAGCTTGGTCAGGCAGGACTTGAAATCCTGTTCCAGGTCCCAATTGACGGGTCTTGCTTTGCCTATCTGTGCCGAAGCAGAGAAATTATTACCACGCCAGCAGACCAGCACGAGACCGAGACCCAGACTATCTCTATTATCTCAACCGTACCCCAATCCGAGCTGCTGGACAGTCTCACCAGATCACTCGCAGAGGCTGGATACAGCGTCCGGACGCAAACTTCATTCAGTCCCCCTGCTGACGATGTAAGGGCGGTTGTTGTGTTGGATGATTTCTCCTCCCCAGTCCTTGCCGAAGTGAGCGACGATCAATGGGAAAGTATCCGGGCCTTAGTCCTGAAGTCGCCCTCTACACTTTGGGTCACTCAGGGCGCTCAGTTCCGGGTCACGAATCCGAACAACGCCCTCGTCCACGGCTTGTCACGGAGCATAAGGGCAGAAAACCCGGCCGCCAGACTGATCACTCTGGATGTAGAGGCTCAGGCCACTCAAAGCAACTGTACAAGCATAGTCCAGGTCCTACAGCAAATAGCCTGCCGCGACAGACACCCTGGAGATGATTGCGAGTTTGTAGAGCGTGGTGGTATCTTGCATGTGAGCAGGATTCTAAGAAAGGGCACGGCCGAGGAGTTGAATCTCGACCACGCTGCGGCCCCTCGCACAGACACCCAATCGATGCATGATAGCGTGAAGCAGGTACAACTTGGAGTCAATCATGTGGGCTCCTTGGACTCCCTTCAGCTTTACGAGGTTCCAGGGGAAGACCCTTCATTGCTGCCCGATCAGGTTGAGATAGAGGTTCACGCGACGGGGCTAAACTTCAAGGTAGGATTGTATCTCTTCGTTCGTTGACTATTTGTTGACTAACGTAACCTACCTCAAGGATGTGGCAGTGTCGACAGGACTGGTACCAGGCGATGACCACGCCCTTGGCCTCGAGGCAGCCGGCATTGTGACGAGAGTAGGGCAGAACGTGCACGGCTTCCAGGCCGGAGACAAGGTTGCTTTCATGGATAGAGGGGCTTTTACCAACCGAGCACGGATTGCGTATAAGCGAGTGCATCATGTGCCAGACGGAATGGCTCTTGAGGTACGTAGAAAGTAAATCACTTGAACCGTTGGTCTAACGAGCACGCCAGGTCGCCGCAGCACTTCCCGTTGTCTTCATGACGGCCATATTAGCTTTGGTGAATATTGCGGGGCTGCGTAAAGACCAGGTAAGTGAAGTCGAATCTTGACGGGGCTTCTCTGTCCCTGATGTACACCAAACTAACGACCGTAGTCTGTGCTCATCCACTCAGGGGCAGGAGGAGTTGGCATTGCAGCCATACAGCTCTCCCAATATCTGGAAGCAGAGGTGGGTGCTGCTCATTCCACCTGCAGTCTGCAGTGAGCTGACATCGACTGCAGATCTACGTCACAGTAGGCAGCGAAGACAAGCGGCAGTTCTTACAAGAGCACCTCAACATCCCACCCAGTCATATCTTCTCCTCCCGAAACACCGATTTCGCAAGCGGAATCCTCGCCCACACCGAAGGAAGGGGAGTAGACGTCATTCTCAACTCCGTCACGGGTGAACTACTAGACGAATCATGGCGGATCTGCGCCGACGGCGGGATAATGGTAGACATCGGGCGAGGCCTGCGTAAACGACGTCTCCCCTCCGCCCCGTTTGAGCGGAATTGCTCAGTCAAAGCCTTCGACCTGATGCATAGCCAGATATCCGACGATCTGGTTCAAAGCCTCCTTGCGCACACCTTTGGTCTATTCCATGAGCAACGGATCCAGGTCATCCATCCGATGAAGATCTTCTTGTACGCGGAAATCCGCGATGCGTTCGATCATCTCAGCACCGGTCGCCATATTGGCAAAATCGTTGTTTCGAACGGGCCCGTCGATGAGGGCTCACCGGTCGTGTCTGTTCGCCCTGCGCCTCCGGTGTCCGTCGTGCGCAGCGACAGGGCGTACCTGATTACTGGCGGGTTACATGGAGTCTGCGGCACGCTGGCTATAAATCTGGCCCTGCGGGGTGCACGGTCCATTGTCGTTCTCTCGCGCAGTGGCTGCAGCACCTCCAGGGCAGAAGGGGTGGTTGGAACCTGCCGTGGACTGGGCTGCGACATCACCTTCATGAAGGGGGATGTGACATCCTATGAGTCCGTTAAGGATGCCTTCTTGCAGTCGCCCCTCCCGGTCTGCGGTATTGTCCACGGAGCAATGGTCCTTCTGGATAAGCCGTACGAGTTGATGGACGCAAATGCATACCGGAACTGCATTGCGCCCAAGGTGCAGGGAGCCTGGAACCTTCACCAGGCCACGGCCGAACTAAGCCTGGAGCTGGACTTTTTCACTCTACTATCCAGCATTTCCGGAGTCATCGGCCAGAGAGGCCAGGCCAACTACGCGGCAGCGAATTGTTTCCTCGACGCATTTGCCTCCTACCGCCACTCCCTGGGCCTGCCTGCTCTTTCACTCGACCTGGGCGCCGTCCGCGATATCGGCGTCGCAATGGAAAACCCCGAGCTGCTGGCCTATTTTGACGATCCTCAGTGGCTTCAGATCGAACAGAGGGAACTCTTTTATATCATGGACGCTTCTATCATCCACCAGCAAGCCATCGGCCACAGCCACGGCCAACTCATCATGGCCCTCCGCTACCCCCTCCCCTCCGAATCAGAGCTACTAGACGACATCCGCTTCTCCGGTCTCTCGCGCGCCGGAAGCAGCCAACAACCCCGGTCTCAGAACCAGGCCAGCGAAGAATCCCAGGCTGTGAACGAGTTCCTGACCATGCAGAGCTCCGGGGCAGACGCAACGACCCTTACCGCCGCGGCTGTCGAGCTCTTCCAGAGCCAGCTCTTGCGGATGCTGCGGCTGGACGGGCCGATCAAGGCTAATAAGCCGCTTTCTGCATATGGTATGGATTCGCTGAGTGCTGTCAAGCTTAGGAATTGGGTCGAGCGCTCTTTTCAAGTCACGTTTCCGGTGTTTGAAATTCTCGGTGCCGCTGGGCTGCAGTCGCTCTGCTCGAAACTCATTACGAGGTTGCAGGGGACTGCTTGATCTGGTGGGCCCTTCCTATTTTTTAGTTTTCTTTTTTCCTTGTTGTTTTTCCTTGTTGCGTGCTTGAATAGGCGCCGACCTGTTGTTACTGGGTTCTATCACATTATATATCTTCTCATTCCCATAGTTATCTCTGTGCGCAGCCCTGGTTACTAAATCCTGGAATGAATCATATTATCTCTCGACGAGGTACCTATCTAATCCTCCCTTAACTAAGCATGGATTGTTCTTGGTGGGATTCTGATTTCACTGGTAAGAAGATATAAGCAACATTCATTGTTATTCCTTTAGTGGCCATATCAGCTGTGAACATCAAGCTCCATTCTCCAGAGGATGGCCAAAAGAGCTGAAATATCTGACAGAATACAATGATACGGATCAGAATGAGTACACCGATAATTTTTACAGAGAGATTCCCAGGGAATATAATCCAATCAAAGTAAGTCAAACTAGGGGTTGAAACACCGGGCATCCGGTTGGTTTTCTCGCCCACTGATTGGTCAGATGGACCGCATTGGCGGGCCGGGCCGCCCATTCAATGGTTCAATGAATCGACAATTCAATGATCCATCAATTTGACAGTTCAACAGTTTGACAATTCATTGATTCAGCAGTTTGATGATTCATTGATTTGACAATTCCACAATTCATCGATTCAACTGTTCGACAATCCATCAATTTGATAGTTCAATTTGACAGTTTGACGACTCATCAATTATCCATTGCTTTGACAGTTCCACGAGTCATTGATTCAACAGTTGAGCAGTTCAATGATTCAATGCTTTGGCAGCTTGACAATCCATTACTCCAGTAGTTTGATAATCCATTGTTCCGACAATTCGACAATTCGACGATCCATTGATTCGGCAGTTCGACAATCCATCAATTCGACAATCCATCAATTTGGCAGTTCAACAATCTATTGATTCAGCCATGGAAAATCAACTGTTTGAAAAGATCCCCAGCTTGCGAATTATTATTTGCTGCCAATGCCAGTATGCAGTACACCCACCAGAGGTAGAACAGCATCTAAAGCAGAAGCACCAGTTCCACTATCAACCAGCTACCCAGATCACGGAGATAGTCCACCAATGGGAGGATATTGAGCAGGCCAGTGAGGCTATCCACATCCCGCCAAGAAATGGGTTGGGTCAGGCACTGTTAGACTTGTTGACCCACGGGTTGGGGCGGGTTTTTCACCTGAGGCAACCCAACCCACTGGGTTTTGGGTTGGGTCAGGCACTGCCTGAACTACCCATGGGTTAATAAGAACCCACTAACCCAACCCATAAAACCCAACTATGCATATCCATAACTAGTTAGGCAGTGATCTACATAATTAAGAAACATAATTTAAATTACTGTATTTAATACAGTAATTTATTAATAATTAGCATATGTATGTAATCAAATTACTGTATTTTATTTAACCTTTTTCTTGACAACCCATGGGTTAACCCACTGGGTTACAGGTAGTAAATTAGAACCCACAACCCAGTGGGTAATTAAAGTCACTGACCCAACCTGTTTCTTGGCAGGTTGGGTTTAACAAGTCACTTGCCGCCATCAAATAGCAGACAACCAGTAATCCAACAACAGCGACTTCTCTGAAAGAGAAAGCAATGAAGATAGTCAATTTCAACATCACATTTATTGTATTTTTATCAGACATTTAGATTATCATGGCCAGGGGTGTACGCGGATGAAGATGTCATGCAGTCAGGCTAACAGTCGAAATCACCTGCCGGTCGAAGGTGCAAAAGGACCATTAATAGTATTAACATACTTAACAATCAACTAGTTTTAGCTTTTGTCAGCACTACTGCAGCGCAACATGGCGGATGAATACGGCACGGCCAAGATAATGCACAAGACGGCGGACGAATGCTGCATTGCCAAGATATGTGTAATCCAGCGGTCGAATACTAGCTGCATCGCCAAGATATACACCACACGGCACGGCGGTCGAAATGTCTAGTCCTCTCGTTCGACCGTGTCAATCACCGGCTTCCTTACGTGTTTTTTTGTCATCGAGATGGCTTCAACATGTCTGTGTGTGAACTCAAGACTACAAGTTGCAACGTCTCAACCCTTTGACGGGCTGCCGGGACGCAGAACATCCAACAATCATGGCAGACAGTTCCGACCTCGAGAACAGCAACAAAGCCGAGCTGGACGGAGACCAGCCAGGCTCGACCAGTGATGGCACCCAAGAGCACAGAGACCCCGACGAAATGCCTCCTGAGTATGCGACTGGCATCCGACTCGTCTTCATCATGTTCACGATCTTCGTGAGCACCATCCTCGTCTCCCTGGAGATTGGTATCATCGCGACCGCAATCCCCGGCATCACCAACGATTTCCGCAAACTCGACGATGCGGGCTGGTATGGAAGCGCAACATTCATCCTCGCGGCCGCGGCATCGCCACTCTGGGGCAAGCTGTTCAAGTACGTCAACGTGAAGTGGACTTATCTCAGCGCGGTCGGGATTTTCTTGGTGGGCAGTATTGTGGCCGCTGCAGCTCCGAATAGCGTGTCCGTCATCATCGGGCGTGCCATTCAAGGTTGGGGAGCCTCTGGGGTCCTCGGAGGCACCCTCATCGTCATCAACTACGTCGCCCCGCCGAGGAATCATCCGCTTCTCATCGGGACGTGGATGGCGGTCTTCATGGTGTCGACTATTCTGGGACCGGTGATTGGCGGTGCATTCACGAGCGGAGTTTCCTGGAGATGGTGTTTCTGGATCAACTTGCCCGTGGGTGGTCCCATCATCGTTCTGTTATTGTTATTCCTGCGCATCCCCAAGCACATCAAGAAGGTCCCGGCCACGTGGAAGGAGATCATCCTCGCCCTTGATATCCCGGGCTTCTGCTTGCTACTCGTCTCTCTCGTCTGCTTGACGTTGGCATTGCAATGGGGCGGACAGACCAAAGCGTGGAATAATGGCTCGGTCATCGCGACCTTGGTCCTGTGGATTGTCCTCTCCATTGGTTTCTTGGTGACCGAATGGCTCCAGGGCCCACGCGCCATGGCGCCCTTTAGCATTTTGAAACTCCGCACGACATGGAGTAATGCCCTATTTTGTCTCATGTAAGGTCGCTCGCTTCTTATTCCTTCATCGTTATACATCCATCTCCCACTCATATCTCCCACTCATGACTAACCCAACGATCCCTTCCTCATTTTAGCTCCTACGCTGCCCTCTACCAAGTCATGTTCTACCTCCCCATCTACTTCCAATCCATCCACGGCCAATCAGCCGTCAAAAGCGGCGTCAACACCCTCCCGTTCCTCGCCTTCTTCGCCCTTGGAGCCGTAATCAGCGGTGCCGTCATCGGAAAGACCCGCTACACACAACCCTACGAGCTCCTCGGCGCCCTCATCATGACCGCCGGCATGGCCCTGATCTACATCCTGGACATCGACTCCTCCCAAGCGATGTACATCGGTGCCGAGGTGCTCTTTGGATTTGGCGTGGGTATCTGCAACCAGATCCCCATGACGGTCGTGCAGGGCTTCTCAAAGCTTGAGGACGTCTCCAGCGCGACCGGAATCATGGTTAGTAAGTATTCCCCTATGCAATATAAACATTTCGCATCCACTGGAAGTACCTACCTATGTATGTATGTGCAGCACTAACACCCCACCCCGCACTAGTGTGCCAGACCCTCAGCGGCGCCTACTTCGTCGCCATCGCGCAATCCATCTTCGCCAACCGGATGCTCCAGACCGTCCTCTCCGGTGCAGCTCACCTCGATCCCGCCCTGGTCCTGGGCACCGGCGCCTCCGAACTCCAGGACGTGTTCAGCGGGGACGATCTCACGGAGGTGATCGCCGCATATATGGTCGGCATCAAGGATGTGTTTGCGTTTTCGCTGGCGTGTGCCGCGTTTGCGGTCCTCCTGTCGCTGATTATTCCGTTTAAGAGGCTGCCGGATCATGGGAAGAAGGAGAAGCCGGCGACAGAGGAGGCTGCAGAAGAGGCGAAGAAGACGGAGGTGCCAGTCGGTGGGGAGAAGGAGAATCAACCTTAGGTAGTGGTTGGTTAGCTAGCACTGCTATGTAGATATGGCAGACAGCAGACTATAGGCGAGTGAGTGAGTTTCTGGGGCAAAAAAAAAGCCAACACTGTCATTCATTTCCAATATGAAATATCAGACTTAGGATATCTTATTACATAGTTTTTTTTAATATAAGCAATCGAATCTTGTGTCAAACATCCCCCCCAACATTCCTCATGATGCTCTCGAAAAACGCCATATCCACCCCCTGAAATGCCCAGTCCTCGCCGCCGCCGGCGACTTCGGGATACCCGCCCTGCATCAGCGGGGATGGTGTCAGAGAAAGACCGGGGTCGGAGAAAGTGTTTGGACATTGTTGCTGCGGTTGATGCGCGAAAGGGGCGGTAAATTCATGGGAAGCAGCTGTGTTGGCGACGGGGAAGGAGATTGGGTTGGGAGTGTTGTTAGTGGAGGGGGAACCACTGGGGTGTGTCAAGGAGGAGAGGCGGAGTTGGTGTTCGGAGTTGCTGCTGGTGACCGGCGGCAGCGCGTCCCGATGCATGGTTTGCTGTTTGGTCGGACCCTCGCGTGCAATCCGAATAATTCCAAAATACGGAATATGCACCCGCACCATGCTCTCCTCCTCCAGGGCCATCCCATCCTGCGGCAACAAACCCTCACTCCCTGCCTCCCGCACACTCACTCTCCCGTCCCCTTTCTCCAGGTCAATCTCCAACAACGCCTTCAACAAATCCGCACTTTGCGCGCTCAGCTCATCCGAATTCAGCCGGTTGATCTCGCTCATGTGCTCCTGCACCTGCTCGATCATCCCGCGATCGCCCAAATACTGGTTCGCCAGCAGATTGTCCGCCCCGTCGCGATGACTATCCATATGCGCGAGGAGGAGGGCCATGGCCGCCATGAGGGCAAGGAAATCGACGGTGCGACAGCTGTAAGCGATGCGGTTGAAGCTGCGGAGCGAGTTGTAGCGCGAGAGAACCTCCCGCGACGCATTGACGCACGTGATCCGCGAATACTCGTTTTTGCTCTCCGCGGACGAGGGGCGCAGCATATACGGCAGATGCAACTGGTTGAGAAGGTTGTAGTGACAGATCTGCAGGACCAGGCGGCGCGTATCCCAGAACACGGCTTGCAGGTCGGTGGAGACACTGTCGAGTTTGGGGGCCAGCCACCACTTGCTCGGGAGGCTGCCAGCGGCTTTCTGCAGCTCCAGGTCGATGGCGCGGGTGACGGCGAGGTCTCGGCCGCTAGGCTTGGATGCGTTCCGCTCGAGAATTCGGGACATGGCGACACAGTGCAGCTGCTCGAGACGGCCCATGGGACAGTCGTTGGCGAGGCGGGTCTCGGAGGCCATACGATGGTCGGTGCAGCCGTCGGGCAGACCGAGGAGGAGGCAGATCTGGCGGTCGAGAATGATGATACGGAGCCACATGATCTGTGGGTCGTATTTCGTCTTGGGGTCGAGCGCCTTGTATAGGGTCTGGTTATCCGGTCGATGAAAGCCCATCAACCGGGCGACGCTCATTGCTCTCCGACCCGCGACCCAGCTTCGTCGAAGGTTCCCAATGTTCACCTGGTATAAGCTCTCGAGCATGATGCACTCGAGGCTCTCGATGCTGCCGATCAGTGCCTCGTTTGTCGTGACGTGATAGATGGCAACATCGGCTAAACGTTCCATGATGACTCGGGGTGGTTCCGACAGGCCTTTGATCTCCTTGTGAAGATCCGGGGGAAGATGCTGGAGGAAAAGGGCGAGCTGGAGCATGTGCCTCGCGATCAACACAGGATCCATATTTGGTTGCGGGGTCATCAGTAAACTCTCGGGCGTTTGGAGGCCGTTCTGGTAGAGGGTAGTGTATGGGGTAGTCAACAATTCATGGGAGAGGATGGAAGAGTGACGACTGGCTTTGCAGATGCTCTCGGTATCTTCTCGCGACGGGAGTAATACATGTAAGAACCGAGACAGCCTCTCATATTTACGTTGTGAGGTATCATTCCTGGTGGTCGTCAGATATTGCTGGAAAGCAGTCAGTAACAATCATACAATACTGGGAAGAAGAGCTGGAAGAGACGGACCTCAGGAGATCTAGGGTATCGCGAAGGCTCCATGATCGTGGACACAGACGTGAGAATACGGTCTGTCCTCTCACTGGGCATGGCGGCGCGAGTTCTGCCGTCAAAGGGAGTGCCATCACTGCTGGTGGATCCAATACTCATGAGGACATTTTCGAAGTCCTCGGGGAATTCCTGGCTGATACACGGGGAGCCGCGTCGTCGACAGCCGTTGCAGGAGGCACTAACAATGCGCGGATCGAATCTACATTTCATCTTGCGCCGCTTGCATTCCCAGCAACTGTGGGTGCCTTTGCGCACCTTTCTCCGTTTGGCTTGCCCGTAGGCGTCATGTGACGGTGCAACATGTGGAACAGACATGCTAGATGAGACATGGGCATGGAGATGGAAATGTGTAATATCGTGGAAGCAGTGGGAAAGGATAAAATTAACTAATGACATTGCGATGGTCGAAGATGGGGAGAGAATCAGGTGATCCCAGATCAGTTAGTCATCCCAAGCAAAGATAACGCAACCGCCGTAAGCGTAGACTTCCGCCACCCAGTGTTTTTGCCAGCCTACTTAGGTAAGAAAGAAGGTACTTTTTGGCACGGTACATATTTTATTATTAACCAATTCCACTTATGGATATATCCTGCGAAGCCATATATTATATAGTAGTAGGCATAACTTAAAGATATATTTATTACAAGTAGTGTAGGGGGGAAGGTGGTTCAGCTACTTCAGGCGAGCTGTAGTGAGGTCGAGGGCTCCGGTAGGATACGAGATAGGATAGGTAAGCAGTGGAGGGAACCGAGGTCCGAACAAGAAAGAGAAACAGGTGGATGATTGATTGAACTATCTAGGAGGCCGTCGTCCGTAATTGCGTCCAGCGTCGGGTTATCAAGAGCGAGATCCGCGGGATCCTGTCTCCGTTCGGCATCAACTGTACTTCGCAGTTGGAGGATTTCCAACGCCTACATGAACTTGATCTCTTCATTTTTAACAATACTGCACATTCCTTCCATCAGCACGCCAGCAACGCGCGCCCTGTTCCGGCATCGGGTTTCTTCGTGGACGTGCAGCGCTTGGAGGACTCAGCCCTATAGACACGTGCTCATCGGATCGACTACTTCGCTACATGACGGAGAGGTTTGGCGGGTAACTGCAGGGACACTCGCATGTGTGCCATTATTAGTTCGTAGCTCGCGCTTCCCTGCCCGCATGGCGCGGGGCATGGTGGGGCAACAGCGCAATGTTGAGGAACCAGGGCGAACATCCATACCGGAGCCCTCGAGCAATAAAACCCAGTCGAAGTTTTGCGGTGGCCCGGTGGGATACATCCATGCCACCAGGTTGAGGCTCCTCGTGCCCAGGAGATGCAACAGGCGAGCGTTTGGGGTAGTCCACTGAGCGCTGAGATTGGCGGTGTTTACCATTTGGAGGCGGGTGTTAGTCCACAGTGCTTTAAGCTTGGTAAACCCTTAATAGACACAAGCCAAGAAGAGTCATATGAATAGGAACCTCGTTTCAGACGCCTCAAGAGGGCTACGCGCAAGGGCAAAACATATATTGCCCGCGCATGTCAGGCAACAGCCGCCAAATGCCCAACAAGGCCTCATGCTGTTCCATGCGGCATACATCTGTGGTTACAAAACCCTTCATTGTCTCCGTCATTCTCTTACCGCAATCCGTGGGTGTTGGTTGCCGTGGAGTTAAAAACACAATCTGCGACAAGAGAGTCACGAGGGAGTTAAAACCCCAATCTCCGCCGAGGAACAAGAGCGTACCCTACAGTAGGCTTAGTCCTGCTTGCTTAGCTTCTTTGTATTAGATCTATGATGTGATAAGTACAAGCAAACACAGCTGCCAAGCTGTAGCACTAGTCTTAGCCCTGTACATGGTCATTGGTCACCGTGGAGTTAATGGACAAGAGAGTACACGACGGAGTTAAAAACGCAATCTCCGCCAAGGAATGAGATCATGGGCGAGTACCAATTTGGTCAGCTTCTTTGTCTTGGATCTATAAGGTGATAAGTACACGGCAAACGCAACTTCCAAGCGCGGCTCCCAACCACACCCAACGCTCTCACCTCACCCTCTTATCCGGCTCTACATCCCCGGGTTCCTTATTGAGGATAACCATGTCGGCCAAAGATCCTTCCCTGCGCGAGACAAATTGGCCTGCTGTGGCTGGTTATGTCTCAGCGCGCAAGGACACTTACCCATTCATCAATCCCGCCAAAGCCGACCTGACAGGCAAGTCGGTCTTGATTACGGGCGCCTCCAAGGGCATCGGCAAGGCAACCGCGATCAGATTTGCCATCGCGGGCTGCTCAAAGATACTGCTGGCCGCTCGTTCGGACCTGGCCGACGTCGAGACAGCCGTCCACGACGCCGCCATGAAGGCAAACCGGCCCCAGCCATTCGTGCATTCCCTGAAGGTGGACGTGACCTCGGAGGACTCCGTGCGAGCGGCCGCCGAGACCGCGGCAGACGTGCTCGGCGGCAGCCTCGACATCCTGATGAACAACGCGGGCTACCTGGAGGAATGGAAGCCCATCGCCGAGTCCGAGCCGAGCGAGTGGTGGCGGACTTGGGAGGTCAACATCAAAGGCACCTATCTCGCCGCCCACTTCTTCGTGCCGCTGCTGCTCAAATCGCAGACCAAGACGGTCATCAACATCAGCAGTGGTGGTGCCCACGTCATGTTTCCCGGTGCGTCGGCCTACCAGACGACCAAGTTCGCCCTCTGCCGCCTCACCGAATTCATGGACAGGGAATACTACCAGCAGGGTTTGATCGCCATCTCGCTCCATCCGGGCGCCGTCAAGACCGAGCTGGCCATGAACATGCCCCCAGAGAGGCAAGTCGTCCTGACTGATACGCCGGAGCTGGCTGCCGACACGCTGGTCTGGCTCGCCAGTGAGCGACGCGACTGGCTTGCCGGTCGATTCGCCTCGGTGAGCTGGGACATGGAGGAGCTGGAGCAGAAGAAGCAGGACGTTCTCCAAAGAAACTTGTTCAAGTTCCGCATGGTGATTTGAGTCAGGCGGCGCACCCTCCAAGTCTCTTGCGATGCTTTCTTTTCGGCATGTAGATGGAATACATACACAGAGTTCAATGTTTTGCGCGCCTTTCTACATCAGTATCACAGTAGCATCTATTTGATCTAGCAAGAACGTACTGAGTACTCTCTGTAAGCCCCCGAGCTAGCTCTGCGTGCGTTTTGCGGCACGGATGGTTGTTTGTCTACTGCGTCTCCCTATAAGATAATAGTATAGTGCGGACTGCATGATAGCACTGTATTGCTCCTCTCCATGGACTGGATTGGCGGATCGGGCCGCCTCTTCAATGGTTTGAGGGTTCGACAATTTGATAATCCATCAATTCAACAGTTTGACAGTTCATTGATTCAAGCATTGTCCAATTCATCGATTCGAGTATTTGACAATTCGACAATTCATTGCTTTGACAGTTCAAAAATCCATCGATTTGACAGTTCAGCATTTGGACGATTCATCAATTCGGCGGTTCGACAATCCATCAATTCGACAGTTTGACAATTCGACAATTCGACAATTCATCGATTTGGCAGTTCGACGGTTCATTGCTTTGCCAGTTCGACAATTCAACAGTTTGACAATCCATCAATCCAGCAGTTCGACGATCCATTGATCCAATAGTTTGACAATTTATTGATTTGACAATTTGATAATTCATGGGTTCGACAGTTTGACGATCCATTGTTTCAACGATTTGCCAGTTCGACAATCCATTGATTCGGCGGTTCGACAATCCACTAATCTGGCAGTTCGACAATCCATTGGTTTGACAATCCATTGATTTAGCCATGGAAAACCAACTGTTCGAAAAGATCCCTAGCTTGCGAGTTATTCTTTGCCGCCAATGCAAGCATGGCATATGCCCAGCAGATACAGAGCGCCATTTAAAGCAGCAGCATCAGTACCAGCATCAGGCAGCTACTAGACTTGTTAAACCCAACCCATGAAACCCGCCCCAACCCGCCCCAACCCGCCCCAACCCGCCAAGAACCGGGTCGGGTCAGTGACTTTAATTACCCACTGGGTCGTGGGTTCTAATTTACTACCCACAATCCAGTGGATTAACCCATGGGTTGCCAAGAAATCAAGTTAAATAAAATACAGTAATTTGATTATATATATATACTAATTATTAATAAATAACTATATCTAATACAGTAAGTTAAATTATGCTTGTTAAGTATGCAGATCAATATCTAATTAGGTAGGGATCTGCATAGTTGGGTTTTATGGGTTTTATGGGTTGGGTTAGTGGGTTTTTAATAACCCATGGGTAGTTCAGGCAGTGCCTGGCCCACCCCAAAACCCAATGGGGTGGGTTGCCTCAGCTGAAAAACCCGCCCCAACCCGTGGGTCAACAAGTCTACCCATGGTAGCCCGCAGGCGCTGGATTTGTGGCATGTACGGATCATAAGCCGGGCGGGACACTAGTTAGGTGCCTGGCGGCCCAGCCGGCTTTTGGTCCGCGGCTTATGAGCCGGCATGGATAGTAGTCAGCGTCCCGTGACCCGACACAGCTTGCGACCATCAGGAGCTTATGATCTCCATGGATCATGGAGCCAGGGCCTGTAGCCCAAAGCCTAATCTCCGAGGACTTATATCCAAGGCCCGAAAACTGTATCTTGTAGTCTGCACAGGCCCACGAGCCGCGGACCGTGAGCCAGTGCAGTTTGCTAACAGTCGACTGGTATCTAGAATAGCTTGCTATCTATTCGGGCTATCTAGCTAAGGCCTATGAGACAAATGGGCGGTATGCAGAGCAGAAGCCGTAATGTTCTGGATAGAAGACCATCTGAGTCTTGCACCTGCCGGGGGCGCCAGTTGGCGGTCCTCGATCTATGGTGGTCGTACGACCGGCGCCCTGCGATCAGCGTGGTCGGAAGCACAGGGTCTGGCGTTTCTGGTGCTATGTCACTAGGCCTACGCACTCAATCTTACTACCCGGGTCATCAGCATCTGGGCCTACCTCCCTGGGCCTCTGCTCTACCCCCTCTGACCTTCTAGGTGATTAGACTACGAGCCTATGTCTGATTTGGGCTTATAGCCCCGGTCAGATCTCTTTTATGGGATTTAGGCCAAATCGGGTCGTGTGGCTTGCGGCGTAGGGGATACTATCCTGTTCCTGGGATATACATGCCTCATTGATCTTATCTCCGAGGCTTGATTGTTGGCCTTCTGAGGCGGAAGGCCTAACCGAAAGTTTAGTACTTCGTACGTCACACTGGAGAAATCGCCTTAAAAACCGCATTTGGTGTTCGTGCTGGAAGTGGTCACATGTACCGAACTCCAACAAACCGCCTGGAGCATGTCGTTGCCCTCAGTGCCCTCCGTTCCTCTCCCACACTAAAAGAAAGAAAAAAGTTACCAGACTGTTGTAGGCATACCAGCATCTGCTGTCCATTTCGACAAGGAGAGCTGGGGCGCTGACCGTCGGGTATTCGACTCAACGCGCAGGCTGGTGCCGGACGGGCAGCAGCATCTAGGGAAATATCTCTTGACCTTCTCCAAGGGCGCGAGACAGTAGCTAGGGATCGAGTGAGTCCAATCCAAGCGACCTGCCAATATTCCAAGGAAATACTGACAAAAGATGATCAGCCTGGCATGCGCGGAACTGACACTTGCGCTGGCCTTGTTCATATCTCGGTTCGACTTTACCTTAGATGATAGGATGACAAAAGAGGATATGGAGGTGTTTGATGGTTTTACGGCGGGCTTTCGTTGCACAGGACCACGGGCAAGGTTCTCTGTCCTTGAAGACTAAGTGGTCACCACAATCTCCCTTATAGAGAGCTCATTGCACCACTTGTGGAGGAGTTTGTCCGCGTGCATCCACTACACCGAGGCTTCGCACGTTCCGTCAATGAGCCCACTGAGGTGGACAAATGGCTGTTGCGGCCGGGTGAGCCTATTGTTCCGCCTGGGACGAGAGGAATATGTATTCTCTAGCCTAATAGCTGAAGCATGCATGTTAATTTCCTAGAAATACAGTGCAATTTCTCTCGATCAGACTGGAATAACAGGTGTACACCTGACTCAGTACTGTGGTTTACAGTGGTCTCGTTCAAGACGTACTGGGCCGATCTCGTCCGGTGGATGGCCGGGATGGATAGTGACAAGTTTGGTCTGAACAAATTCCTCCAGACCCCAAGAAGCACCAAATCGACCCCACCCGCTTTCACCGTAGCCCACGTGCGGTAGGGTTGGTTCATCATGGACGGTCATGGAGTTGATGTGAACCGCCCCTGCCCTGATGGAGCGAGCCAGGTCAAGCGCACGGTAATGGTCTTTCGATAAAATCGAGCTTGAGAGCCCGTACTTGGCCTGCTCGATAAACTCCATGATCTCATGCTCGCTCTCCGCCCGGGAAATGCCGAAAATTGGACCAAATGATTCGATTTCGTAGAGCTTCATCTCCTTTGTAAGACCGGTAACAACGGTCGGAGGAAAGCTCCGCGGTGATATCCCCGTAGCCAGCGGCGCAGTGTGAATACAAGCCCCCTTCTCTTTTGCATCCGAGACCAACATCTCCAATTTGGCTCGAGCCGCGAGGGAGATCACCTCAGGCGAAGCATCAAAGCGCTCCAGTATACTGAGGATTTTGTTTTCAAGGGCGCGCGCAATGGATTTCGTAGCGATTACCACATCAGTAGACATACATATCTGACCATTCTTTGGCAAGGATCAGTGGTGGATTTGGGAAAGGTAAGAGTGTAGTCTCACATTCAAGAAAGCCCCCTTGATGATCTCACTCGCGGCCAGGTTCAGGTCTGCGTCATCCAAGACTATGGTAAAGTTCTTTCCTCCAAGTTCTAATAAGACCGGCTTCAATGCCATCGCTGCTTGAGATGCAATTACGCGGCCAACCTGGGTCGATCCCGTAAAGTTACACTTCTTGATTGCAGGATGATTGATCAGGACATCGAAAATCTCCGGGGCATCCTCTGCCCGGTGGAGGATGAAGTTCAGGACCCCTGGTGGGAACCCAGCTTCACGAAACAGGGAGGCGAGTAAGTAGTGTGTTTGCGGACTTAGCTCAGAGCCCTGGTCTGTCAGTCAGTTGAAGCAATCGACCAGAAATCAACGATGAGGAATTTCTTGCCTTCAAAATGGCAACATTACCAGCAGCTATCGGGGCAACAACGGCACGGAGGCCTAATATGATAGGAGCGTTCCATGGGGCAATGCCAAGGATAACCCCCAGTGGCTCTTTGAGCACCAGGCCATAGCCACGCTGAGTGAACGGGATTGAACCGGTAGCAACGCTCGTAGTCAGAGAGGCATATTCCTCGACCAGGCCGATGCTGTCATTGGTAATGATATCGGCCCAGAGTCGACCACAGTGGATTTCCTCGCAGCACACTTGCTTGACTTCCTCCGCCCTGGTCTTCAATACCTGGTATATTGGTGAGTCGAGCCCAAGCCCATTGTGGCCGAATGATGACACACCTCTGCTAGCCTCAGCAGGAGACTCCGACGCTGGATGGGGGTCACCCTGGACCACATTGAGTACGCCTTGGCACTGGACTCCGCGGCTCGGAATGCCAGATCTCTTGTTGCCCCTTGGTAGAACACGGACCCTTTGTGAGTACTATTCACAATCTTGCCCAGCCTCTCGCTGTGAGGAGCTAGGATATCTTGGTTGTCGATAATGAGCGGGATGATGGGTCGCGTCTCCATTGCGACAGAGTGTCTCGTTGAGTCGCTCGTCGAATGGCGTGAATAGTCCACGCATATGACTTGGATAACATGAATAATATACCACGTACCGAGTCGCCCTCTCCGGGTAAGTCGGAACAGGAAACCGGATCTGATTGACAGGTCCCCCGGTCCCGGTCGGGGAAGGACGGATCCTATTCCCCGACAACTCACCAGGAGTTCATCTTTGTATGTACTGGGAGATAGTGATGAGTAAGGTATTCATCAAATCCAGTGCTTATTCGTGGTTGATTTATGTTACAAATGTGGTTAATGGAGAACGGACCGTGGTCGGCAGAGTTCTTACTCTCGTAGCACGACAAGAATTGCGATGGCACCATACATTGAGGCAACTTTCATTCGTGACCGCGGGATAAAGTCGTATCTCAATTCGATGTTGATTACATCTACACATAGATAGAAGCCTACTCTTGCTGTAACATCCCCATCTACCCTGTAATCCCCAAGAGAACAATCTTCAGCCATGGGTGTTCGCTGAGCATGTAGTCGCATACCCCACCATGGGGATAAAGAAAAGCCTCGTGTTTTCTTCAAACCAATCCAGTCAATAGCTCTCGCCATCAACCCAATTTCCGTGAAGGCCTGGTCTTAGACTCAACGGAAGCAAGATTACAGCAAGTGGACTTTTGAAGTCTCTCACGTCCAGCAGGTGCAGCTCGCTCAGCATAGTGTCATAGTTGTTGACCAATGCCAGAACGTATCCGTCCCCTTCGCCAGCTGATTTACTCCGAGGAATGAAAACCGGTTCTTGGACCATGTGGGTATTGCCGGGATAGTAAACTTCTGTTTCACTGGTTTCAATGTCCAAGTGACCAAGTGCGTTGTACAAGGGATAGCCTCCTCCAAGCCTGGATTCAATTTCGGTAAAATTGGTTCCAAGAGCCGGGTCCATCAGGTCAAAGAAGCAGTGACGGTAAGGTTTAGTCGAAAATCGATTGTCAATACGGTAAAACTCCGTATTATTCTTTTGAATGACCTGCGGCTCATGGAGGTCTGAAGTTCCGTTCACCGGGTCTATGGTGAATCGCACTAGATTCGAGTGAATTTCTTTTGGATCTGGAGCTTGCCCTTTGGCATCTGGCCACCAGAAAAAAACGTTCTTTTCACTCAAACCTAGGTCGAAAACGATTTGGCCTTCATCATTTTCAAAGGCATTTGAAGTATGATTGGGAAATGAATTTCTGTAGCAGAACCACTGTACTCAGTTATATTGTAAGCTAACACCTCACAAAAAGGAAACAGTGTTTTACTGTACCTTCACATCACTTGATTTAGCTCCACGTCGTGGAATCACACCGATATAGAAAGGAGTTTCCGGGCTCCATTGCCAATGCTCGCCACCCTTTTTCATTCTTTCTATGTCACAAAGATGAGGAATGAGGGGGAAGAGAACCTGGTCAGGAGCAATTCCATGGTCAGTGACCTCACGTCCCCCCCAATAAAAGAAGCAAAAGTGTCGGACTCACCCAGTTATCCGTTACCGCAAAATCGTGGATCATGGCGACCTCTGGCGCCACCAGCCAGACCTGCTCAGTTATCTTCCCGTCCGGAGATACAGTATAGTAGCACACATCAGGTGTGCCGTCCCCCTTCGCTTCATAGCCAAAGCACAGCATTTCTCCACTCTCAGGGTCAAACTTCGGGTGGGCAGTGAAGGTGAGGCTAGGTAGCTGTCCGTCGAAATCATACAAACCTTTCGTCTCCAATGTCAGAGGATTCAAGGCGTACGGTGGCGAATCTTCCTTCAAGGCAAGCAGCTGGCCATTGAAAAACACAATGTTCGTGTTTGCGGTACTGCGAATTTTGAACTTCATGGCATCGGTGAATTTATTTCGGTATTTTCCTGGGCAACGTTAGCCCTGGCCCTGGAAGAAATTAAGTTGAGTCGTATCAGAAGCTGACCAAAAAGGGCCCTCCCAGCTTCTCTTTCGCGAGAGAATTTTTCCGTCTGAACGTAGCGTTGTTGGAAGGAGACACTCCCATTACGGATTCTGAAAGCGCTAATATTACCGTCTCCGTTAAACCACTGGGGATGCCAGTCAGTTCCATTGTCAATCGATCCAGGCGATTTGCAGGGGCCAAAAGATCACACACCGGGTCATCCTGAGCGAGAGGTGGCAGTTGAGGGTCAGGCATGACCCGATAGAATGTGCCATCAATATTATTAGGGATGACTCCTTGTACTTCTAGTTTCTGGACGTCGCCTTCAACACGGCATGGTTTCATGAAGCCAGAAAATTGGGGCAAACCTGGAAACAGCTGATTAACTGGTTGAGTATCTCCCATTTGGTGTGCCATGACTTGCAGATAATGGAAGCGGAGATTGAAAGAAGGTCCTTGCCTCATGAGATCACCAAGTTTTCGAATACTTATAGTTTTGCCATGTATTCTCTAAACCTGGATGTAGAAATCGATCGGCTCCCCATGTGGGGAACCGGGTATGGGGCGGGTATAAGAAATCCGATTGCCGAATTTTCCGCTTAGTCATTTAAATGGTTAGTGTCCGACACTGCCAAGAGTATACAAGAGCAGATATCGCACAAGGCTTTCATTATTTATTTTTTTTTGTTCTTTTTCCACTAGGCTCAAATGCCTACTAGTCATGTATTGGCAACTGGCGATTGAAGTGCTGCTAATCACCGGTGATTATAAAAGAAGGCTGGGTATAACATTAGCGGTATAACATTAGCGATTCCCCAGTTTCCGCTCAAACTGGGATTTCCCGACTTAGCCCCATCCAATAGCTACTGCCGTACAAAAATCATCATGTGACACAGAAGGGGAGGCTACAATCCCACTTGATCGTGTATAAAATGCTACTTTGCAAGCGGGAGGTTGCTTTATAAAGCTGATTGAACTTGAAAGTTTCTCATTCGAACAAAGACATGGTTCCAGAAAAGAATGTACTAACTGGTGTCCCTGAGGTGAGTGAAAATACAATCCTACCTTACTCTGCATGACATCTTCATTTCTGTTATTAATACGCATGTTCCATACTAGCCCCCTCATCCACAAGACAAAGTTGGCGGACCGGAATGTACGGGTATGGTTGGCCGTACTTTCAAGTACACATACTCATCTGGGCTTCACTTCCGTATAAGCTTTGACGAAAAATATGCGTTCTTTACCGTCCCTCGTCAGTCAGATGGCACTTGGTACATTGGGAGACCATATCAGCAGCGGGAGGTCCGCCCGGGCGTATTTCTGGTGCACTGGTTCGTGCCAGGGCGTGCCGGTCATGTGGCACTTGTATTTGATATCGAACAAAAGCAGGTGGATGCAGCAGCTCTGCTGCATGACAAGTCTGAGCTATTTGACAGAGCCAAGCTCGATGAGATGTACGAGAACGGGGAAAATGCTCTATGGAAAGAGAATCCTCGTATATAAACTTCTGTGTTGGAACAATGGATTGATTTAACCTGCGTGAGGTATGAAGGCAAGCTAATCTCTGTTTCACCAATTCGGACATGAGATAGGGAAATACAAGCCAACAAGCTCCATATATATTTTACCGAGTTTCTTCTACTTAGGTGCACCTAACGCGAATAGAGTGACATTGTTTGAAGAATCCTACAGCTATTTTTATGTTGTCAGCTACATCATCAGACCCAGGTGTTTCCTGGATCACTTTGTTACCCTTGCTGTTGCCACCGGTGCCTTATCTCATGATGATTTTCTGTTTCGATTCCTTTATTTGCAGATGCTACCAGCCGCGCAGGAGATTAAACACACTCATCCAGTAAAGTAGTTATGTCTCTTGCGCATCACTTTGTGCCTTGGCAATGATTGAATGGTTGGATCAAGCTCGCCATCCGCTGGTGTCACCCCGTAAGCGTGGCCTACGACAGAAAGTGGACTTCACGCCTTGACGCTACCAATTAGGATTTTGAAATGGTATAGGCCGGTGCAGCTCTTCTCATTGTTCAACGAGATCCCACTATTATTTTACAGTAAGTATAGTGGAAAAAATGGAAGTCAATAGCAAAAATGATGATCGAGCTCGATTTGCTTACTCCCAGGCCTACAAAGGACTTTTTTGAAGGTTCCCTAAGGCAGGACAGATTTTGTTTATCGACACGAAATTATTTCTCCGCCCTTGATATCATCGCAGAGGTGCTTCCAGCTAGCTTGCTTGCAATCCTGGGGAAAACCGAGAGGGCATTTCGATGTCTTACGTCCCTTGTCTGCTCGGCAGAGAGATAAGAAGACGACGAAAATTGTTCCATAGACAATGCAACGCCGTTTTCTGGAACGTAGGGAACTACTAGATTATTAGAATAGAAACCTCTCTGTTAGCTTTTGATTCAGGTAATGACTTACAATCAGATCCTATCATGAGGCTCTTGGAGCCGACAAAGCCCATAATTGCAGCAAGCTGGGGAGCTGTTGTTGACGCGGCAAGGTCAAAGTGGTGATCTTGCATTTTTTGGAAAGACTCATTGGGATTGAATCCGCCTTGAGAGGGCAGGGATGTAATTCCAGCGATCCTACCAGCTAAATAAGGTATCGCTCCTCCGCCATGCGAGAAGACAAATTTGATGTTAGGAAATTTGGTTTGAGTGCCTTGTAAGAGGAGGTTTGCAATAGCCCGCGTTGTGTCGAATGGGTATTCGAGCGCAGGGCCGCCATGCCGACCATGTTAGGCTCTGGGAAAGGCTGGCAAGGATGAACATGCACGCTAGCCTTTCTGTCGTTTAGCTCAGCCATGATTGGATCGAAAGAAGTGTCTCCAAGGTAAATGCCGTTGTAGTTAGTGTACAACCCGATTCCTTCGAATTCAAGATCGTCGAGACAGTACTCCTCGAAATTTTAGCCGGAAACTCTCAGATCCGATAAATTGGGTTCGGAAAACTTTACCTTGATTTCTTCTAGCGAGGATGCAACATCGGGAATAGGAAGAACGCCCAAAGCGCCGAGACGAGTTGGGTGCAAATTGACCCAAGAGGCCATTTGGTCGTTGAGGCGACGAGCAAGCTTGGCAGCCGCGGGGATGTCTTTTAGAAAGCTTACCCCTGGTGCAGTGATGCTCATTAATGAAAAATCAAAACCACATCGGTCCCGGTTTTCCATGTAAGTCTGCAGCGTCCATGGAGGGGTCGCAAACCCGTCAACGATCAACTGATCTCCTGTGACACTTGCTCCAGACTGAATAAGGGCGTCTTTGTAGAACTCAGGGATGGGGTGAGTGTGCACATCGATAGTGAAATTATCGGGTAGGCTGAGAGTCGAAGACATGATTTCAACCACTCCGTTTTCCGTCCAGTGCGATCATGAGGGGTACTTGAGCTTTATATCATGATAACGAAAGAAATTCTTCTTGTCAATTAATCCGTATATCTTGAAGTGACGACCAGCGAGCGGGTGTATGCTATCCGAACACGAGTTGGGACAGAACCTTGGATTCAGTAATCGGGCATGCCCCAAGATTCCGCTTACTCTCTCTCGGCTGCCCGGCAGGGACATTTGAATTTTTTTTTTTTTTTTTGGTTTTCGAGATACGACGGTTTGCTCCTTCGTTCTTATGATGGCAAAGTGCGAAGCAGACCTTGTCTTGCCATACTAAGCAGTCCAATGAATGCACCCAACTAATTATGTATCTAATTCTGATGTCCTAGGCCTAAAGCTACGAAGAGGAATACCATATCCAATGGAGGTAGCTGGAGGATCTAAACAGATTGGATATATCAATAGATGTAAATAAAGCTTCCTGTAGGCATAGTGGAGTTTATATAAGGGTTACCATTTATTGATTATCCCGCCGTGGACAAATACGTTGGTTTTAGTTTTTACAGGTTGATATGAATGACAATATTTACATCCTATAAGCATTGCATTGTCCAAGAAATAAAAATCAAATCTCATTAACTCCATGCAATATCACTATTGCTTTCAATATCATGTTATATTTGCTGTGGTGGAAGGCTGAGTTCATAGGCGTGCTTCGATTTCCACGGAAATCCCGCACGAGACAGAGGAAGACAAATCAGGAATACATGGGCGTGTCTGATCAGGAATGTAATTTAAGAAGGTGGGAGACACTAATCGCCGATACCTCAGGGAAACTCCGGCCTTTCTACAAATAGAATTCTACGTCATAGCAGAGAGATGAGATCACATATGCAGTTACGCCTGGTAGGCTGGCAATGAGAAAAACCTTCTAGACAATAAAATAAACAAAGTCATACTGATAGCAGTATCGCGTGTGACAAAACCGAATCGTGCAACGTTGGACAACATTCCCTCGGCTCCATGGGTGACCGGAGAACTGGGGGTATCGCGGCAGCAGGACTTGGTTTTCCGGAAACACACGGAATCGCTTTGGCTGCTCTTACCCGCTCTTTTGCCGACCGCATCGGGATTCCTATACTGACAAAAGTAAAATTACCTAGTCGCCCTTCTTAATAGTCCAATTATAAGTTACCTGAGTTCAGTTTCAAGTCTAGTGCCGCATCTACAGTCCCTTTTATCAGACAGGAAGGATGTTACGAAAGGAGTAACTCCAGGGTTGGCCAAATTGTAGGGCTAACCAATAGGAAAGCTAGGGGAAGAAGGCGGCTGTTTCATTCTGGTTCAAGTGGAACTGGAAATTACGAGCGCCTTTTGTTTCTTTCCAAGCATCGAAATTGTCAAATACTCTGTATCATGCAGTTCCAAAAACAATATAGTAAATTGACTTCCAAGCCACCTAGTATTTTCTTCCACCAGGATGTACAGCCCGAGTACGTCCTCTTGATGACCTAGTCCTCCGAATCACCCGAAACTTCTGAGCCATTAATAGGACATAAAATATAGAAAAATGTTGGCCTTCCTTGAATGCGATTATTGTTTCTGTTTTCACACATTGACCTACGCCATTACTTTCCTGGCAGGTCATGACAATGACAAATGCCACCATCGCAACTGACCCTTTCGGTATGCACGATGTGATGTTTTCTCCATGAACCTGTCACCAGATTTGGGTTCCCAGTCCGATGGAGACGAGAATTTGCCTTTCGACCACGACACAACCAAGGAAGATACACTGGACAACATATTAGAGACACGGTCACTACAATCTGCCGTCGAAGAGTTCCATGGGCGTAATGCCACTACAAATCTCAAGGAACGCAAACTGGGGGTCACCTGGCAAAATTTGACAGTGGAAGCTGTCGGTTCCGAGTCTACTATTCAAGAGAACGTGCTTTCTCAATTCAATATTCGGCAACACATCAAGGAAGCCCAATCTAAGCCATCTATGAAAACCATTCTGGAAAGAAGTCATGGCTGTGTCAAACCAGGAGAGATGCTTCTCGTTGTAGGCCGCCCAGTGGCCGGATACACCACCTTACTTAACATGTTGGTGCCGACGAAGAGAATTGTTACCAGGTATCCCAGTCCAGCTATACGGTGCTATAGTAAGTCCATCATTGCGGTAGAATATATCCAACGCTTCTTTGACAGATGAAATTAAAGTTATAAGAGCCCACTTCCACCGAGAATTTCGAATGTACAGTCTTTAGTGCCTAATGAAGGTTTGCAGCAAGACATCCAACCTTCACAGCCTGAATGCCATGATGTACTGCAATAAATCCTGTTCTTTCTTTGACATGGCTTATAAAGTTTGTTTCCAGAATAACATCCTTCATACTACTTCAGGAGTCGAGGGGATAAAGGTTGAAAAAGTTGTGATCAGCGTTGATGGTGGATCCCCCAAAAGTTCCGAAATCCATGTTCATCGGAGCTAATGATGCATTGGTGTTCACCCGAGAATTTAAACCGACTGATCCTAGATTTGTGCCTGAAGCAATGGGCACGTGTGTATGGCTGAAAGAGGTTGCGTGTTCAGGAGTTGTCTGTACTGTTATTTTGCTCAGTATATTTTCACACAGTGATAACCCAGGAGGCCTACCAAGCTTATCATAATCATGCAGAAGCCGTTTCAGTGTACTTTGACATTTTGATATCATGGTGTTACCATTGTCTAATCCCCGAAGAATGTCTAGCGCATTGCTCAGAGAAGCCCTCATCTCAGCGACGGAAAGAGACAAGAAAATTTCAGGGAACAGATTAGTTTTCTCCACGAGTAGAACCCCCAAGATCGCGAGAGAGGCATTGAAAGCTGCGTCATCAATTTATGAGTCGTGTTTGTTGTAGGAGCAAACTTACTGTAATAACCAGAAAACCACCAAGCACCGAGATTGAGATTGCGGTTAGACCCGGCAAGAATATTATTGCTGATGAAAAAAATATCGATGCAGGTGCTCACCAGGTCGCGTAGTGCCGAAAAGCCGTAGCCACGCAAAGGGCTCAAGCGCAGCTCACCAGCAGCCTGCACCATAGGGATATCAAGAAATCGCTGGAGGATCGGGCGAAGAACAAGTATCTGAGTGCTGAGATAGCGCAATGACAAAAGGACTCGGAATCGGGTGTTTTCTAGGCGTGGACTGAAAAATTGAGCGGGATCTGTGGATTTTATAATTTGCAAATCTGGCGGGAGGGACACCTGCCACTGTGCGAGGTTCAATCTCAATTTGAACGTCCGACACAAGGTGTCATCTATTGAAGACTGAGTACCGAAACCTAGGTTCTGATCATACAGTTGATCAACTATCCCACCCATAATGTAGCTCAGTGAGCTGCTTATTCTTAGTGCTCTGAGACATGATGTATGACACGATATGGGAACAATAACTTACGTAGAAGCATCAAAAAATGCAATACTAGATAAGTCGCAGCGAGGAACGGAGTTGGCTATCTGGAATCCTTCCAACTCTCCCACTCTGACATGGGACTGAGGGATTAAACAAGGACGCCCAAGAGTAGCACTGAGTATTCTAAACGATAGTTAGAATTCCGGATCCGTTCCAGGATGTTTAATTTCACCTATCATTCATAATACACCAGCACCAAGTCCTGTTCCGTATTTCTCGATCTATCAGAGGTAGCATCCTAGATGCCGCTGGCGAATGTAATCCTAGTTGATAGGCGCCTTTCACGGCTACGCCGTGGAAAGTCCAAGTCTGCGCTGCACGTGAAGTGCCTTGGAGATATGATGCCATGAGGAGTAGGAGTTGCACTGATATTGTCAGAAAGAAGACGAGATGATGTCTCAAAACTTGGCCCTTTGGCTTACCCGTTTCGAATGTGATGTATCCGAGAACTAGAGGTTTTGCGAATTCCAGCGCCCGATTGAAGTACAGTTCAGAGTCTCTAGCACGCTCTTCAGTGGGTGAGGTGGGTGTAGTGATATTGGCGGCCATGGCGAGAATCATATTATACAATCCGAGCCAAGACCTCCTTGCTGATCGAGCTCCCATTTTTCGAACTTGGCGGTATGTCTCTAGAAATGGGCTCTCTTGTATACAAGGGATCATCAGGCCAACTGCTGAAAAGTAAAGACGGACTAGGGTGTCCGATTCTGTAGGTGATGGAAGTGCAAAAAGATCGACAGTGGAGCTGGCTAGGCTTTGTTCATCCAGGGGTGCCACAGTTTCCTCTGAGGCGGGGAATAGCATATCTTCAGGCGACCAGGTTGATCCAATAGGTATTTTTGTAGCAGAGCTTGAGAAGTTGTTTGAGTTTGTAGCCAGTTCCATCGCCTCCGTGACACAATTCAAGAATGAAATATTTGATGAAGCTCCTTATAACACTGATTAACAAACACTCACATAGGAAATTAGCATCGCATACCTACCGTAAAACTCGTTGAGCTCTTTAGCATCTGTTAGAGCGACAGCACCCATTCCGTCAACTCTGTCATCCTGAAACTCCGGATATAAGGTCCGTCCAAAATGCGCAGATCTATTAGTCCATGTCCGATTTACCACTGGCGAAGATATGCCAGAAAAGTCTCTCTCGCCCGTTACCCGGGGTTGCTGTTGATGTGGTGACTGATTGTCTAAATGTTGATTTAATTCAGAGGGATGGAGTTTCTGTTCAATGGCTCGCAATCGCTTTTCAAGGGCTAAGTTCAGTCTAGAGAATTTCAGCATAAAATGCTATGCTGGAAAAGAAACCATAGCAGGAAGGCTAACCGGTCATCCGCGCTTGAAGTCTGCTGCGCACGAGGGTTCTCATAATGGCAGTTAGAATCTAGCTCGACACATGCAGTGCATTTTGGGCGACCACCATCACACTGCAATCAAACATTGTATTAATTTATGTTCGAGGTTTTCGGGTCCTGGGGTATTTCTTAGGTGGCAGTCAACTTACGCGAGCTTTGCGCATCCGACACCCCTTGCACGCGACTGATACTCGTTTTCGCTTTCCAGGGGTTTGTTGGTGAGGCTGACGTAGCCACTCAGCGCTTAATTGAGCAGTTGAAGTCATTTTCAAATAAAAAGATATAAGTAGGGTGTGTCTTGATACCTCATTCCACTCTAATGTTCTCCAGGTAAATTCTTTAGGAAATTTCTACCCCGCACGTTTGGCAGCTTCGGGAAAGCTGATCTCCGGGCTTTGGCAGAAGCAGCTCACCGCTCCTGTCCCCCGGTGGAGAATCTCGGCAACTATTTACCTCAGCAATTGCCGAAACTCACGAGAACTGATCTGTAGCCCAAAAATCCGGGAAAGCCGTACCTCATCACAATACAGCTTACGAAAGCGAAAGGTAGTTGAGAGGGAACATATCATGTGAAACCGCTCATGGAGAGGTATACCTTCTAGAAAGGTCATCTCACACCCTAATCAATTATAAGACACTTATATGCCCAGACCAGCTTTTAGTAAACAATTTCAAATCACCTACAGCACCAGCACCAACGCAAGCTCAAACAAGAGATAACAAAAAGATTCCGAGGGAGGACTGCCGTCAAGGAAGGACGGGCGTCGAGGAAGGACGGGCGTCAGGAAAAGACGGCTGTCAAGGTATTTAAGCTGGTTCATGTCACGGCCCTATGTTCCCTACATTCGTGACCTGCGTATGTACGTCGTCGACGATACTGGAGTTGTATGTTGTTGGGTTGTATCAGACATTGGAAAGGATCAGACAGCTTATTAGAGGAACCCCTGAACCCAGCTCACTGCCTTCCTAATTAGAGAATGCTAGCAGACATCACACACCTTGTATTAAACTCTATATAATCCTCAGTTGGCTCTCCAACTGAGTTGTTCTATCAAATATTGCCTTTAGTTCATTCGAATACAATTAAATATAACTTCTGATTGGATGCCTTGACAGTTCATTCGTCCTCATCAGTGTAAGGCCTCAGCGATGTATATAGATATTCGCAACCTCATACTTTGTGGCTTAGTCAGTCCAGGACTGACTAAGCACCCCATGGGATAAATCCCTGTCACAAGATGAAGATTCTGCACCTCAGTGTTAATCTACTATTTAAATCCTCAGTTACTATTATCGCGACTAGACTTGTTGACCCACGGGTTGGGGCGGGTTTTTCACCTGAGGCAACCCACCCCATTGGGTTTTGGGATGGGCCAGGCACTGCCTGAACTACCCATGGGTTATTAAAAACCCACTAACCCAACCCATAAAACCCATAAAACCCAACTATGCAGATCCCTACCTAATTAGGCAGTGATCTGCATACTTAACAAGCATAATTTAACTTACTGTATTAGATATAGTCATTTATTAATAATTAGTATATGTATGTAATCAAATTACTGTATTTTATTTAACTTGATTTCTTGGCAACCCATGGGTTAATCCACTGG